>JBBPCX010000038.1:13132654-13145174 GCA_037974365.1 Hydrocynus forskahlii
GAAGGTGAACAGAAAACAACAGAAGAAGGGGGGTGTGCTAAAAATTTGGACCAGCAGTGTGTATATATATATATATATATATATATATATACACACACACATATATATCCTTTTTTGGCTTGAACTCATGACGACAAGTGATACTGTCTGCCTTGTTTTTTTATCGAATATTTGATATCACAATATGTTGCTGTTTATAAGCTTTCTTTGGAGGCAGATTTATTCTAGACAGTATCAGCCTGCTTTGGATTAACTATGATTTACACCCATCTGCTATGTCAAGCTGTAGGATTCCACAGTTGCATCTTCAGATTGATTTAACAGCATGACCTTCTACAGTTCTTGATCCAGGCTAATGTCACTTAATTTGCTCCTGAATTCAAGATGTAAAGGTTGGCACAAATAGTGAAGCTGAAAAAAAGACACACGTGTCACCAGCTGTCATTACATAATGTCATTACATAATGTCAGTTTTGAGTGTTGTTTGCTTTGAGTAACTACCACCAAAGAGGATTAGCCTTGTGACTGCTAAACCCAATGTTTGGCTAAACCTGTGAATAATAGCATTTCATTTTCTAAGTAGATGCTTCAAGGTAGAGCAAACGTAAATAATATGTTAGAAGTGTTACTGAAACATTATGTAAACTGATACATTTCCTGAACTGTGTTCTATGCCTGCAGGTATTTCCAATGTTACTTTTCAGAACAACGTCACAGTATCGCACCGTGGCAACGGGCTGATCTCCCGTCACCTCACAAACATCTTCTTCAGCATCCGCACTCGGAAACAAAATGCAGTGATACTCCACGCCCACAGCGGCACAGACTTTGTGAGTGTGTTGGTACAGGATGGCTTGCTGGTTTTGGAGTTGCTTAGTATACCTTCCTTATCGTCCCCCTCCTCCCTCTCCGCTTCCTCTTCCTCCCCGCTAAGCCTACAAAGTGCTCGGCCCATAGCTGATGGCAAATGGCATAGCGTGCAACTCTTCATGACTACTCCTGGGGCAAACTCTTCTCAGTGGACCATGCTTCTGCTGGATGATGTGGAGGGTCCCGTCACATCTGACACCGTGGCCAGCAACCTAGACTTTCTCCGAGAGGGCGTGGACATCATGCTAGGGGGCCTGGGCACCAAGCCAGGTTGGAACTTGATTGGCTGCTTGAGTAACGTAGAGATTGGTGGAATAGTGCTGCCGTATTACGGTCCAGCCGACGTCAGGCTGCCACAGACCCAGAAGGAGCAGTTCCACATAACATCCGCAGCATCGCTTCACAGCGGGTGCACAGGTGGGCAAGTGTGTGAACCCAACCCATGCCTAAACGGTGGCGACTGTGAGGATCTCTTCGACCTCTTCAACTGCACCTGCCCTTCCGAGTGGACAGGCCAGCAATGCGAAATTAGCACCAATGCCTGTGCCTCCAACCCCTGTCACCATGGCAACTGTACCACTCAGGATCTGCAGCACAAGTGCACCTGCGAGACTGGTTACACTGGCACAAACTGTGAATCTGAAGTGGATGTCTGTGCTCAGCACCAGTGTGCAAACGGTGGCACCTGCCTGCGCGATATTGGCAAATACGCCTGTCTCTGCGCAGAAAACTTCACTGGGCCATACTGCACGTGAGTCCCAACAGCAGTCCTCCCTAAAGGAATCATTTAAGTAAATCGCTTGGCAAAATATCTGCTTTTTATCTTTTCAATCAGATCATTCAGGACATGTTTTGTTGTCCACATTTTCTCTTTTTATTTTAAAACTGAAAATGCAAAGGTAACATTTCTACCCAACACTGGAAAATTTATATTTATCCCAAATTGTTTCTGTAAATGCTTCCATGAAAAAATCTCTCAACCCACTCAAACCACATACAGCTCGTTATTATCGTGTTGTAGATTTGCCGATGTGGTTTAGGAAGTGACTTACAGTTAACTGAAAAAATTAACAAAATGTCAACATATAGCAAAATCTGTCCTTTTCTGTCTTGATGTTGTCTAAAATGGGTGTCCATAGCAAGGTGAAATTGTGTTTATTTTTATAGCTCATGATAAGTCATAATGTGTACTCAGAGGCGGATTTTTTCATCAAAAAATTAAAAGTAATGGGACACTGGGGGAGGTGAATGGTTTTCGGCGAATAACTCCGGATTATGGCAAACGAGGGGTCGTTGGAAAGAGTGTGAGATATAAATAAATAATTCCATGAAATGAACATTGTTTATGAGTTATGACTCACGAAGGACAACACCCAAGTCCGAGTCAAGTCTCAATTCGTTGAGGGCAAAAGTCAAGTCTCAAGTCGTTGAGGGCAAGTCTAAAGTCAAGTCTCAAGTCTTTGTTTGTGCAACTTAAGTGTGACTCGAGTCCGAGTCTCAGACTCGTGTCCCCATCTCTGATTCTCCCACCACTGACTGACCGTGTTTAAGAAATGCTGGCTTGGCAGTGTTACAGCGTACAGACGTGACGTAACACTGCTGGTGATTTCTGATAGGCTGTCATCTGCTAAAAAAAAATCACGTTTTAGAAAAGTGAGACAATAAGACCCACTTTCAGAACTGAGGGTAACGAGTAACGGGAACCTTGATAGAATTGTTGTGAAGTGAAAAGTACGGTTTTGTCTTTCAAATGTAGTGAAGTGAAATATAAGTTTCCAAAAAAGACTACTCAAGTAAAGTACAGATACTCAAAAACTGTACTTAAGTACAGTACTCAAGTAAATGTACTTCGTTACTGTCCACCTCTGTGTGTACTAGACCTCATCAACAAGTCCACCTTAATGATGAGCTGGATGAGACAACAAGAGAAGTTTTGGGGGTGTATTTACAGATAGGATTTGGGTATAGACATTAATTGTGTCTGGTCTGAAGATTACACTGAAGATTAGTTTTACAGGTTTGAGGTTAACGTAATTAAGAAGATGAGTTTTACATGTATGAGTCTAACGTAATTAACAAGTAATGAAAGCTTATACCCCATCAAACAGTGTTGTGTAGTATCATACTTTCTGTGAACTGTGTCGTATCAAATATTTGCTCAAGTAGCTAACTGCTCAAGTAGCTCCAAAAAAAACTGGCTTCATTCTGGCTAGTTTTAGCTATGCACATTTTACTAGATACTATGACATCCTATGATTTTTGTTGACTTTTTGTGGCCAAACTTTGCTTCTTGCGTTTTATACTTTTCTTCCAGGCTAATGTGACTACCAAGCAGTTGGGATTTGTACTTATTATCTACGTTAGTCTTGTAGCTCCATTGTAGACTTTGGAAACATGATCCTAAATGTAGAGTGACCATTGGGCAGCGATTTCATCATAGAGATTTTTTGTTTTTGATGCACTTTCTTTTGCTCTTCAGACATCCTCACTGTTACCTCATTAGAGTATGTGTTCCATGCTCAGGGTAATCATGGTCCCACGTCTTAACACCTACCATTGATCTTAACTAAAGCAAAAACTTAAATCTCACACGCACACACACACACACACACACACACACACAGGTACACACACACACAAAAACAATATTCTCTTGAAGTAATATGTGGTGGTTTTTAAGAAAGAGAATACAAAACTATATTCTGTCCTTTGTAAATTTTAATGGGGCAAAAAGCAAATACATCTCTGTTAAAAAGCACAACAGTGGCTTTCTTTTACTGAACTTGAGTGCCTTTGGGGACTGATTTGTTAGCCTGGAAATGCAAATGTTTTTCATGGTATTATTTATGTGTGTGAGTGTACTTGGGGTAATATGACTGCTGCCATAAGTGTCATTTAAAAGCAGCAATGGTTCTAATGGTGTCTCTGTTGAGGGAGCTCCCCCTGTGGATGTGCTTTGCCTTTAGGGCAGCATCAGAGGCACGCCTGCAACCATTTATCTCGTAAACACGTCTCGCTGCCACATCGTTTCCTCACAGTTACTTTGAAAGTGCTTCGCAGGCAGCGGGAAGATGTAATACATCCATCTTTTGTCCTCTCTAGAGCGAGAGGCATCTTTGGTGCTAAGTTTTCTTGTGGAAAAACAAAAAAAAAATCATATTTTCTGTTTTTCTGTTTGTTTGCCCTCTCACAGCAACCAGGTTGAAGAAATTCCTTGGTATATAGTTGTGAAGAACATGTAAGTTTTTTTTTTCCGCTTTCTTTCTTTATCTCCGTGCATATTGTAGCTATTGCTGTATTTTCATTAAAACCACCACACAACGCAAGCATAAACTCACACGTTGATATAAATGAGCCCCCTTATAACATTATCTGTTCCAAAGAAAGAATAATGTGCTCGTTATTTAGGTTCGCTATATCCTGCCATTACAATATTCCTAAATCCAACAAAGTCTGACATTTTGCACTGTTTTTGCCTTACAGAACACTGGCATTGTTAGTATAGTCCATATTAAACTAATGTTAATCCTGAGATACAGCGATGATTTAATATGCTATTGTTAAGCAGTCGGGGGTCCATTCAGATGCTAATTTCATTATCCTGATCGCTGGTTAATCCGCTTTTGTGCTGGATGGGGAGACAGCCGGTGGCCCTCATGGGGTTCTACAAAGCAGGAGAGCATCCTCCTCATCTTTTCTTTTCATTTTTTTTATTTTCTTCTTTTCTATTCTGTTCTGTCACCCCAGAGGCCCCAAGCTCCCAGTGTCCATCTGTGGGGACGAGAAGCGGAACTACACATGCTTTAATGGCGGTAACTGCTCTGAGGCAGCGTTTTCATGTGACTGCTTACCTGGCTTCACTGGACACCGGTGAATATATCTTTCTGCCATTCATTCACTCACTCACTCGCTTTCTCTTGCACATTCTGACCAAGAGCCCAATTGGATGGGCTACTTACAAAGGGAAAACATACTTTTAATATTAATAAATGATGCTATTATGAATAACATAAAGCTAAGTTACAGTAAAGGAATTCATTCAAAACATGCAGGGAACACTTGGACTGCAGTTATTTGTGATGGTGCCAAACCCTCCTGTCAACAACAATTCTGGTGAAAGATCCTTTTATTCTCTGAGGATCTGGTTTCAAACACAGCCTAAGGATAAATAAAGAATTGAAAATGGTCTTGAACAAATCAATTACGACTGTTTTCTTAATTATGACCCAAACAAAAAAAAATGCAGAATATGGTCCATTTAATTTTAAATGCATTCTGACTGAAATACACTATCTGGACAAATGTATTGGGACACACCTGTTTTTCAGGGTTTGCGCAAGGTCCCTTACTTCCCATGAAGGGCTTAATCATAATGCTTCAGTATACCAAAATATTCTGGACAACGCCATGCTTCCAATTTTGTGGATACAGTTTGAGGAAGAACCTTTTCTATTCAAGCATGACTGTGTCCCAGTGCACAAAGCGAGCTCCATAAAGACATGTTTGAATGAGTTTGGTGTGGAAGAACTTGACTGGCCTGCACAGAGTCCTGACTCCAGCTCCATCCAACACCTTTGGGATGAACTGGAATGGAGATTGTGATCCAGAACTTCACGTCCAACATCATTGCCTGACGTCATAAATGCCCTACAGAATGAACGGGCACAAATTCCCACAGAAATTCCAAAATCATGAGGAAAGCCTTCCAAGAAGAGTGGAAGCTGTTCTAGCTGCAAAGAGGGGACCAACTCCATATTAAAGTCTATGTATATGATTGCAATGTCACTAAAGTCCTTGTTGGTGTAAAGGTTGTCCCAGTACTTTCGTCCATATAGTGTATGTGTCATAAAACATGTCATGGGTCATTTGATTCCTGAAGATTTACCACAAAATGCATCTACCTTCAGGCTTCCCTACTCAGTAACTAAAACCTATCTTCCTGCACTTCTGTTTAATCTGTGTGTGTTTGCATTCAGGTGTGAGCAAGAGCTGGACGAGTGCAAATCCAACCCATGCTTGAATGGTGGCTACTGCCGCAACTTGGTCAACAAGTTCCACTGTGTGTGCGAGCTGAGCTACGCGGGGGAAACCTGTCAGATCGATGTAAGCGACATCTACTTTTATGTGGCTGTTTTACTCTGGCAAAACCTCTTCCAGCTTCTGTCTTACCTCATACTGCGGTTGGATGAAGGTGAGCCGGCAGTGGACTGGAGGGAAAATGAATGAAATAAGTGTGTGTGTGTGTGTGTGTGTGTGTGTGTGTGTGTGTGTGTGTTTGTGTGTGTGCTGAAGAGACTCTAACTAGAGCTGCTCATCATATTTGCACTCATATATAAGACAGTGATAACAGTGTAAACACTATGTATACGTGAACAATATAGCCATAGGGTAATACCTTCAGGTGTATGTGTTCAGTATATTTAGATACTGAATATATACCCCATTCCACTGCCGTTTTAAGCTATATTGATTCCATACAGCCCATCTCAACTCCAGCCTGTTTATATAATTTTTCTATTTGAAAAAGTTATAAAAAGGTACATATATGCCCCTTTCTACTGGAAATAGTATGGAAATTTGGTGTACCTTTTAAAACTCATGAAATGTGCACAGTGACCATTTTGTAGCATTACTGGAGGACTTAACGAGTTTTTGCAGTTTGCATAGTTCAGTATCACACACTACATGTCTTGACCCTTAGTTGTGCTGCCTAAATACCAGTAAGACCTAAGATGCCCCCGTGGCACTCCATTATCATCTCTGGCATCATATTTTTTTCATAGAACAGATTACAAGTATCAAAGTTTGAATTTGTTAGTTCCTTAGTTATATCAGTTTGTCCACACTGGAGAAAATTCCCTAATTTCGGCTCCTTGTAGCAGAGCCTTTGACAAAAAGGGATCCGATTTGTGCCTTATCAGCTTTGTTCATATCATTACCAGAGTATATCAGCTATAGACCTGTGTTATGTTTAAGCAGGGTTAGCTGGCTGCTAAGAACAATTAGTTCCTTCAAAAAGTACGTAGTTGCACATAACTGTTTATGATTTAATTAAAATATCCCAAATGAAAAATAAAAAGCACTGATATTTCATGTATTCACTTAACCCACACAGTGTGACCTTCAAGTATTAAGAAAATGGCTTTGGTTGTAAAGAATCAGAACCTTCTGCAAATATTCATTATCCGTGCTTCCCTAATTAACACAGTACTTTTTATAATAATATGGGTCTTTTAATTGTCTCTACTAGTCTAGTGTTTATGTTCATTTGTCTGTCTTACACTGTTTGTATGTTACATGTCAACATGTTTTTATGTCATCATGACCTGAACATGTTCTTGTCTTGTGTCTGTAGTTCTCGGATCGTGTCATCCAGTGTTGTTATCTTTCAATAAACCATTTCTTTCCATTCTGTCCATACTCATGCTGTTATTTGTCCTCTGTGGATGTAGATTCTGTTTAGCTGTCATTTCTCTGTTGTTCATCATCAGAGTTCTGTGACTCTGCATGTAGTATGTCTCTTTTTGTGTGCTGTGAAATGCTGCTGCTACATATTTTGAAGGACAGCCCCTCTGAAGCAGGCCTGTCAAAACAATCACAAGCGAAATGCAGTCAAAGAATCAGCTGCAGGGTGTCGTCGCTGTCTTTGTGCCCATCTTGACTCCGCCAGAGGCGGGCAAGGCTTTACTGTGCAGGTTTAAAATAACTTGAAACTTATTGGAAGATGTTTACATTCATACATTCTTACATTCATACTAGTAGTACCATTGGTTAAGCATGCAGTAGAATAAAAAATAATAGACAAAAGCTCACATAAAGTGTGTGATATCATTGCTGAGCAGGAGATAAGTCAAACCACAAAATCACTGGGCAACTGCCTAAAATCTAAGTTATGTTATCAGAAATATTTAATAATTTAAGGGATTTCTAGTGTCTGAATATTGTCTGTATTGCCTATTTTAATGGAAAAAGTACGTCATACATTCTGAGAAACATCACAAGCAATTTTGTTTAACTGCTCTGTGAGGTTTAAGGCAAAACTTTGATGACTGACTGTGTTCATTTCTTCAGCATCCCATGCTTTTCTAGTAGTGTTTTACCACCAAGCTCACAACATTGCACATGAATAGTTTTTGGTGGCCTTTTGAGATTAAAAACACACTAAAGTTTCATTTGAAGCTTGTAAGAGTTGTACTAACATATACTGTCCCTGTATGAAGCATTTTCAGAGTAATTCCTTCAGTGAAGAGCACTGGAATTGAACTTTTGCTGTTCAGTTCCACTGGCTGGGCTTATATTCACAATCAGTGATGTATCTAGAAGTTCCTGAAGGTTCCACTCTGCTTATTGGTAGGTAAGCGTGAGACTTAAAGACAGTCTCTTTGCTAATCCTCACTAACAGGATACTTGCAGGAGGGTGAGAAAAGTCACCTGACAGTAAGCCTGCCTCCATATCTGAAACTCTGCACGACCTCATGGATGCTCACCCGCAAATCCGTCTTTACCCCTTCTTAGAAGGATATTGTGGGATGACACACTTCTCAGTTATCTAAATTACAGTTGGTGCTTTCGGTGACACTTTACTTGTCTCAAACTCCTATTCAACGAATGTCTTACCTTATATACGTTTCCTCTATCCCCAACCATAATTTGAGCCCAAAATCTAATCCTAATCCTGGTTCTTACTCTAACGTCATATTTCTGTTGCTATCAAAGGCCTCATATCATGGAAACTCCACCCTTTTTATTTTTGATGTCAGATGTAAACTTTGTGTATGGCAGCTGAGCCACAAGTTCATAATTAATTGTTTTGTGATGTTATTTACATATATCACCCTATTCAGCCCATAACAGTTCATCCTTTTAAACCAGGCTGACTATTAAATTAGCAACAGTTTAGGGCAGCCAGTGCTGAGGCTCCAGACTGTCACGCCTGTCTAAGCCCCCGTTCACACCTGGACACTTCTTGCATCTTGAGTAGGAGGAATATATCTAGATAAGGACAAGCTACAAAAATGTCTTGAAGTCCGATCACTCTAACCCAGGGGTCACCAACATGGTGCCCGCGGGCACCAAGATGCCCCCAAGGATCATGTGTCACCCGCGGACCTGCTCTAAAAACAGCACAACTCACCAGTGAGCAGCATCTAACATTTAATTTTATCCTGTGGCTATTGTTCTTTGATCACAATTATATAGATTTGAAAATGACAATAGATGAGAGTCATTAATCATTAATAATCATATATAACTAAAGGTAAACTGAGCAAATTTGTTATTTAAGAACAGTGTATCAAACTGGTAGCCCTTCGTATGGCTCGGTACACATGAAGTAGCTCTCAGTTTCAGCTTCAGGAGTCTGAGACTCATTCGTAAATGTGTAAATGCGTTTCTTTTAGCCACTTTCAATAAACAAAACCTCTCCCACTACTGTGACGGCGCCCCTTGCGGTTCTAGTAATGGAAGAGAAGCTCCACTTAATGCAGCATCTCTGCTCCTTCAGTTCTTTTCTCGATGTAAGTTTCCCCTCTGAGTTTACTTTTAATTCCATGGCCCACTTTTTAAATCCATGGCAATACCTCTTGTTGTTTTTTGTCTCAGCGTTGGTGGCAACGCTAGGAGACCTAGCTGTTTGGTCAAAATTAGTATTGGCCAAATTGTTGAGAAGGACAAAAAAAAATGCAGGATTGCCCCAAATATTTTGAGCACCAGGAGATGACTTATAAAGGACTTTCTAAACAAAGTGTTGTTTCAGCTTGGTGTCCTGCAGAGCCATTTCACTTCATTTCTATTAACTGATGTAATATCCCAGCTAAAAGTGTGAGGCAAGAGATTCGAACCTGAAGATTAAGTTTATTACAGAGTTCATCTTTAACAAGTCACAAATCATGCGACGGGGAGATGCTGCGTGCAGATATTTAGGGCCGGTTCTGCGGCTGCTGAAGCATAAATCTCGGAGGATTCGGTGTGTCTGAGCTGAGGCGGTGGCTCTGCGGTAGACGTGTGCGCCTTCAGAGTGAGTGAATAGTGCTGGGTTAGCAGAAAGATGCCACAAGCTCCTCTGCGAAATGCAACTCAGCAGAGCGGTGGCAGCATCGCTGCAGGTCGGAAAAACGCGGGCTAGATGTATGGGTGCAGCTTATCCTGATGACAGGGTCGTTCATCTGGTGGAAGGCACACACACATACACACACACACACACACACACAGTCACACACACACACAATTCACACAGAAATCCGCCCACGGACATAGAACAGGTGATGAGCTAAGCTCAACTCATTGGAAATGAAGTTTCAAGGGCCTTCGAGCCCCTGCCTGTCACTGTTGCTTATGACAGTGTTGTCGTGCTTCCAGAACTTGGTGTCTTTAATTCCAGTTTCAAGGCTAAATTTAATCTGGATGAAGTTTAAGTATAGTTTGCTGTACTCAAATGTCATTATGCAATTACATGTTGTATTAGTGAGATACTCAATGAATTACATTTACATTCGATTTACCTTCTATATACACAGTCTCCACTTCTGACATTTTTCCAGTCATTTCAATGGCCAGAAATAAACATAGAGAATTTGATTGAAAATGTGAGTCCGTTACTCTAAGACAGGGCCCATTCCTGTCCAGCAAACCCACTTAAGTTACTGTGGCCTTAAAAATACCATTGAACTTAATGTCAAAACCAGTCCACTCTTCTCATGGTTGTCCCTGACAAAATGATGTCAAATGTGACTTAAATGAGTAGCTCAGTAAAAAATCTAAATTACACAATTTTCCACTTCCTCTTCATGTAGTAGATCATCCAAGACGTTTGCTGTCCAAATTGATCTTTAGTTTAGCACTGGAGATATGAGGCTCATTATAGAAGTTATTTAAAGTGTTTCTGTAAAACATACACCGTCAAAACGTCTCTCAACCTGCTCAAACCACATCCAGCTCTTCATTGCAGCCTTGTGGATGTGCTTCTAATTTTACTTTACTCTAATTTCAGTTAATGTTATTTACAGGAGTCCAGCCGCAGTGGTGTCTGAAAAGGGCTGTCTATAGCAGGGATGCTGTCCATTTTTATGTCATACTGAGCCCTAAACCACACAGACAGGTTTGCTCTACTTTAAAGAGGACTTGGCTGTGGATTGAGAGAAGATGTAATTTTATAGAAACATAGTGGATTATTTGGGTGAGTTCTAGTGTTTGTCAGCAACATTAGCTTTGCAGCCCATGCTCTAAAATAACAAAGTAAAATTTGGACTCTAAATATGACTTTGCGGATTGTCTAGATCTAGGGTAAGTGACAAGTTTTGAAAATAACTTGATCGTAAAGATCGTATTGTATACCACTGCCTATTGCGTGAAGCCAGGGACCACCCAGTTCTGCAAGCTGGCTGTGTGTTTATGAAAACGCTGTTTGGAGCTCTAGGCCTGTGTGTGCCTGCAGCGAAGCGATGTCCTCTGGGAGATGTGCTGCGAGTTTTGTTCCTGTAGCTCTAAATGACTCCCAGAGTTCAGCATGCGGGACTGAGACAACGCCAGAGAATGACTGCCCGCATGAACTTTATTTTTGTACTGGCCACCTTCTCGAGTAGAGCAGAGGTGCACAACCCACAGCACTGCAGTTTCATGCTTTTTCCACACCACTGCTCCAGGTCAGGGAGCTCTCATGAATGTAGTTCTGCTACACATTCCATTTCCAATACATAATGGTCAAGATAATTCTCTATCAACAAACTTCAGATTCACAAATTTGACTTTTTTATGTTTTGCGATGTCACGAAATGACAAAAGCAGCAACATTTTCAGAAACTCATTCTTCCCACAAGACAAGGCCATAGACATTTCTTTAATACAAATTTTTTACTTTAGGATACTGTGTTATTGACTGAAAGTTTAGAATCCATGTTTTCAACAGGATTAATTTCCGTAGTCAACAAACTACGGCTGAGAACAGGTTAGAAATATACAAGAAGCCCATGTGCTGTGGGTCACCTAGGAGTTTTATAATCAGCTTCTGAGTTGATGGGCCTCCAGAACAGAAGTTGTTCATCGAGGTGCACCTTCAAGATGTAGATAAACACACAAAGCATTAGCTGTTTCTACTTCATGCCGTATATAAAATGTACTATATGATGAACTGAACTGCAACTCACTAATGGGCCTCAAATTATATTCTCCACCATAGTTTAGGTTCGAGTGAAATACCACAACACTCATACTGTAGTGTTTTTGGATACCTTCATGTTACAAATTGTTCTAAATTGTTGGCACTTGGAATATCATATTCAGTCAAAATTGTATACTGTATGTGTATGTTTTATAGGTGCAGTATTGAACTGAACAGCTTTGCTTTAGTTTTTAAGAACTGCTGACAAAATTTCTCCTAATTTCCTAAAAAAAAAATGTTTTTTAATGCATAATTTTAAAGGAACTGACAATACATCAAAATGAGAAATAGTGCAGTGTTTACAGAACTTATAAAAAAAAACAATCTCTTGTTCTGTCTTAAGCAAAATGGCAATAATTACCTTTGACGTACTTCTAGTAGTGTTTTGCCATCCAACTGGTCACATTGCACAAGGAGAGTGACTACATAAATGGCAAATAATTGTTTGTTTTATATATATATATATATATATATATATATATACCGGTAGTGTAG
>JBBPCX010000038.1:13153110-13160610 GCA_037974365.1 Hydrocynus forskahlii
TATATATATACACACACACACACACATACATATATAAATAAAAAAAGAATACATTTTGATTAAATTCAAGCTCTTACTTGCTGGCCGTGTCAAGTTCGTCTTCGCCATCAATTACATAGTCTGGAAAAGTCATGTGTAACTTTTGAACCTGATACTGAAAGAGAGAAGAGGAAAAAGTTGGGAAAAAACGAAAGCTTGTGGAACAGCCTTATAAAACCTAAAATTCATTCAAAAACAACGAACATTCAAGCATTGTGTGTCTTTTACAAAGAGTTTCTTGGCCTGATGCGGGCTAGTCAGACTACTAATCCCTAGGCTTTATAACACACCTGTGAAACACTTTTAATTGGCAAATTAAAGTAGTGAAGCATTATAGGGCATGGTCCCATGCTGTGGCTTCAGGTCTCCTAGCCTGTCATTAAACAGGACTGCTGCGGCACACACACTCTCATGCGTGTATATAAATATGAAAGTCAGCCAGTCACTAAGGCAGCCCATAAACTGGCGTTTGCCACATTATCAAAGCCAGCCACTAAACTGGAGGCGATTTACAGTGTACATGACTGGAGAAAGGAAGTATGCTCTTTAAGGGCTTTGACAGACAGCGGCCATCCACCAATTCATCTCACTTAAAGGGCAAGGGCAGCTGCCTTAGTCGAGACTAGCAGGGGTCAAGTGGACCCGTTGTCTCACCTATATGCACCTTCTGAAAGGGTTAAGCGCCACTCGCTCCATAAAAATAGCTAAGAAACGTGTATGCCGGCCACTTAAGGCCCTTTGCCATTGGAATAAACAGGAACACATGTTGGGCACTGATTGCCCCACTCGCTGGTAGCTGCAAGCTATAATGAAAGCGATTACAGGAGAGTTTAGGACTCGAATTCCCCAAAAGGCTTTAATGGATTCCTGTGTCAGGGCTGTAAATCTGGCCAGTGTGCCGCTCCGGTCTGAGAGAAGGGACTCAATGCACCTGCGGAAACACACATTTATTTGGAGCGGGTGTATGTGTACGTGAGTGTGTGTGTGTTTGTGTGTGTGTGTGTGTGTGTGTGTGTGTGTGTGTGTGTGTGTGTGTGTCTGGAAGATGGAGAAATCGCATTGTTTTTATAGCTTTGATGGGTCTGATGACCAGAGTCTTGGTCTGAGTTTTAGACACAACCACAGTCTCAGTACTCATTGGAAATTTTTATGCAGAAATAATTTAATACCATGATTTTGAGTTGCTTTCTTTCAGTGTAGACCTGCACTATAACTAAGCCCGGTCTAGGATGGAGCTGCACAATATGGACAAAAGTTGACTTTACTAATACATACTGCGTTGAAACAGACCCTGCGATGTATTAAAAATGGACAGGGGCACCAGTAATAATGACTGTCTGCAGTCGTGTAGCCCAGGCTATTGGCAGCAGGGTGTGGTGTGCAATGGCCTCCCCCACTTGTTCTGTGAGCAGAGGTGTTTATTAAAACAAGGTGAGTACAGTGGAGGCCTTCCAGTTTTTCCATCCTCAAAACAAACACCAGGCCCACAGTTCAGTCACACACACACACAGCACCTTCACTGCACATGGCAATGATCAGTACACACACACTACGCACAATCATTTCCCATCAGCCTCGCAAATGTTCCACATTAATTAGTTCAAATGAATCTGTACCTTTAACAAGATCACTGTCAGTTTATGTGCATGGAGTGTAAAGGTTAACTGTTTTACAGCTTCGGCATAGGTATGGCTAAGCTTTCTTAGAAACAAAAGGTAAACAAAGAAGAAACTGAGGGTTAGTTTGTTTGCATTTGTCACAATTCAGGATGAAAGACATGCTATATGGCGCAGAAGTTTAACAGAAATCTGTTGTTTAACTTACTGTTGCATTATTCCACCAACTTGAGCAAAAATGCGGAAAAATAAAGCTTACAACCTGATTACTTTCTCATTTCGTCTTTCATACTTTCCATGGAGTGCTGAAAGATGCCAAGAAAAGGAATAGCAAATGAAATAAAAGAATAAAAAAATGCCTTAAGCCATTGGACATAGCCTGGCCAAAACCACTAGTTTGGAAGCAAAGTAACAAAAAAGTCATGTGCCTATTTGATTCTGTTATACATGCACTAAATCAGAAGGGACATATTGAGCTGCTACAGGTCAATGTCTGCATTTAAAAGTGCTCAATCAAGTTCTACCAGGAAAAAAAGAAGCTGTCTTGAGTCTGAGTTGATGCAACTATATGGACCAACTCTCTACTTTCTGCTAAGACTCTACAACTGCAAATTCTGATGCTTTAGACACAACCGGAACTTTGGTGAGATAATCTAAGCCATCTAGGCATTGTGTTCTGGGAACAGTGGTATACACTACAGTTGAGATTAAAAGGACTAGATGGCAAGGCATGTCATTTTGCTCACACTCAAATTCTTTTCATGGAGAATATATGCATTTCCACACAGTCCAAGTTGTTTAAAACAGTTACAGGACTTTCCATTGCAGCCAATGATATTGCCAGTTTAATAGCGAGACGTGCATTATGCGTTTCACATGCTATTTCAGTCCGGCCACTGATCTCATCCGCTTGGCACCGTACGGAAAGGAAGAAGACTTTGCCTGGAAAACGCAAAACAAAACCCCAGCGTCTCAGAGGCGGAACCGCAGCCAGCGTCTCTCAGGCAGAGCCCGTCGTCCTGCCCGCTCCAACTGGCTCTGGCTGAAAGACGCTTTCAAGAATATCAGAGGGAGGCGCTTGGGCGCATCTCGCTTTCAAAAGCCAAGTCTCAACTGAGCATAAATGCGTGTGCACCGTTTAGAAGCAACCAGTAGATGGCACTTTGGTTACAGCAGAGGTGCTCTGGCATTTACTAAAGGAGAAGGCTGGGCTGCATCGAGTCCAAAACCTGCTGCACTGTGGATACCCTAGACTAGGGAAAAAAAACCCAAAAAAAAAACAGCAGTGCGTTCAGTCTCATCACAGCCATGCAGATGTGCTGCTTTCTCCTCCATTTGTTGAAAAAGCTGCCCACCAGCCAAGAGTGCCTTCGCTATTTGTATGTCAATGTTTTTTGACACCCAACAAATCCATCTCAACACTGGCAGTGCTCCAGACTCATGAAGTGTCACAGTGGGCAAGCGCACACGGGCACAAGGGTACACACTTACATACACACTAAGTGTAAACACACTCATATGCATGTATATACGGTGAAGTCTGGGACCACACTGCAGAATCTAGGCTATATTATAATTAAATTTAGAATTTTTAAAAGATGTAAAATGTCAAGGTCTTTGTGCAAAATGGACGTTTTTAAAAATATCCCTTCAGATGTCTCTCAGGTGGATTTGATCAGAGGCTATTGCACAAACTTGTGGAGACACTGCCAGCTTGAGCGTACACTGTCACTACAGCAAAGGTGGCACAAACCTAATATCAATTCATTCTAAACTTCATGTGCAGTTGTTTGCTAAAGTTTGCATACCCCTGGACAAGACTGTATTTCATGAGTGAAATGGGTATACATCCTCTACACGGAACACTTAAATGTGGCCTTTTTCTGCTAATTGTGGCAGTTTTTTTTTTATATATACTGGGAAAAAACCCCACAAATTTTGCATGTTTTCCCAATATGTGAAATTCAACAAATAAAACGGTTACTGTGAATAAATGTTCTCTGTAGATGATGTCTGCTTAGGTTCACCTTCACATGCGCGCAAACGCACTCGCACAAGCATCAGCCAGTATGATTTAACTGTAGGTGGCTGATGTAGATAAACTTCTCCTAAATCTAAATCTTTGGCGAATACAAAATCTTGCAGCATGCACACAGAAAAGGATGCCATCGCTTTTCGTTTTTCCACCGAGACACTTACATGATGGACTTGAGATTTCAAACGCTTAAAAGGATTCAAAGTCTGGAAGGAGAAACATGAAAAAGTTAAGCATTTCATTTCAGTTTTAGTGTGGACCAGGCCACGTCATACCATATTCTCATGTGAGTCATTCTAAGGTGAGGACAGTATCATGTGCGATATTACACAGCAAGAGCACTGCTGTAATATGGTCAGCGAATAAAGCGGCATGGAAATGATGGTGGAGCTGCAGCAGAGATGTCTATGAATTATACACTACCTGAACAGGGCATTCTGGGCTTTCTTTAATATGCAGAGCTGCTCAACTGGCCTGGCTGAGGGGGATCCATCTGCCTGTCTCATCCAGCGAGTGTGTGAATGTGTGTGTGTGCGTGCGTGTGCGTTGTACTTCCCCAGAGGCTGTGCGACACTCAGAGGAGCTGGCCACACACATAATAAACACACATAGTCACTCCAGTCACACACTTACAGCCATAGCTTCATTCAGTTTGAATGAACAGTAAGAGCAGAAATATGCAGATGTGCAGGAATCAGTTGCATTTTGCCCCAGGCCGTGCCACTGACACCCAGGCTGCCTTTCACCAGCACATGGCCCTGCCCCAAAACTTCCTCTGGCACACCTCCCTCAGCACTACACTTACAGTCACCGCATCTAGAGCTGTGATGAAGGGAAAAAAAAACATTTTGTTGCCACCATCATCTTTTTTTTCTTCTTGCCGTTTTTTTTAATAGTTTAAAAATGGCAGCTGTGAATGGACCAAAATCAATTTGTTAGAAAAAAAGCCATCATGAGTTTTTGCAAATGGTACTATAACGGTACCAGTTATAGCTCCTGACTCTGATCCATTTCCCAGAATAGCATTAATAATACAGTATTGCTTAGTACGGTGTTGATGATACATGCTCCTGAGCGTCTGATGGTCACACACGAACCTAAAACAATATGTACAATCGTGGTTACCAAAACCACAGGGGCGATCCACCTCTTTTCAGAGCAAAGGGGTAATGACACACTAATTTTTGAATGTATAGGCCACTGATCTCATCTAATTTATAAAGTATTTATTCTACATTTTAAAACACAGTGAAAAATACTAAATGTCAGTTTCTGCATTTCTTACTGCTACCTTGCTAATCTAATATCTGATGTTCTTTAAACATACAAGATAGAAAGTTTGCTTGTTGCGCTGAACATCCCTAGTGTCAAATCCAACTGGTGCCGCTTATAAATACACTGGATGTTATTAGTATGATACATACTATATGTAGTGCTGCAAGTCAGGTTTGGTAAGTTTATGCACACTTTTTTGTTGTTAAGTAACTTCAGCCCAGTCACTTTTTGAGGTGTTGTGCCCAGGCATACACTGGCCATTCAAATGACTACAGTTCTATTCAGATAACCACAGCAATATTTACAATCTACAAGAACGATCTAAAATAACTAGGAAATCCTGTGCAGCAAAGACAGCAGAAACTTACATCATATCACAAAAATAACAAGTGCACTGTTTTGGTGATGAGCGAAAGAGCCTGTTGTATTGTAAGATGTGTTAGCCAAGCGTAGTGCCACTCTTCTGTCTGTCCTGGTTTGGTCTTTTCTTTGAAGATAATGATGACTGGACTGCACTACTGACTGATTTAGCCATTGATCGTGCAGGGGGTCTTTGTGTCATCCTTGTCCACCATACACAAAAACACACTCACCGTGTAGGACATGGCATCCTGAGTGTGTATATGTATCTGTATGTGTATGTGTGTATGTGTATGGTCCCCTGGGGCCCGTTACCGTGCAGCAGAACAGGGAGGGGGTCCCGGCCTCCCTCTGAAAGGCCCTAATTGGAAGACCTCTGTCTCTACACCTTTTTGTATTGCTTATTTAATACCACTCCCCCTCCCCCCCCCCACCCCCCACCACCCACCACCACCACTCCATTGTAGACAACAGCGACACAGCGAA
Source organism: Hydrocynus forskahlii (assembly GCA_037974365.1). Taxonomy (NCBI): domain Eukaryota; kingdom Metazoa; phylum Chordata; class Actinopteri; order Characiformes; family Alestidae; genus Hydrocynus; species Hydrocynus forskahlii. The sequence continues at coordinate 13,158,922 of JBBPCX010000038.1, forward strand.
TAGCCACACTAATTAAAAGAGTGGAGAAGAGTCAGTGATGGCGGCAGAGGCCAGACAGAGGCGAGATCAGGCCGGGTCGGCCCAATGCCCTTCTCCAGCACCAGCGTAGGTGGGACTGTGGATGAACACAAGTGCAACACATTTAACACCTTGCTGCCGGTGTGATTTTTTCAGTGGCATGAAATATTTCATTGGGAGATATTTTAGTTCCTTTCTAAAAGTGTGGGGCTGTAAAAAACAGACCAAATATCATTACTGCAATTTCAGTTCAAATGATAACTCAAATGCTGTTAACAATAAATGAAAGCCAATAGTCACCTATTATTATTATTCAGTGGTAAGTGGTAAGTGGTACATTCATTGTAAGCAACATTAGCATGCATGGATGCACTATTGCTTTAAGTTGTTACACTATGCCATTATGATACAGCTTACTACATATTAAAAAAACCTAAGTGCAATCATTATGATATTGCCTGACCAAAAAGGCCATTACATAACATACACACACATACATATATATATATATATATATATATATATATGTACTGCTACAAGTGATGGTACAAATCCACTGGTACCATCTCACTTATTAATGCTAGGTGGCCTGCCATCCTGTTGCCTGTAATTTTATTTTAAATGCTGTTGCCCAATCGTCTGATCCATCCTCACTGTCCCTCTCACTTTTTTACCACATCATCTCTCCCTCCTTGTTCATGGTTCTTCTGAAGCTACTGGTTGACTCAAAGAAAATAAGTGAGTGAGTGAAAGGTGAGTTAAAGTGAGTTTTTCCTGGTTAATTTTTTTTCTGTTCAGCCTGATGTTTGAGTGTTACGGTACGACAGCTTGGTTTCCTTACATAACCACATTCTGTACTGGACCTCCATCCGCTCAGCAAGCACCAAAACACATTCTGTCATTTATAACACTGTCCATATACTAAGACAAGCCAGAACTCTATAAAGAATAGCGTATGTATTTTATTACAATAATTTTTGTTTATTTGTGTCATGTCTACGGACCCACTGAATGGTGGTGCTTGGGGCACTTATTGCTCCCCCTTTCCCACTGCACCCGATAATGAGCAAAAACTGATACATTGTGCAGCCCTAGTCCAGAGATTCATGAGGTCTGTGATGTTCATTAACATCTGGTATGTGTCTCTATATGCTTCAGTGAGAAGCATGAATACTTGCAAAACTCTTTGCATAAAAAAGCGGGAGAAACAAGGCATTTTTAATGATGCCACAGGAAAACTGATTCAGAAGATGCTGACTTGCAGATGCTGTTTTCCTTTTCATGGTGCTGAAGATATGGCCTCTGCTCGGGCAGGAAAAAAAAGACTTTGGGAAATTAGTTGCAAAAGCAGTGAAAACATTCTGGAAAAACAAAGTGAACTGAATGATGGAGTTTACTTGCCTAAGTCTTGCTAGTAAAGTAGAATTTTAGGCAACTAAATCAAGTCACAGATACTGAGGGTTTTTTCACTGACCCAAATTAAAAATGAGTGTATATGGGAATTCTTCTGAGAAAGTACTCTTGGTAATATAACATAGAAGATTTCAAAAGAGCAGAAAAGAGTGTGAGTGTGTGTGTGTGTGTGTGTGTGTGTGTGTATTTAGGGACATATTTCCTGTAGCCACTGCTAAATTAGTGTTAGGCTCAGCAGTGACACTCGGGGGTGGGGTG
>JBBPCX010000038.1:13163110-13167758 GCA_037974365.1 Hydrocynus forskahlii
GTTACACTGGCTTTGAAAATATCACTCACTCATTGATGAAATATGCAAAAAATATGAAGGGGCATCTCTGAGTCAGGGTATGACATGACAGTCTATCGCCAGAGGCAGACTTGTTAAAGATGTATACTACCGAACAAAGTGCTAAGCAGGTTTCACAAGCCCGTTTAAAACCCTGAGTTCAAACCCTGTCGTCGGCGCTATGTTAAGAAGAACAGGTGTGTATGTGTGGAAATCAGAGAACTTGAGTGACTCACCTTCTGTCTCATCCTGTCCTTCACACCTTGTAGGCCTTTTTTGGCATGAACCTTGGCCTTTCAAGGAAAGAAAGAAATCAGTAACAGACAGCAGAGAGAAAAATGACACTATCAGTTATGTTGTTCTACAAAATGCCTATTTATTTATCTTCTGTGAGAAACTTCACAGAGATTCAACATCATGTAATTTGGATAACACTAACAATATCCCTGAGGAGCCCAGAAGTATCAAAGCAATGTCATGATGCTGCAATTTATAGTGCAATAAATGACATCACACTGAAGAATATATGCACTTTATTGAAGCAGGCAAAACTATAACTTTAAAGCTGATTTTTCATAATACAGCCAAAAAACGTACCATCTTGTAGGCTGATTTCACCGCTGGACTTGCCTTATTCACGCCTCTCTGTGGTTGGGGGAAAAACATCAGTGAAAAAATAAGGAAAACATTAGAAATCATTAGTTTTGCTGTCTGAATAAAATACCAAATGCATTTGGAGAAAAGTATAATTTAATGTATATGATGTATAAACAAACACATAGTTGAATCATTGTGGCTTATGAGCCTTAAGCCAAATGTTTAATGACAGCACATCTAATGTATATGAAACCATAATGAATATGCACTTAACACAATGAAAACAAACTATTAAATAGGTCTATTCCTGAGAGAGCGCTTGTACGTGTGTGCACCAGTGGTCACATAATATCGCACTGTGCAACACCTACTGGAAAGTATACACAGGTCTACCGCACACTTTTAGCTACTTCATGAAAGAGAATTTTTTTCATAAACTGAAACTTAATGTCACTTAAACTAGTTCTTGGAGTTAACCTTGTTTAGAATTTTAGATGTGTCCAAAACAAGAAGGTACATGACATACTGTTTTTTTCTACATTGGCTATAAGAGGTTACTGCACTGACAAGAGTGGATAGATTGAGCACTAGAGAAAACTCCCATCACTGTAAAGTGCAGATTAAAGGTTAAAGTGCATTACATATATTAACCTTTGAAAGTAGCATTAGTTTGGCAATAAAAGCATAAAAAGCATTACATTGAACTTCACAATACCAACAGATGCTCTGACAATGCATATTTAATCTTACCGGTCTCTCTTACAGTAAGAAACACAGACACACATACTTCTATGCTTTCTGAGCCTCATACTGTTTGTTATATGAAGCATTTACAAAGCTTTCCTGAATGTACTTTTCAGTAAAGCCTTACGAAACCTCTGCATTTTATGTTATTGCTCAGTTGAGCCTATTTTTAATGTTTGACCTTTAAAAAAGAGAAAATAATCAGTAGATTACTAATATAATTGATAGACACAGCTCAAAATTGTTCTTATATGTCCCCAACATAATGCAGCAACCTTGCTACACATAGCAAATGCTTTAGTACTACTGACACCTTTGTAACTTAATATTTATCTATTAGTAATTATCCAGTAGACTTAAAAATCCAGCTTTTTTCAAAATCCTCCTTGTTAATGCATCGTTGCATCCTTTTCTGTCTTCCGAAAAACTGCAGCAGTGAAGTAGGGCTAGACAAACATGCTAAATGACTTGAACTGCCCAAATGGTAGTGTTTTCATCCCAAACCCTCGACCAGCAAGATGGAGGTGAAGGAAGGACCCTCTTATGGATTTGTGTCAGTCAGAAGATCTGAACTTTAAAGGAAACCTTTTGAAAAAGACACTCTGGAGAACTAATTCGGCGCAGGCTGAGGGGTGGCGGGGAAAAAAAGAGGAGCGAGGCATACAGGGGGGCTTTTCTCTCCTTCAATCTATTGAGTAATGGCTGTGTTTCCTGCCAGAATCCATGTGTCATCTCAGATGACTGGCTGTCACATCATATCAACGGCGCCTCAACATCTCAACCGTCCTGCAAGCGCGTGTTCCCTGCCTTCCAATTCCTTCCGCAGCGCTTTTTCCGCACTTTGCGTGTGCTTCAAGAGCAACTGGATACCCTTGCTTAACCAGTGAGAGATGATACAATTCAGCAATCAAGCCCAATTATTCAGGGAGAACTGAATATTCATTAGTTGAGAGAATTAATTACAAACTGCTGCTTACCTTCACTGTGTGCATCCACTGTTGATAGGACCTGGAATTACCTAAGAAACAATGGGGCATGAAAAGACTCATCAGCGCATACAGGACAGAAAGTGAGCAAATGAGGCCAACAAACCTGTCATCCTGCAAATGACGTAAGAATAGCCTTAACTGAGCCTTCATGCCCATGTGATGAGCTAAACAGATTTTCATTTTGGGTCATTTTGACTTGCTTGTATTTCGTAATGTAGTTTTTCCCAATCTTCCATAGCCGAATTTTCTTAACCCATTTCCAAAGGTACAATGTTTTTTTTTTCCTTTTCTTTTTCACCTTCAAATAGAGAAATGCCACTCACTTCCACAGAAGCCCCCCTCTGTGATCTCCTCCTCAAAGACGTCTGTGAAACCTCTTCCTGCATTTAATTTGGCCAGTCTGCCATCAATGAACTGCAACCATAAATCAGAGTATCAGAGGTTATTAAAGGAGAGAGAGAAAGCGAGCTAGAGGGAGAATGGGGAAACAGTACCACGACAATTCTATCCAGTCTGTTCTGGACACACAATCACACGTGTGTGTATGCTTCTTGGAAAGTCTAGCTTACACCAGTGTGTTTCTATAATTCACTTCAGGTGAAGGATTAACAAAGCAGACAGGCATGTTGCGCGTGCAATGCTTTGTGGGAAATTCAATTTCCTCCCTTGTCACAAAAAGGTTATAAAACAGCATCCAGCATCCGTTCCATTAGGCGCAGGCCAGTAAAGGGACTTAAACAATAAACATGATAATTGTGAAAATATTCTTTCCATTAATGATGCAAAATAACAGGATTTTATGAAGCATTGCTATGGGGGGAAAAAAGAAATGCAAACAAAGAACAAATTTCTGCTGAATACACAGTGCATGAGTGTTTGAAAGCACCAAGTGGGATCAGTGAATAACCAATGGACTACATGTTTGTGTAGCTCTCCACAGCAAAAGGTAAGCCATCTCTGGGGTTCAAGGCTTTACCTTGGGCGCTGATGGAGGCCAACTTCATTACAGCAACTTTAATGAGTGACGAGAGCATAGGGCTCAGCCTGTGCTGCCTGACCCCCTAATTAGAGCACATAATCAGACCAAATTAGCACCCAGCCAAATCCCCCACTTATCCCCTTCCTTCAGGATCACATTACACACACTGCTCCTCTGTTCTCTTAACTGGCTACTCACTTACAGTGTCTGGACACGCGTCTTGAGCACTGGCTTTTTTGTCTCTTTGTTTATCATGGCAGAACCAGTGATCAGGGTACATTAATTATGCTGTGTATTCAAATCAACTGACCATTACAATGCGGAAAAATAAATAGTTAATTGGCTTCAAACATGAAGCAGGTGTGACTGAGTTTTTGGTATAATGAACTCAGTATGGCAAGGCCGACATGAATATTTTGTTGATACCAATTTCACTGACCTAAATATTATGACAACCAACACCACTGATATAATAATATAATCTGATATAATATTAACTACTATAATTTGATGTGTGCAAAACCCCAATAGTACTGGTTAAACAGTGCATTACTGGCTGGTGTCAGTTGTCAGCTCAGAATTTTCAGTTAAAAACATAACAAATGGCAGGAACTCATAACATGTTAATTATATAAATAGTGAAGTGTGCAGGGCTGCATCCCAGAGTTATTTTGTAGGTGTAGTTTGCTATTTTTTATAATAAATGTGGTTTAACAGCTGCAACAGCCAGACTAACAATAACAGAAAGGGAGTTTAGCTGATACCGATAAATCTGTGGACAATGAATACAAGCTGAATTTATTGGCCAGATGATATATGCAAGAAGATCCAAATATTCTTGACACTGGCAATGTTTTGTTCGTATGCCCAGTAATGAGAGACACATGCTAATCCAGCAAAAAATGCCCAGCAGCATAACACAGTGCAGACCTGAGTACTACTCATTTAAATTAGAAAAAAGGAATAGCAAAATAAAAAAGTTGCGATTAGAAACACAAAAAAATCCTTCATCGTCATCCTACACAGGAGCACTAAACGGTTAACGTGATGAGAGCAAAGAAACTCCGCCAGTTAACTAAAATAGGGCACACTGGTGCATGTGTGCATGCTTGTGTGTGTGTGTGTGTGTGTGTGTGTGTGTGTGTGTGTGTGTGCATGCTTGTGTGTATGTGTGTGTGTGTGTGTGTGTGTGTGTATTGTGAGAGCACAAGTGCATGAAACTTTCTCGCAGGCAGTGTGAACATGAACTAGCGTCAGAGCAGAAGCAGAGTGGTGTGTGTGTGTGTGTGTGTGTGTGTGTTCAAGTTTGTGTTATTGGGGG
>JBBPCX010000038.1:13175917-13186258 GCA_037974365.1 Hydrocynus forskahlii
AAGACAAATCAGCAGTTGGCTTCAGTGCTGAAGTTAACCCTTGAAACACATTACAACACATAATATAAATGTACCCTCACAAGACCAACAATTTAAGATCCCAAGGTGTACCTTAAAGTACATTTAAAATTATACTACACTCTCATTGTAAAACATGTACCTTCACTATTTTAATTAGAAAAATTAAATAAAAAGAATAACAAAACATGGAGTGTGATGTCATAGCAGCTTAAAACTGCTATGGAAGATGGTACAATTATGGTCCCTATCTAAGGATGCTGAAAACACTTGAGATCACCACTGCATTTCAGTCTGTACCCTGAAAGTTACTGTATCTGACAATATAGTACATTTCCAAAATATGTGCTTATAAAGAGGTCAGTAAATGTCATCTATCATTGTAAAATAAATCAAATAAAGTGCTTAACCAAAATTAAGAGGCTACTAAGCACAATTGGACAATTAATTCAAATACAGCGCTGACAAGGCATTAATTTAGTCATAAAACTAACACAGATCAACCAAAATAAAAATAATAAATCTGTCAATTCCCAATGGCAGCAGTGCGAGGCAAAAATTTTGATTTTGATCTCAGCTGATACCGATCGTGCATTTATTTATCTTTGTGAAACTTCACTGACAAAAAATACATGACAGAAGATGGCAATCATGGTAATTTGAAACCTCCTGAAAAGTCCTACATTACATTGTAAAACAAATCCATGCAAGCAGCAGCAGCACTAAACACTGGGATCGCACTCGCAAAGAGTGGCTGAAACTTTTTTGTAAGTCAGTAGTGGTGGTGGTGATTGGGGGGAGGAGGGTGTTTTGTTAAGGATTCTGTCCAGGGATGGAAAGCCGTGGGGATGCAATTAAAGGAACTACAAAGAAAAAAGGAATAGTTATGAAAATCTGCTGCTTTCTTTTGATGTGCAGCAGGGTGAAGTGTATACATACACACGGAATGAATGCGCTCCCCCTCTAACAGAACACAAAGGCTGCTCTAACATTTCAGCCATAATGATAAAGGAATCGCTGACAAATAAAGGCCAGTGTCTGCTCCTTGTGCAAGCAAGATCTTTGCATTTCTTTTTAATGTAGATTGATTAAATGCCAGAAATTATATATGATCTGCTTAACATGGCTGCATAAGACAAAGTTCTAAGGGGGTCACGGAGCTTGGTAAAAAATTACTTGTGACAACTTAAAGAAAACGCAAAAGTGACAAAATTTTTGAGCACTTTAGAGTCCTAACTCTAACGCACAATTTAAAAAATTTGAATGCTTGATGATAGAATGATTATAAACAATTTTAGGTCCAAACTCATAGCCACGCTGGCCTATATGTTCTAAAATAAAAAAAAGAAAGATATAAAACAACTAAATTATAATGTAAAAATATAAAGAAAAAGAATGAGTGTGTATATTACTGTGAAAAGAGGTAATATTAGGTCATTTATTTTGGTTCATCTACACATATAGTAGATGTACCAGGCAGCTGGCATTTTCAAATTGTATTAAACAAAAAAGGTAGAAAAAAACTTGATCTTAACAAAATTATGAATTATAGATATTTTTATTACGAAAATTATTAATGTTTAACAACCTTCTTAATCAGAATTGTCTGCATCTAAAATTATCTCCTTTTTAGTTAGCTTCCCAACGTCTTACTGCTTACTTGAAACCTGTGAAGTTGCACAAACCCAACATGTTAGAATAATTCAACTGGTTTAACTTCATTAATTATGTAAATTCTGAAAGTAATGTGCACACAATAGTGAGAGGCTGCATGCAAGTCTAGTTTTGGAAGTATAATAAAACACCACGTACGTTTCTCTATATACTGCTCCATCATTACAAAAAATCTTTCAGTCTGTCCTGCTGTGACCCTGATGCTCAGCCAGGGCATGCTGCACCGCACAGCCGAGACAATGTGAGGTGTGAAGACCCACTCTACACCGGGAGGCTGGAGGACAGGCTTGGTTCATTTGTGCTTTATGGAAAGTGCTTCAAGAAACAGAAATAGAATGGGGGAAAACTACAAATATTAAAGGACCGAACTTTGCCACTCTTCACTGTAATTGTTCGGTGTGTCGGCTTATATAGTCCTTGTTGTTTTTCTTATTGTTGTTTTCTGTGTGCAAAACATTGGAAGCCTCGCACAACTCCCAATTAAACACCTTGCTTTTGATTTGCTGTGCCAGGTGATCTCAAAGGAGGTACCTTGATATTGTACTTTCTATGATTCATTTGTTAGCTTACATTTCTTGCCTTAATATACACAAGGTGGGTGTGCACACTCAAATTTCCACTCATGATTGAAAAGCTAAATGATCAAATGCAGGAAGGATACAAATACGAGGTGTGTCTACAAGACTAAAAAAAAAAAGAATGTCATATGAAAAGCAACAGCAAGAGTGGAGAAAAAAGAGAAAAAATAAACAATAGAGCTTTGTGTTATTGTGGTTCGTAATAAAAACCAAAAGAATTTCATGAAGATGACTATCTTAGGCTTGATATGCGACCCTCGAACACAAGTTCAAATAAAAATCACACTCAATTCTTGGCTGTTTGGTACCATAATGGATTCATAATTTCCTATTTTTAGATAGTTTTAATGACTACAGAAGTAAACACCCCTTTCCCTGCTACCGAACTCCAATTATAAGTGAAAAAGAAAACGCTGCCGTTTCACCATTTCCAAGAGAGGAGAAAAACACCTTCATCTGTTGGAGGGGGTGAGGGGGATGACAAGCATTAAAATAAATAAATTAATTACATTTTTTTTAAATCAAGCTTTTTTTTTACCCCCTTTTCGGTAACTTAAACAACCTCATAACAGCAATTTCTATTTTCTATTTTTATAAACCTTAATGACTGTAATATGAGCAGTCTTTGAATTATACATAAGAGACCAGGCAAGAAGTCAGTATGGGATATAATTTAATGTCATTGTTTATTGGAAGGCTGGTATAAATTTCCATCCTACAGCACTGTTATACAATACATGAAATGTTTTATTTTGCTATCTTGTAAAAAGGGAAAAAAAATAAAAGTTGGAGAAAAGTTGTTAAAACTTTGTGCTCCTCTAAACAAGGCTTACATGAACAGGAGGACTGCCGCTATTCACTGTCAAGTTAAACTTTCTCAAAATATCTAGTGAAATAAAGGGGCAAAAGCATAATTAACACTGGACTTTCAACTCTGTGCCATTTAGTGTTTTCCATAAAATTTCATGTGAAAAATCATTCTCAAAAGACTGCCATATCCTCTCCGAGCCACACCAATTATTCTCTCTATTTGTAAATCCACAGATTCTGCATGGAACGGAACCGCTACTGGCATGGAAGCGTTTCTAATAGTCAATAAATCTAAAATATTATGTGTGAAATTGGGGAAAATGGCCATTAAGCGATAGACAGCAAAGAGCTCAGCATAGGGTCCTGTCTGGAAAAAAGGGCCAGGTAATGCAGGACAACTGTCACCTCTGACCCGCTTGAGAGCTGGACCAATGATCGGACTCACCAAATAATAGAGTCCACATGGCAAAAAAGTCTTCACAGCTGTAATGATATGAATCTCAAAAGGCTTAGCTTAAATCAATATAAGACGACTTGTTTAAAACAAAGACAAAATGCTCCAGGCCTCATTTTATTATGTTTTCCCTTTTTTAGCAGTAAAAGATATTGATTTCCTTCTGTAGATGGAATGCTACAAATCCTGAAATAAAAAAAAAAAAGGTAAAAAAAAATTACAAAGGCTAGTAGAATTAAATGACTGGAAGAAATCAGAAGTGTGAAGCTAAAAATTGCAAGTAACATGATGCAGAGAAATGTAATTCTCGTTTGTTTCACTTGCGAGCCTGTTCTCATGTAAATCACATCTGCAGTATTGATTTGCAAGTCACTGTCTTGCAGGAAAATGCTGTGTGACAGATAGTTTAACTAGCAAATGGAAAAAAAAAGAAACCTTGGGCTCTGCTCAATTAGAGCCTTTTCCTTTTGTTATGAATTTTAATATCCCCAAAGGTAAGGTAGCCAGTAGGAGAGAAAGAGAAATGAAATTTGTGTGGCAATAAATATATTATTGCAGGTGACATCTACATTTCAGATGGGGTAATTTAACATGATATGCAGAGCATGTTCTATCATTAGTCAATGAAAAATTGTGCACAAGGATCAAAGCAAACATTGTGCTGGCACTTAATTTATCAGAGTATGAAGACAAAGGCCTTTTCTGCTTTCCTCTGTCAGTTTCAAAAGACCTTACTCCTTTTTATGACACTCTCAGTTTGCAATTTAATTTACAAATGGAACGCCAGTACGGAGACAGCATCACAGAACAGAGAGGGTTTTTTTCTGCTTAGATAGATAGCAGCAGGGCTCCACTGATTCATACAGGACCGTTAAAATGCACCCCCCCCAGCGGGCCAGAGAAAGGGAAGGGGGGGGGAAGGAAAAAGAAACAAACAAATTCCTTAATGTTCAAAAGAGACAGATGACAGACATATTTCTGACCCTGACGGTAACTGCATTTCCTGTTGCACTGACCGGTGTCACCACAACATTAATTAAAGGGAGAAGACGCTGGCAGGTGGCTGGAAAGCGGCGACTGATAATTGGCCCCCTTCTCTCCCTGCGCCTTCAGAAAAATCCAGTGCGCTCTCTTCCAGTGAGACGTGCCACTGGGCAGACAGAAAAGGCATGCTTTGTAAAAATAATGATTAAAATGGAAGAAAAAAAGAAAGAAAGAAAAAGAGATGAAGGCTGGGAGCTGTGCATTCGCCGAGGCTCTGACGGCAAGTGAATAGTGCTGGCCTTTAAACGATGCAAGACGAGTTTACCCAGCGCAGTTGGAGGATTTACCACTGCAGCTACTAATGACAGAGAGTGGGAGAGAGAGATAGAGAGAGAAAGAGGAAGAGAGAGAGAGAGAGAGAGAGAGAGAGAGAGAGAAAGAGAACGGTGTTGTTCTCTGGCCAGAGCGTGTGTGTTTGTTAAAGCTTCTGAGTGGGTGAGAAAGGGAATGAGGAACACACAGAGGAAGCATGTGTGAAAGAGACAGTGTGTGTGTGTGTGTGTGTGTGTGTGTGGGCTTGGAAGAACAAGAGGAAAAACAGGGACCAAAAATGCCAAGTTTAGTGCTTATGTAGGTGTGCATGCTTGAGTGTGTGTGTGTGTGTGTGTGTGTGTGTGTGTGTAAATGAAGCATGCACCGAAGACTGAATACACTCACTACATCGCTAGGCAGGTTGTGTAGGTCGTCTGTAGGGCTCTCCAGTGTGTTTGTGTCCACGTTCAGTATGACCACGTCTTCGAGGGACTTGCACTTCACTCTCTGCAAGAACACAAGCTGATTAGAAACGTTCCAGCAAAACACATCATAAGACTTTTTCTTCAGTGTTCTGCGGTGGGTTGTTCGTGTTGAACGTAAATGTGGTTAATGGACAATTTAAGCTTTATAGACAATAGATTTCCTTTTGTAGTATTAAAGACAACAAGCAATTCCAAAATCAGCTTTTACCATATTCCAGAGAAACATATAATGGTAAATATGCAGTTAAAATACAGTGAAACAAACTTGCTATAAGTGCATTTAACCAAACACAAAAACTATATTTGCCTGCCAACGACACACTTCGACACTGTGTGTGACAACCGTTAGCCAGAAAAACTATTCAGATTAACATTAAAACATGAAATGACAGATTCTACTTGTAACAAGCAGCAGAATATATTAATAAAATATTGTAAAACATTTGTACGGCCAAATAAATCACCAAGAACATTTTGGATGAGTTTCTGATGATAACAGAGTCATATCAGTTTAGGAGATAACTGCTTTCAAAATATCTTTATCGGACAGATGTTTAGACTTGACTTATATTTCAGTCAAATAAGTGATGACGTTTATTGTACTCTGAAAGAGCAGAATGTTTGGGTGACAGTGAGGGACTGAAATATCTGCTCGTTTTCCATTTTACTGCACAATGCAGCTTTAAATGAAAGGAAAAAGGCTTTCTCCTTCTCTCATCGTTACTTTGCAGTCCCAATTTCTACATGTAATGAATGTTTATGAATCAGCCTCAACAGGTACATGAAAAAAAATCAGATATTGGCAATGGGACAGAGTTTGCACCACTAATGTGAATTATGCATGAACAAAGCATAATTAAAATATATAGATATAATATCATTTCAAATCTGTAGGCCTGAACTATCACATGGTTATAACCCTCTTTTACGGTAAATCAATATAAAGTATTAAAGAAACATCTCAAACATTTTTTTTTAGCTTATCAGAAATGGAAAAGGCTGCATTCAGCCACTTTAGGCAGCAGACCCTTTCCCCCCCCCTTTTTTGTTTTTTTTGAGGCGCCTCATGCATCCGCACAAAAAAGGTAGTCACGCATCCTGATGGCGACAAATCCCACAATTATTCTACTGGTGCAGGTGGAGAAACAGCCGAGTGTGTAAAAAAATTTCTGGTTTGTCACTTTTGACAGTTGCTGCTACGGAGGCCCGCGTGCTGATTTGGTCTAATTATGAGCAGCCAGATAGGGGGACTGTCACTAATGTGAAAGTGTGATAAATACTGCCAGTGCCTGCGACTGTCAGCGCTATCAAATCCACATGCGCTGCTATAGGTCTACCTCCAACCAACATGCCAGCTTCCAATAACCAAACACACCAGCTCTTTGTTTCTCTGCTCTATCCCACTCTTTCATATCCCTGATACGCACGCACCCGGGAGATAAAAAGCAAAACAATCTGTCAATTTCTGTAGATATCCTTGTGTTCGGCGCTGAGGCGTCAAAGTAAATATCGCACCATTAAAATTTCAAACAACTGAACAGATTTCAATGATGCTATTTGTGCAAGCTGGTGGAGTTAGAACAGCTGAGCTGCGATGACCACATGTATAATGCACAGTGATAGACAGAAAGAAGACAAACTTAAAAATATAAATGCAGGATAGTGATATACAATGTAAGAAGCAGCTTGCCACTTCTGATAAAGACGTTTGGTGAGATGTTTAGGAGAGAATGAACAGACATTGAGCTGCTGACAGTAGATTGATGTTGCTTACCTCTAACAGGCTTAGATGAACTCCAATCAGATATGGCATGGGCGCACTATGGATAACAGAGGCAAGCCAGGTCATTAACCACAGAGCTAATAGTAACCTGAAAAAAAATTAGCTCAACATTCAAAGCAGGAGGACCTGCTCAAGTCTAATGTAGCAAATTTAAAAATGACATTGCTACAGATATCTTACAGAACAGTTTTAAATTAGCAGACCTTTCGAATACAAAAACTCAATCTCAATAGACAGAAAACTGACAAATATCCATGGCTAAATGCGCTTAGGGAGGTAAACTTTATTAGTGGCTTTGGCCGTTTCCAGGAAGGGGCACTCTGAGTGGTGAAGGTGATTAGTGTAATTGGTGAGCGTCACTTTTCAGGCTTGCTGGAGTGTGGAGCGAGGCAGGGCCGGGTAATTAGATAGGTTTGGGTAGCTGCTGCTGCGGTTGCTCAATCAAGTTACACTGGCTAATAGGCTAGTCTTGTTACTGCATCTGCTAAGGCCCCTGCCTCAGCAGAGAGAGAGGGAGGGGGGAGAGAGACAGAAAGTAGGAGAAAGAGAGAGACAGAGAGAGAAAGCGAGAGAGAGAGCAAGAGAGCGAGCGAGCGAGCGAGCGAGAGAGAGAGCGAGCGAGAGAGAGAGCGAGAGAGAGAGAGAGAGAGAGAGACCACTGACTGACCACAACAAAAGGGCTAGTAATAAGTCAATTCCATTGCTTTTTTCCTACTGGGCCAATCTATTTCAACATAGTATTTTATTGCACTACACTGTAATATGAAAGCAATAGACAACTGAAAGCCAGTTCAAGCAAGATATTACATGAAATGTACTGCAATATGGACCTTTTTTTTAATTTTGCGAGCATATACAAAGTCCTCTCACAGTCATGAAAGTAATAAAAATAAGAAAACATGTTAAACAAATTCCCAATCTAAACATCTAAATGACAAGGAAAACATCCTCAAAACACCAAACACTCAGAGCTGAAACTTTGAACAAGGTATTATTTGGTTAAAAAAAAAACAAAAAAAAAACCAGCAACTGACACAGCGTTGGCGTTCCATGTCAAAACAAGGGCTTGACATAAATAAGGCGAAACGAAAAAACCCAGAAATTCTATACATCAAGTCATTCTGGGAAAACAAGCTCTTCCTTCAAACATGCGAATCACTTTGAAAACCCAGAATCAGCTGAAGCATACAGTGCTCCAAGTGCCTACCGGGCCAATTACACTGTGCGTAAATGCATTTTTTATTTTGTCTGCTCATTTGCGCAGTGAAGCAAAAGGAAGAACTGTAGGTGGCAATGGGGTCAAGCACAGCAGCATGGTCCAATCAAAGTGGAACTGTATTAACAGTACGACTCGCTAATGTGGAGCAGAGCGATACGTTAGCCTGTGGTAATGGCCGAAGCCCAGAATTGGCATGTAGAGACAAAAGTGCCTGTGGTAGATATATTCCTATGCAAACCAACAAGGACCCAGCAGAAGGCTTTGGTGGGGTGATACTGGTGCAAATTTACCAGATTTTGGTCTGATTTGTAATATTTAAATCCACTGAGGTTTTAGACATGCTGGAAGATGAGCTTAACCAAACAGGAATCAAACATTTAGGGAGGCTATTCTGAATATCCATACACACACTCACTTCCCCTGTGCTAGACATCCAGAACAGTGCCAAATGCGGCTTTTCATCACCTCTGGAGCGTGCGGCACACTGAGCCCCACTGAATAACTCAAATAATAATGACCCCAACGAGAAACGGACGGCACATGAAGCTGCATGAATCTTAGATGGAATCTTTTTTTTTAAATTAGAATAGATAAGAGGTGTGCAAGCTATATCCAACACCAAAGCAAAACACACACACATACGTGCGCAACCTGAGCTTAAAGCCATGGGCAAGCTTGAGTGAAAGATGTCTATAAGGGGATCGGTGTGTCTGTGTGTGCATGTGTGTGTGTTTTAACTGCATCTGTATGAGATTGAATAAGAGCAAGCAAGCGAGTGTATGAGCAGTGATCTTACCAGCAGTAGTCCAGCAGGTGTGGGGGAAGTACAGGGATGTAGATGTGCTGCCAGTGCATAGGGTAGAGCATGGCGGCGGACCCATGCACACATGCAGTTAACTACAAGGAAATGAGAGCAAAAAAAAAAAAAAAGACACAGAGACATACTTATGAGTTCCCCTGTAATCACAGGCAAACAGCACTCCTTTAGAAACCTACAGCTGAGTACAGAGCACACTGTTCAGTGAGCAATGCTTCAGGGGATTCTATATAATGTGGGCCAGGAGAGCAGGCAGAACCACAGTTAGCCTTTCATCTTATAAACAAAAAAAAACATCACACACATTAAACACAGGAGTCTTTTTCTTTCTCCCTTTCTTTCACTCTGATATGTACAGGTTTAAGAGACTACCCGGAGATTACGGCATCAATCAGGCTTCAATTATTCATTTCTTTCTGTATTTATTTATTCACTCGTTTATTTATTTATTGAAACCAAGTTAGAACACGAAGGGTAAATATCATAGAAATAAAAAACGACATAAAAAGTCATTCAACCCTCTAAAAATACAGTGTATATGGTCAATAAATAAAAACTACTTGGCAAAAACATCCTATTATGACATGATTGTTTTTGGGATGTCATGAAAACACGACCCAAATACATATATCCACCTTGCAGCCTATGGCTGAAGCTTTAAGGAAGGCTTCAGCCTGGATTACTTTTTGAAGAAGCCACAAGACAGGACAGCCAGTCAGCACAGATTTTTGATTTATATATATATATATATATATATATATATATGAGCCTTAAAGGTGCAGTAACAAAAATAAGCCTGTTTAAATCTAAGGGATTAAAATAGTTCTTGGTAAATAAAACATATCACAAGTGATACTCTGGGCACTTAAATAAATATATTAATTAATCAGTAAAAATGTAGAATATGAGCACTTTAAAGATTGAGATTTAACTTGATGAAACTGAGTTTAAATTGGACAAATATACCATTGTTCCATTGCTGCAATATTAGCATCTAATTAAGCACTTTAAGGAAGCCTCAATAAGCCAATAAACCAAAAGCCAACAGATAAATGTATGGCTGATGTGGTGAAAACCCAAGTGAACCCTCTTCACACCCCCAACCCATGCTCATGGCTACCTAGCAATTGTAATGACCTATACAGGGACACACACACGCGCACACGCACACGCACACACACACACACACACACACACACACACACAC
>JBBPCX010000038.1:13205197-13223933 GCA_037974365.1 Hydrocynus forskahlii
TATATAAATATAAAATACATAGTTTGCATGGCGGAATTAAACTGCATGTCTGGCTGTTTCACGGATGGAGGGGCAGACCGGTAAAACCACTGTGTGCTTCAACACTAGATGGCAGCAGTAAAGCTTCAGCAGAAAAGGCAATTTCCCCACCCCCACTACCAATAAACTATACAAAAGCACTTTTCATTTTTTTTCTAGGAGCAAGTCGACTCTGCACTCCGCTTCTGTGAGAATCAGGCCCTGCGATGTCCCCGAGGACCCCATACTGACATGCAAACATACAATCTTATTTACCAGAGGTGATGGCCTTTGCAGGTTTTTGGTTACTTTTAATATACAGTTTTTAGAGTAGAGTCAGGTGATTAAGGAGGGGGAGAAGGCTATATGGCACATCCCGTTATTCATTTACTTTGCGTGTGTGCATGCAGGTGTGCGTGGCGTGTGTATCTGCCGTGCGTGTACACTTTGAGGTTTTGCATTAAAAATAAATAAATAAATAAATAAATAAATAAATTAACCTGTTCACCTAAAATGATGTCGGTGACGTAAGAGGGCAATGAGAGGGAATTCCTACCTTTCCACATCAAAGGGGAAACAGAACTTAGGCACAGTCTGTAGGACCTCCTATGACAAAACAGAGAAAAAGACAAAATAAAATTAAACAGCAAGAGCAGGTTACATCCACTAAACACCATTAGTAATATTTTAAGGCCAAGTTATATGGACAGGATACTAGTACTGGGATTATAAGCGTTAACAATGCAATTGTGATACTTCAAATTCAGCATTACATATTATGAGGCAAACTGGCATACACATTACATATTACAAGATAATTTACTTCTAATAGATTACATGAATTATCAAGAAGAAAACTGAAGCCGTTAAGTGAACCCAATTGCAAACTGCAACCTTTTTAGGCCTCTATGATGATAATGAATAACCATCATATATAGAGTAATCCAATAAGGTTTGATGGCAAAATAGCCTTTTGGCATGCTGTGCTTCAGTTAAGATCTCATTGAGCAACACTGAGTCTGAACAATGAGTAAATATCTCTATGAAATGTTACGACACACTTCCTTCTGTGTGTTGGTACAAATAAGCAGTTTGTCAATGAGCGCAATTGAATGAGTTAATGAAATAAGTCAAGCGACATGTGCGGCACTTAATCTCGACGGTGGCTAAGGGGGGTTATCAGTAGCTTAAATAATTAGCTACCATTAACTTCATCCACTGGCAAGGTGAAGCAGAGGGGTGTTGGAAGGGGTGGTGGTGGTTGGGGGGGCTCAAGGTGCTGCCAGATTGCTGGGACAATGGGTGTGCGGCAGTGGGGATTGGAGGAGTTTGTGGAGGGGAGAGAGGGGAAGCGGCCTTAAGGGCTTTACCTCCCCACGCAGCCCCACTGGGAGAGGCCCTGCACCAGCAGCATATGGATTTCCACAGCCTGCCCAGCGCCATATGGGTTAGCCACGTCTGGCCGGACCTGCACCACAGCTTAGCCATGGGGAACCGCCAGTGATCCCCCTCCACAAAAAAAATAAATAAATAAATTTTAAAAAATCGAAAGCTGCCACCACTCCGAGGGAGGGTGTGGCGCTGGTGTGTGTATCTGTGCTGTGTGTTTTTTATTTGTGCGTGAGAGTGCAGAGCTGATGACTGTCTGTTGTACAGCTCAGTAGGAGGTGGAGGTTCAGGAGGAGGGGGAGAATAGTGAAATAGCAGATAGCAGAGGAGATTGAAGGCTCTGGCAGGAGAGGAGAGGAGAGGAGAGAAGAGCTGGCAGAGGCAACGCTAACCGTGCCATATCTCACCGTGGCCCTGTGACTGTACGACTGCTTTAAAAAAAAAAAAAAATTAATAAATGAATAAATAAAAAAAAAAGAGTGTCGCGCTCAGCGCTGCCGTTTGTGCCTGCTACTATTATTAACCGCCATAGGCGCACTCCAATATGTTCCGCTGCGCCTCGCTTTCCTTGCCGTGCATATGGCGCCGGCCCTGGCATAAATAAATCGTCTGCTCGCCGCATTTCGAAGTTATCATGGCCGCCCCCCGCGTTGGCCCGGCTAGTAGGGATGGCCGATGCTGTGGATTTTCTTTTCAATCTCTAACAGAGTCATGTCAAGGCTACTATCCAGATACCAGCACCAATAACAAAGTCTTTTTGTGCACATACAAATTAGAAATTTGAGATTTCTATAGCTCAAAAACTACAAATGATCAAAATAATGAGTGCCTGATCTATGGTCAATACTTCACACCCTGTGCTGCCATAAATTATATAAAACAAGACTGCTTATGCTCTGTTTGTGACAGAAAATGCATGGTATCATGGTCAGAAAAGCATACTGAGGCACACTGTGATGTAATTTATTATGCTCTATGCGACTGCCCAATTCTATTGTCCTGCCTAACGTTTTGTGTGTAATTACAGAAAATATTTAAATCCCCATTTGACACTGCTGTAACTGATTCACCTATTCATTACTATGGGATTTGTTAACAATGTTTGAGGTCTATGAAACACATGGGGCAAAGCATGAGTCAAATAAAAAGGAATCGCAGTGACTCTACTTTTGGGTTTGCTGTTCACAATGTCAATTTAAAACATGCCAGAATATAAAATCTGATTCACTATATATTGTTAAAGGTTTATTACATTTTTTAAGCACGGCTGGGAACAATATCGCATGACAACACCTCACACGCTAACATTTTCTTAAGTGGTAGGTTTTAGGCCATATTTTAAACTCTGTTTGCAGAGTTCACGTGCACACATGGAGGATTTTTACATCTTCTCCATGATGTATTAGCATTTTTGCTGTTTGGTACATCGTGTACAAGATGATGCTCAGTAAAGCAGAACAATGTTTAAACTTGTTACCAACAATGAGTAAACTTCCATTCACAGAAATATCTACGGTTTTGCAAAAATAAGTAATAAATACATAAATAACTACACCATGCATTTAATAGGTTGGCATATTCTTAGTACACTAATAATGCTACATACAGACAACTAGTGGAGCGCAACTGCATAAAACAACTGTTATTAATATTGATTAGCTTACACTAAATACCCTTAAAGTCATCATTTCCACAGCCTCGTTCACCTTAAATTTAATCTTAACCATAACCGTAACTTTAACCTTAACCTAACCCTCATCCTGCTCCTAACCCTGATCCAAATCCTAAAGTATCTGTTTCACCCAACACATCAACATTGACATATCAATTAGGGGACTATAGTCCAAATAAAGAGAGACAAAAAGTTTATTGGTGCTTATTAAGAGTATTTCTGTTGTTCATAATCTCATCAATTATTTATTTTTTTTCCTAAGATAAAGAGGCTTAATGGATACAAGTGGCTCATTCCAGACTTTTTATCTTTGCTGTTTCAACTTCATTATGTCTTTTTTTTTTGTGATTCACTGCAGGAAATAAGCAAACAAAAAAACATATAGATCACTATGAGTCCATATTTAAATATTTACTTAGATTGTGATGGGTTAATTAGACTTTTTCCTCTATATGTATAGTAAAATTAAACAGAGGCTGAAAGAATGTTTCACTTTCTTTCTGCCAACCAGCAACAGCAGGCTGGAAGAAAAAAAAATGCAGTTCCACAATCATTTCCCCCCACTTTTTCATCATTCAGATACATTTTTATTTAACAGGAAATACATTTTAAAACTACTGCAAAATAGGATTTTCAAAAAGGAAACGTATCAATACTTGGGTATTGATTCACTCACCTGGACCAGCTACCTGCTCTCTAACAGTTGCTGGAGTGTTGATGGAAGTGTGTCTGCATTATCAAAGCAATGGTTTGGCAAAAAAAAAGTTCACAATATTCCAGTACCCAAAGTTTTGCAATGGAGCTGGACAGAAATGCATTACATTATTATTATCAGTACTAGCAGCCAATTTAGAGCTCTGAGAGTATGACATTTTGTACATTTGTGCATTTGTGCATTCAAGATTGTGTTCATAGATAACAGTATGTCAAGTGTTGCTTGTGTGAAAGAACATAAGCAACACTGTAAGAGATTATTCAACCCAAAGCTGACATACTGAACACTGTGACTATGACATAAATTCATCTACAGATTTTAAACACCCAATAAATGTGCGTTAGGGACGCCTATTCCCACCACAAGACTGGTGTTGCCTTTTTTGCCTTGTTGCCTTGTTTTGTTTTGTTGTGTTTCTGGTGGCAGTGTGTCAAAAGAGTAGATTAATTTTCTCAAAAATGTGACTTACTACATTTTTAATGTCTCTTAAAATAATTTTTGGTAACTAATATTGTAACTTTTTGAGTGAAGCCAAAATTAAGACATATAATGTACAAAGCAAGTATCTGTTTGTTCTTTTCTCTTAAGAGGTCATAGTAATTCTTTTGGCATTTTCAGTCAAAATTTCTAGAAAATGAATATTTTCTAGAAATTTTTAATACTAACAAAAGATTATTCAAGAAGGATGGAAGTAATTTATTAAGGAAAATCAGGACTTTACCAGCTCTACCAGTCAGCAATGGGCTTGCATAGTACAGTTTAAACCACTTCAAACTGAGAAAAGTGCATAAATAGACCTCAACGACTGCATGAAATAAAATGATTTCAAGTTCATTGGGAAAGCACTCAAGGAACTTCGTTTATACATTAAATAGACAAAAAAGTTAAACGCTACTCGAAGAATCATTTAAATCTACAATAGTTTGAGGTGAACTGTATGCTAAGCTGTGGAAATAAAAGCAGGAAGACAAAATGTGCAAAACTGCCGTCTTGCGTTTACTACAAATTCCTTTCTGGGCATGTGTTTAAAAATCCATACGCAGCCATTAAAAAAAAAGAAAGAAAAGAAAAAAGAAAAAAAAGGGGGAAAAAAAATGCCATCGGGCTCGCAGCAGCCTCTCAGCGAGAGCGAGAGAAATGTTCCCACGACTCTCCTCGCGGCATTAGCCGAATCTAAAACCCTGCAGTACGCATGTGCTAACGTACCTCTTTTCCCTCCCTCACTGTTTTATTACCATTCATCCAGGTGATCAGGGGACTACACCAAAGCATGTCAGGGGAGGGGAGGCAGACTGGCGAGGGTGGAGGGGTGTGCGTGTGTACAGCGTACATGTGTGTTGCTATTGTTGTTGTTGGGTTGTATATCCTCAACCCCCCCCAATACACATACACACTCACACACTCACACACACTCACACACACTCACACACACTCACACACACTCACTCACACTCACTCACACTCACTCACACTCACTCACACACTCACTCACACACACACACACACACACACACACACACACACTTTTTTTCCTTTTCCTTTCCTCACCAACCATTTTCCCAAGACAAAAGAATATAAAGCAGCTAATACATTTACAACTCACTGGAGGCAGCAGCAGGGTGAACTCTGCAGGCTGCATTATTTATTTACTGTTGAGACAGGGATATCACTCAATGAGACAGCAAAGTCTCCATTCCACCCAGATCCCATTGCGGAGGCCCTGCAATCACAGCCTCTCTCGGTCTCTCACTCATTTCGCTATCTCCCTCTATCCCTACCTTCATTTATTACCTCCACACACATCGACAAGAAACTACCCCCCCCCCACCTCCTCCATCACAACCACCACCTTCTTTCACTCCCCCAGAGAGATGGCAGCTTCTCCAGAGCTGGACGAGGGGGCTGCATAAGCAAGACGAAAGAAGGAAAGAAGGGAAAAAAGAGGGGGAAAAAGGAGGAATCTGGGGACTAGAGCAGTGGGCTTGCTCACAGTGTAGCTAAGTGTCAGGAGCCTTTCTGAGCTGAGGATATTGAAATGAGGAGAGAGAGAGAGAGAGCGAGAGAGAGAGAAAGTGTGAGAGAGAAAGAGAGAGTGTGTGTCTGTGAGTGAAAGAGAGAGAGAGAGAGTGTGTGTATGTTTCCTGGCCCTGGGATGCTAGCACAGGAAACTTGGCAGCATATGCTACCTCTACTAGGTAAAAGGGAGAAATGCAATAGCAACACACACACGCACACACACGTACGCACACGCGCACACACACACACACACACACACAACCTCACTGTGTCAATACACGCTGGGAGGTGAGATGTGGGGGGGTGACAGAAGAAGGAGAGAGTGAGACAGTGGGGGAGAGAAAGAAGAAGACAATGAGAGAAAGGAAGGAAAAATTAAAAAAATAAAATACAGAGACAACAGAAAGAAAAAGAGAGACAGACAGAAGGAGCAAAACAGATGGACAGACAGATAGAGAAACAAGAGGGGGAGAGAGAGTGAGAGAGAGAGAGAGAGAAAGAGAGAGAAAAAGGGAGAAAAAGAGAGAGAGAGAGACCCCTTCTCTTTTTCCTCAAGCTGGTGGGATTCCTCCCTCGGGGGTTTTGGTCTTTAAATCTCGACGCTCTTTAAAAATTCTGCCAGCCAGCAGGTCTACACGCCGCTGTGGATGTGTCTGCAGTAGGGGAGGGGAGGGGTGTGTGTGTGTGTGTGTGTGTGTGTGTGTGTGTGTGTGTGTGTGTGTGTGTGTGTGTGTGTCTGGCATAGCGACCATGCTGATGGCACAGAAGCACTGGTGACAGGTTTAACCCAAAGTTTCGCCTGTAGATCAATGCTGCAGCCCCTGGCCTCTCGCTCTCCCTTCCCCAATTAGGTCCTCCATCCCTCTCTCTCTGTCCTCTCTCTCTCTCTCTCTCTCTCTCTCTCCCTCTCCATCCCTCTCAAGAGTCCAGCTGTAATACATGCAGCTAGAGGCCCACAACTACTAGGACACTGTTTGTTCCCAAACAGGCCTTTCCAACACTCTGCTTAACATGCCGTATCATCTCCCTTTAAAAAGAACTGTCACTGCTATTATTTCAACAAATATTACAAAGCTTTAAATACATTTTATGTCCAAAAGCTTGCTGACTCCTGCTCATCCAGTATTTCTTGTGAAATCATAGGTATGAATAGGGTACACTACATACTGGAACACTGCTGTGAGGATTTGATAGCACAATGGTATTAGTGAGGTACTGATGTTGGATGATTAGTTATGTATCATGAAGATCTTAAAGACGGAGTTCCATCACCCCTTCCAGCCCAACACTGGGGGGTTTCATACCCCTCTAGCAGACAAAGTCTCTGCCATATTACTGATCTCTCTGCAGGTGGCTCTGGACAGTAGCCAAATCATTTCATTTGATAAACCTAATAAAATATATGGTATATAGAAGGAGAAAACAATGTTTAATTATTATCATCATCATCATCATCATCATCATGATGACACTAATACTGGCTGACCATAATGGCAAACGAAATTAATAACACTTCAGTTTCAAGCATTTAGACAAAAACTGATCATTGCACTGGCCTACTCAACAGAAGTTCAGAGGGAGTGTGTTATCACAAATAACAAACATCAAGGTTGTGTTGTGGGTAATACTGCTGCCTTCCAAGCAGAAGGGGTTTGATTCCTAACCTGGGCAACTCGCAACCTTACACCAATAATAGTGGACAGATCATTAGTCTGTCACAGGATCATTATCTTGTTTCACAATAAACCACAATATGCTTTTCTGAAAAAATTGTGGAAATCAGTACCTTAAGAACTATGACCAGCCATGTACATAATTAATCTTATTTAATGGATTTAATGCATGACAGTGAGTGAAACAGCAGTTTTTAGGTGTTGCAGAACTTGTGCTTTTTCTGTTCCAATGTATCAAACCTTAAAATTGTGTAATTCATAACATGTATAACGGAAATGTCTTGAAGTATTGTGATATTCTTTTGCCACATCGCACAACCACAGCAACATTAGCTATGACAGCTAGACACAGAGAATGTTCACGTTTCAGGTTATCAAAGCCTGGCTGCATCAAGAGTTCTCTTTATGAATGGAGCAGCATATCCCCAACCTGCACCTTCAGCTCTAAAGCAACATACTGGCAGGTACGGGTGGATGCTGTCAAATTCATACACAGTGTGGTCCTGACATAATACTTGAGAAAGAAAGAAAAATGAAACACTGCTATAGCCAGGAATAGCCACTGAAACGTCCAAAAAAAAGTTCACTGATAAATCTGAGCAGCTTCTTGTCACTATTTCGCTTAATTTTTATGGCTATATTTTAAACACAAGAGTGCAAGACAAAATGCACAAATGTAATGATTCAGAAACGGAACTCAGTTTCCACTCTGGTTATAATATCTCAGTTATTTTTTGATCAAATAAGGGTACATTAAAATTTTTGTAATGTCTCATTCAATATTTGTCATTTCCACAAGTCCTTTATTTGATATGACTAGGACTGCAACAATCACTTAACAGAATATAACAAAATAGATAATTAAAATGTTTAAATAACGAAAAAGCCTTTCGATCAACCGACACGTTTACCACTTGAATCCCCACTTCAGATGAGCAACAAACAATTGTTTGTCAAGCTAACTACTATTTCATCAGCAGCAGCACTAAGCTGCCAGCTCTGCACACAAACTCTTTGAACAGTTTGTGAGACTTCATTCCTCACTATCTTATCAGTTTTAACTCCAGCTGTAGCCCGAATAAGTTTCTTCACTCCTCCGAACTGCCACTTAGCGCCAGTGTGCTCTCAGATGAATTCCTTAAAATAAATGAGAGCAGGCGGCCTAACTGCTGTCTGGAGCTACGGATTCAGTTGATGTGATCGAGTTTGATGCATGTTCAGTTTTACAGCATTTTAGTGACTATCTTGTGGTCACATCCCTGTTCAAATATATTTCATTACAATAAGTAAACTAGACCTAGATAAACCAGAAATCACAAAACTAGAATGAATACATAGAAATTATTAACACAATTTGTAATAATAAGAATCAATATCTTTTGCCGCACTAAAATGAAACATGCTTTGAAATATTTTTTGCAATACTCAGAGGAAAATATTCAATAGTTTTAGATATGACAAAAATACACATACTGGAACCGAAACTAGAACTGAGACTAACAGTGTAGCAAACCAGCAAACACGATGAAACCAGTTCCATGCTCCATATAAAGTATTTCTGCTCCATCAGACTGTGGTTGTAAAAAACACAGGATGCACCTTCAGCCTGCTAACATTAGCACTTTCAGTAGAAAAGGCACTG
The DNA here is from genome assembly GCA_037974365.1 of Hydrocynus forskahlii. NCBI lineage: Eukaryota > Metazoa > Chordata > Actinopteri > Characiformes > Alestidae > Hydrocynus > Hydrocynus forskahlii. The sequence continues at coordinate 13,214,323 of JBBPCX010000038.1, forward strand.
CTGCACAACAGTGAAGGCAACGCATGACGTGCAATCAAACCAGAAACGTCTTTCTTCTCTAACTGCGTCATCCTCATTTAATGCAAATTACAACAATCCGTTAATGGTGGGTTGGTAGATATCGCATTTTGTGGGATTTGTCTGCTCTTTTATAACAGTTGAGCTGAGAATAAGAACGTGGCAACTCCATCTTAAATCAGCACCAGTTTAGCGTCTACTTAGAGTGCCTGAAATACTGATACGGCTCTGAGTGCACACAGCATCACACCTCCATTCTGTTCCGGCACCATGATCTGATGCAATGGCAGATCAATAGGGGGGAAATAATCTTTGTGTGCTCTGGACCTTCCAATTCTCCAACTGAGATTTCTTTCATTATATTTTAATCATATGCTGCTGGCTTGCCGTTTTGACCCTGCGCTACACGCCTTTAATAAGTGCCGATTTCGCCCCTGGACCAAAGCAACATGCTAAAGGGGAAGTGTGAGGCTCGATGCAGTTTCAAACTGACGCTGGGTGTTACATTTTCACTTGAAAAGACTGGAGCAGAGCGGGAGGTGCTTGATTTCTGCTTTTTCTCTCCCACCCCCACCACCACCTCACCCACGTTTTCACGGCTTCTCTCGCCAACCCTTAGGATGAGGAGAAGCTAATATATGCCAGAGCAGAGGTCATTCCTCTTGCTCACAAATACAGGTTGTGTGCTTAAGGAAATGTAGCAGGTGAAGTATTGATCCTTGGCTCTTAAAAGCAGTGACAAGCGCATGACAGGGCCTCAGGGACCAGACATGGGGTAAGACGGCCAAACAAATTACAGAATAGCCATTAAAGGCTCTCTGACACACCCAGTACTCGATGAGGCGCGTTTCCTTACTTCAATCAGAAATTCGAGAACAGAAATTGTGATTACAATTACAGGTTCCAGAACTGAACCAGTTCTGAGGTCAAATTATCTAAATCTATAATACAAATCAACAGACTTTCAAAAACCACGTCAGCTAAGCTCAGTTTGATTTTAAAGCAAGCGCAGAAGGAGATATCATTCTCCAAAACTCTCCAAGCTGCATAAATTAGCAAGTGACAGGCGAATGGTTTTGTTCTTATGATACAACTGATATTATTCTGGGCCAAGTGGAGATTCAGCCACATATGCCCCAAAAGTGTGAAGCCAGAAACATCATTAATTGAGTGCCAAGTGGCCTGGGGGATTTTCTGCATTTAAGCTGTCATCTCCCATCGGAGCGCTCTCTCTCGCTCTCTCTCGCTCTCAACACAAACAGCAGAGACACCTCTTCACTCTTTCACTTCATCCTTTCTTTTTAGCTCATGAGTTTTGTCAACCTTGGTTTAATCTACTTTTGGCAAATTATGCTCCTTGGACACATCCTTCCTAAAGTTTCTTGGGTTGTCAGACTCACAAAATAGAAGATTTGCTATCTGACCTCTAAACATTGTAGTCAACTGAGAATGGGAATTGAAAGTCAGTGAGAAGTTATCACAGTTGATGATTTGCGCAGCAACCATTCTGGAACAGTGATTGCAGAAGGAAGAGAATTGTTTGGTCAAAAATTCCCATTTACGCAATTTCCCTCCAAAGCCAAATGCAGTTGCCAATTTTTGCCATTTTATCTATTGAAATAGACAAAAGTACCAAAAAGAAATCACGCTTCAAATGGAAGCCAAAAAGTTACAATTTTAATTATAAGTAACATTAAAAGCTAGAGCACTTTTTAATTGTATGTTAATTATCATCACCATGATATAAGGCAAGGCTATGTAACAGTCACACACAGTGCTTCGTAACTGATTTGAATATCATTTGTCACAATAATTCTACAAAAATAATCTAAATTTACGTCATCCACACTCATCACATCATCTCAGAAACTATTTAAAGAAACAGTTCAGAAAAATGTGCACATTTTTTCACTTTACCCAGATGTTTTCAAGACATCTTTGAGTCCAATATTGCCAATTTAATTTAGAACCAGAGCTGCAAGACTAATGTTGCTTAAACACTGGAAGCCAAAAGTCCCCATTCAGTAAATACACTCTCAAATACAGGTGGCAAAGACTATTGGATGTGGTAGATTTAGGGAACAGTATGATTTACTGCGAGCTATAAAAATAAAATAACTTCTTTTTGTAGCTCAATGCCGTGGGCAGCTATTTCAGACAACAGGGTCTGTTTTCACAAACAATCAGAAGGAGTGCAAATCTAGAATATTTTTTTGTGGTAGTGAACTCATGAATATCAAAGATCCAAGAACAGTACTTTCCAGCCATAGTATCTAAAATAACTGTGCATGTCCGTGAAGTTTTGTTCATGTTTATAGGTCACAGTAAGCCATCCTGTGTCCTAAACATCAGTGAGACTACATTACCATAATGAAGAGCTGTATTCAGTTTGAGCAGGTTGCAGGAATTTTGGGTATTTACAGAAAAGGTCTGGGGTTCTGTTGACTAGTACATTTAGCTCTGAACTAAAGCAAAATTTGGACTCCAAACATGTCTTAGCTATCTGTCCTACTGGTTCCAGTGTTAAAGTTAGAGATGGACGCTAAGGAATTCTTCCGCATTTAGGGAAAAGGAAAAAACTGGGAATTCTGGGTGAACTATTGTTTAAACATCGGAACTTAAAAACCATCATTTGCCAGAAAAACATGGCAAAACCCAGGTAACAGACATAAGAACAAGAAATGGCACCAACTCTGTGTTCACCCATGACGCTAGCCCTGAGGTCAGGATAATCAGGAGGCATGAGCAACAGTGGGGCCTAAATAGGGGGGTCTGGCTCAGGCGAGTACAAAGGCCACTTCACCAGGGCTGGTGTGTGCCTGACCCGCATCCTGGATAGGCCCCATAGGTCTCCCAGGCTGTGGGTCAGGCAGAGAAGGGGATGGGCTCAACCGCAGGATGCAACACACAAAGGGCATGCACATTACAGGGCCACGTGCAGAAGTGCTGTCAGTGGGTGCACTGAAGGAGAAAAAGGAGCCCCTGCCACTCCTCCTCCCTTCCTTCTAACTTTGCCATGTTGTCCCCCCATCATGGCTTATCTCTCACGCCCTCCATGCTGAAGCATTAAAGAGATAGCGATCACCACAGCGGCTGCCCCTATGCTCCGGCATGATGCTCCACTGGCTGGCTGTCCCCTGGGGTGCCCATCAACATCCTATAAGGAAGTGCATGGAGGAAGAGGCCACCAATCATGAAGTGTCAGACTGGGGGCATGAGATTGAACACTATGTCAAAAACAGACAAATATTTGCTCTCTAGGGCTCTGGGGACCAGGTCTCCTCAGGAGCTGGAGCATCACTAAGCACACTGTCTCTCAGCTTTGCCAAGACTGAGGATTGACTGCCACCAGGATGAATCTGAGCTAGTGGCCTTTTAATCTTCTTTACAAACTCCAAGCTAACTGGCTACTCAACTCTTAAATAAAGGTTCCTAAATGGTTCTTAGCTTAGATATACTTATAATTATGTATAAAACCTTTATATTATGTAGAGAGGTTCATCCAACTGTTACGTCCCACTTATTTTTTATAAAATAAGAAGCATACATTAAAACGTTCCTTAGGAAAATGATAGTACTTCTCTAACGGCATTGGTTTACAAAACTGTAAATGAAACCTTTTATTTTTTTAAGTAGAAATGGCTTGTCTGTTTCAATGAGTCTCGGAGGATCCCAGAAGAAAATGCTGGATGGGATAACAGAGAGAAAAATTAATCCGATCCAATCATGTAACAAATCTAGATTGAAATATCCCACACAATGTGATGTCATGTTGTTAGCTGTGTTCCCTTTCGCAACGCAGCAGAGTTGATGAGTAATTTAAGAGTGATAGCCTACTAGTAAATGCATAGATTTAGTAAAGTGCTTCAGTTCACTTTAAAGCTCAATAAAAATATGACTGTATTAACCGGCACTCAAGATTTCAGTATTTTTATTGGTCTCGAGAATTAGTAGCACCATGCAAACTCTATTTCTGTCTATTATAAGACTAGGTAACGCTTTATCAAGAGAAACTCTATTTCTCTCTATTATAAGACTAGGTAACGCTTTATCATTATAACAAAGGTGGCCAATATAAAAAAAAAACAATATCTTAAGTGATTTTTACAGTACACAACGTGTCACAACAAAAGTTGACATAGACAAAAAAGACCAGCAGTGACAAATCTATCAAAACACAATGTGTTGACAGCGTTGATATCCACAATATGCTCAGAAAAGTGTACTGTTTACCACAATAAACATCATCATATTGTCCATCTCTATTCTGTAATCAACAGAAATGTTTTTAAAAAAAATGAAATATGTGGACAAAGTTACACACTCATATTTGGTCCACCACACATGCTGCCAGGAAGTTTTAGTAGTAACTTCCTGAGTGTACATATCACTAACAGATAAGACTTCCTGCAAAGGCTAAACAGCCTTACTGAATGAATATGACCTTTCATTACAGCACATGAAAGAGAAAAACTGACAGTGATTGCACGGTTTGGCATCAAATCAAATTAGTGGCAACGTAAATATGGCTTTTTGTAAGTAACATATCGCATATAATGGGTCAAAAAACTGCAAGGTGTACCAGTCGATCTTCCAGAGAGAGAACAGAGAGCCAACAACTCTGGGACTGGTCTCAAACGAATACACAAAAATCTCATCTACTTTGCTATTTCTTCATAATTGATTTTTTCAGAAGATTAGGTGGACATCCAAGTTCGCATTTCCATCTGTCTTCTTTATTTGCAAAAAACAGCTTTGCTGTATTTCCAATGTCCACTGGTCTGGCCTCTCCACATGGCAGCTGTAGATGACCAGGACCATGGCTAGTCTCAGGGGTCGAGGTTCTTGCACTTCATATTTCACCGCCCCTCTGTGCCAGCCTCCAGTCTGTTCTCTGCTTATTTAGAGCCCCTATTCTAGCAGAGCAGGCAAGAGAAGAGAGGAAGAGGGGAAGAAAAAAAAAATCCATATTTCCATAATCCACACTGCTGTCTGTCTCTGTCTCTTCCCTTGCTCCCTCTCTCCATCTCTCTTGCTTGCTCACTCTCTCTTGTTCCCCTGGGGAAGACTAACCCCTCCACCCCTATCTAAGGCCTACAACTGTCATTACGCTCCGCAACAATAACAGGATAAACAAAAGGGGGCCTGGAGAGATTGAGTCTGCTGCTGCCATATGCTGGCTAACTTGAGGAAAAAAGGGATTTCTCCGGCTACAGAGGGAGCAGCTCCACAAAGAGGAAAAGGAGCCTAATCCTGGTAATGAGGTGACTGAATGAGAGTCTTTATGTGGACGTGGAAAAGGCCGATCCATCTGTACACACCCAGCAAAAAGCGCCGTCCTACCACAGAAACAATCCCGTTTAAAAAAAAAAAAAAGATAGAAAAGAAAGAGAAAGGGGATAAAAATGGAAAGGAACTAGTGTAAAGAAGTAGGCTACACTTCCTTAACATTGCTGATGCTTTCTGAAGCCATGAGCCAGTTTCTCAAACCACAATGTGCGAGGTTTTCTTTTCCTCTGTTTTTCTCCTTCTTGCGCTTATTGTTGTTGCGGGCCAGGCAGTGCCTGCAGCATCACTGCAAATGCTCTAACTTCAAAGTGCATGAGTAAGGCAAAGCCATTTAGACTGAGCAAAAACCAAGTAGTTTATGCTTATTTGCTTCTGCTTCTTGTCTCCTTTTTGATCAACATTCCACTCTTTTTAGACCTGGAAGAACCAGCCCTTCCAAGCCCACAAGCAAACTGTTGAGTGTCAAAACCCAATGTGTTGCCATGCAAGCCAAAAACCACCACACTTTCAGCAGCCACGGTTAGGTCAACCAGAAATTAGTGCACTTTAAGGCCAAGTATGACTCATTCTAATGATTCAGTTCAAGTCTGTATGACCATTATGCAGTGGAACAATCCCGGAAGTGCGTGGGGTGTAGCACATTTAATTCAGGAGTGAATGGGTGTTATTAATCTTTACTAGCACTCAATTAAATAAAGTTCAATAAGGATCCTCTAAGGTAATAAGACGGTAAATACACTATTCAGCAGTGCAGAGGTGGGTTTGAGTCCTGGGATTTGTGTTTGAATCCCAGCTGTGTCATGTGATGTGCATAAACAGGAACCGTCAAAAGAAGGTTTCAGAACGCATTCCCCATCAAATCCCTTAAAAAGTGACTTTTCTGCTTGGTCATGAGGTAGTTGGTCCAAGGGCAGCTATATACTTACGAATGGGGCTAGAACAAAGACGCAGGGGCAAAGTTCATGGGTCATGGCAGAAGTATGTTCTAACCCTTAATTCTCTGAGTGGTCATATCAGAGGGTAAGGTTATGAAAAGTACTTCTAATAAATTATAGAAGAAAAAGTAAAAGCTTCATGACATTGATGGGTCTGATTACTGTCAAAAGGCAGGAATCTAATAAATAAGGATGCACCAATCTGAAATATCTGGAACTAGGGCTGAACAGTATGGAGCGGTTTTCCAGAAAGGGATTAAGCCTAGTCGTGCACTAAACAGTACAACGTATTATCCATTGAAAGAGAAATATAGTCCAGGACTAGTCTTAATCCCTGTCTGGTAAACCAACCCAATATTGTGATTTTAGTCTGTGCAATAGTGCTATCATAAAAGGCGGCAATTTGTAAATGTGCCTCTAACCAATCACAGTGTTTCTGATGACACTGACAAATCACAAATTATTTGGCAAAAATAATTTTTGGTGGATAACCCGAATACCTTGATTAATCATTGAAGGTTCACTAGGGTGTTTTAAAAAGGCCCGTAGTCCATTTTTCAAACTTTGTTTACCTCTAAAAGAGGCTATTAAAAAGAAACAGACTATTTCTGTTACTATGCCTTTAATACTTATATATGCAAATGATTTTTTTCTGATTGGCCTTCCTGTATTGCAGGCAACACAGGGCTGAAATACTATTTAGAAGATCAGCATGAACTGAAAGCCTGAATGAGAAAATATATGTAAACGTTTGACAAAAACTAAGATTTGAAACTGGGCTGTTTTGCAGCTTAGTTTCTGTTTATGGAAGTGAATGTAATTGTTGAAACTCTTTATTTCCAGAAAATAGATCATATCAACTCTTTAGCATCTGGAAAGGAACTGCAATTGCAATATGTAGCAGTAAAATCGCTATATTGATCATCTGTCGCCATCATGCAGCCCTGGGACAACTGCATATCTGGGACAATTGCATAATAGACACCTTGACATTTTCGGACTGTCTTTAATTTTAACTTTACCTTACACCAGCTAAAGAAACAAATATGACAAAACTGATTCTGACAAAACTGTGAATAAATATTAGCTTTCCCACCCTGCTAGCGATTTGACAAACCAGCTACAGCCACTCTCTGAGCATATGTAATTCACACAACAAATGATCTGTCAGAATGGGCTAACTGACCTTTACAAAAATCACCCAAAGCTTACATCACTGTTACATTACTAACACTTATTACTTATTCAAAGCTACACTTGGTAGTTTATCCTGTCAGAGCCTTAAATACATCTACAAGCTTCATTCAGCTTCATAAAATACCACTCATTCTGTAAACATTTTACAGCTTGTGGAAATCTACTCATGCACAGTTTGTCTACTAAAATTAGACTGACTCCGTCAATATACATATTTATTTACATATTTACATATTGTAAACAGGCTAATGTAGAATTAGGTGTTTTGCCCAGGGACAGGCTGCAAAATAGACACAATGAAATTGGCTTCATGAAAGATTTCATGTGTGACGTAAATAGTATTATAAATGTAGGCCTTTTTTACAGGCAATACACATGTAACGCCTATTTGCAATGTTTGGCATGGGATCCACCTCTTCAGATGCATCTTATTAGTTTGCATTTATTAAGTTTATTGGGATAAGATGAGAAGAAAGGACCCCCCCCCCAATGTTTTCAATGAGCTCTTTCAAGAGGGATTCAAGAGTGGTGTAATGTGGCAAGAGCAAAGCACTGAAAAATAAAAGGCTTAACGTATTTGGTAGAGACGTTGTTGCTGTGGCGGGCAGATGAGAATGAAGCCCAGCCATGTTGAAGGTTTTGAGTGTGTGAAGCTCCATCCATACTCATTCCTGTCACAGCCACATGATAATTACCCATACGTCAGTTGAAGACCTGCTCACTGCTTTTCATTATCAGTAGTAGCTCAATGTGAGGTGGTGAGTGTGGAGGGGAGACAGTGAGAGAGAGAGAGAGAGAGACAGAGAGAGAGACAGACAGAGAGAGAGACAGACAGAGAAGGATAGAGGGATAGAGGGAGTGCGGGAGAGAGAGAGAAAGAGAAAGTGAAAGAAAGAGAGAGAGAGAGAGAGAAAGAGAAAGAGAGAGACAGAGAATATAAGACATAAGGAAAAGGAGGGAGGGGTCGCAGATAAGGTGAGGAGGTTCATTTGAACAGAAATGAGCGAAGGAGGAGGAAGAAGGGGGGAGAAGGGGAAAAAAAAGTTCCTCTGTTTCCAACCTGGTCTCCGAAGTCCTGGGGGAACTTCCACAGCACTGTTGGATCTGTAAGCAATTGACAGACAGCATTAATCAGTGGCTGCACAACGCCACGCACCATTCAGAAAACATACATATTAATGAAGGGGGTGGGGGCAAGGGTGGCTTCTCCTATGTGCCGGCACACTGCAGCATGGAGCAGAAGTATGAGGGATTCTGCATATGCTAATAGCAGCCGTGCGGAGGCCCACAGCCATACAAATTGTACATGCTATGAAAATTTCATATTGCACCAATCTTGAAGAATCTGCAGTGTACTATTGACAGAATTACTGCAGTTTTTAATCATTATTGTTAAAAATATACCTTTCATGATAAAACCTCTAACAGATTTTGATGTTTGTGCACTATTTGAAAATGCATGTTGTCTTTTATAATGTGTGATTTTTTTCCTTCTCTTGTACAGGTGCCAGATGCAGAGACAAGATATTTGGTTATGACAGCCATAGTACTGGGATTCAATGTAAAAGCACCATTCTCTAGGCAGGCTCTCCCTTAAAAAAAGTGTACAAATGGAACAGGGACTTTGATTTAGATATTCAAGATAAATCTTTAACCCTGAATAGACAACACTGTGCCTGAATATTTCACTTGGTCAATAGGCTCAATGGGAGCCTATTATCAAATTATTCGAGTATTAGGCATAGCCTACTATTATGCATAGCCTATTATTTTGAACAATATTATTTCTTCATAATATCCCAGGAATTTAGTCTCAGCCAATCGGTACTTGCTATTATTAGTGAGGCCACTGAGATCAATAACGACTGAGACATCTACAAAGTTTATGAGCCAGTCACATGAACCAATGTCCAAATTACATGCTATATACAAACGCAGACACGCGCAGACACACGCGCAGACACACACACACGCACACGCACAGACACACACACACGCACAGAGACACACACACGCACACAGACACACACACACGCACACAGACACACACACACGCACAGACACACAGACACACACGCACACACAGACACACACGCACACAGACACACACGCACACAGACACACACGCACACAGACACACACGCACACAGACACACACGCACACAGACACAC
>JBBPCX010000038.1:13233348-13246547 GCA_037974365.1 Hydrocynus forskahlii
TCCTCTTGTTGCATTGAGCATGTATAGGACAAAAGAATTTCCCTCGGGATAAATAAAGTTCTTTCTTATCTTATCTTCTTATCTTATCCTCCTCCAAGATGATGTTTTAATAACTTACTACTAAAATACAAAGAATTCCTCTCTTTTGGGCGTTCTTTCTTAATATCAATAAAACTCCGGAAATATCTGCATGTACACTTTGGGGAAATAGCAAAAGTAGCACTGAGAGGGAAAATAATCTCATATACCTCACAGAAAAAAAAAAAAAAGTGACCGAGAATATCATTTACAAAAGGAGGAAAAGATTGGACCATCTGGCTTCAGCTTTTCCTACTAATTTAATAAAGAAAAGCCTTTTGAAAACTAAACATGAATTAAATAATATATTGAATAAAAAAAACTGAAAACACATTACTGTAGCAGGAACATTTCGAATTTGGAGATGAAACAGGTAAACTGTTAGCAAATAAACTAAAACAACAAACTGAAAAGTCCATCACTGCCTCGATCATAGACCCACTTGGTAACCTAACACATGATCAATCTAAAATTAATGGTTCATTTAGATGCTTCTACACTAATTATTACTCCTCAGAACAGAATAGTTCATCCCAGGAAGCAGACAACCTAAACTGACCCAAACTCAGTTTGAAAATTTAGAAGTCCCACTATCCTTCAATTAAATTACTAAGGCTCGTCATCTTATGCCAAATAATAAATCACCTGGACCAGATGGGCATTCTCCTGAATTTTATAAACAATTTTGATCTCTCTTATCCCCACTGTTCCGGAGAGTGGCAACCGAAATTTACCCAAAAATGTCACCTTGTTCACTAGCTAGCCCCTATATAGCAACCACTATGTTTATATACACTATGTAGTGTTTTTGTAGCATATTTCCTGCCACATCAATTTATGTGCTATAATAAAAATGTCCACAGGGTGGACATATGCATGTAAATTGTTACTGTTACTAACGGTTTACATACATATATGCATATTTTATACCTCATCATCTGAATATCGCCTATATTACACTCATTCCGAAATCAAATAAGGATTCCACTGACTGTTCTAACTACAGACCCATATCACTTATTAATACAGACTAGGGCTGCACGATTATGGCCAAAATGATAATCACGATTATTTATATCAATATTGAAATCACAATTATTAATCACGATTATTCATTCTTTTAGGTAAAACATTTTTCATTGCACTTTCTATTTTAAACAAACAGTAAGTGAGCAAGGCTTTCAGTTCAAAATGAAACCTCAAATGAAAAAAACTCAAATAATTAAATAAAATTGACCCAAGACAAAGGGCTAACAAAAAATAAATATGCAATTACAGAGTGCAATCATGAAGTGCAAACCAATGGGGGAAAAAATTAAGCCTATGCAGAAAACAGCACATACTAGGAACAAGGAACAGGAACAGGAACATACTACAGGCCTACATACTCTCTCACACACACACATTTATTCATTCATTCATTCATTCACTCTCTCGCACGCACACACACACACACACACACACACACACACACACACACACACACAGTACTGTGCAATAGTCTTAGGCACCCGGGAATATTATACTTAAAACCTGTTTACTACTGGACAGTAGGGTTAAAACATTCATATTACAATAAATACAATTAACATTATTACAGTAAAGAGTGGTTTTATGTGTAAAGTGTTCTCTAACCATTTCCAGACCTCTTTCCTCATGGAAGTCCAATATTCATTTCAGCTACAGTCAAATCCCTAGTCTGGCTGGTTTTACTTCATTAGATTAAATTCGGTGGTGCTGCTTATGGAATTTTATAAATCCACACGATGACTGGAGGCACTGAGCAGAAATCTGAAACCAAACCTGTGTTCTTCTAACCAGCTCATAAATATCAACTCCTTTTTAGAAAAAAGGAAATCTTGATACTTTTTTACTGCTTTCTTGTTCGTTTGAGTTTATTCTAATGTTCACTTGTGAAAGAAACCCACTGCTGATATAAACAGATTCAAACATTTTTCATAGGTGCCCAAAACTTTTGCACAGTACATAAACACACACACGCACGCACGCACTGTCACGTGCATGCACACACAGACATACACTCTCTCTCTCACACATACAGATGCACACGCGCACACACCCCCACAGGCGTTCCTCAGGCAGCTTAATGAAGACTAATCGTTCGTTCGCCCCCTGGTGGTTGGGTGACTATTGGTTGAGAAAGTGCTTGATTTGCAGCAGAGCCGCTATTCAAATATTAATATCGCCGACGATCATCTTCATTTAATCGTGGCAGCCAAAATCGTGATCGTGATTAAAATTCGATTAATTGTGCAGCCCCAAGTTATTTGCAGACGTAGGTAGTTCATTACACTTTGGCTCTTCGGTTTATAGTGAAGTGGAAAGATCTTAAAGTGGAAATATCTTAGACAATCATAAAGACTGATCTGAGTAAGTGTAAGTGTGGTCTTGGCAGTGCATTTTCGCACTAACAGCACTTCATAACAGCAGAATTTATACAAATAAACAAATACAATAGAATAAGATGAATAAGAAAATGTGTTTTCACAAAAATTATGATGTTGGTTAAAAGAACACAGGTAAAAGTACATTTTTATTCTTGATGTTCTTGGTGAACATATAAGTGATTGCATATTTCACATGTTGGATTGTTTATCTGTACTTACTGTAGTGTTTGTGTTTAACAAATAAATGCATTTTAGCCAAATAATAATTTTTATATGTAAGTACACGGAGAAGACTTTTTGATATTTTTATGATCTTAAATTTGGAACTGCATAATTGCCTATACAAGTTATGACATAATATCCTACAAAGTTTTCATATCTTTCCTTCCAGGATAAACAGAGAGAAATCCCACCTGATAGTCTCCAGTTTACAGTGTGAACTCTTCAGTCCCTCAGAGAGCAGCACCACTCCGAAATCCTGCAGGTCACTGTTCCTGATGTCCAGCTCTTTCAGGGAGTTTTCTGATTTTAGAACTGTAACCAAAGCTTTTAGGGTCTGTTCAGTAAGATTACTGTCAGCAAATCTACAGAAAACAAAGGAGAAAAGTGATGAAAACATGAATAAAATTTTTTTTTGAATTTACAAAAAAAATGCAAAACAAATTACTCATTGCTCTTGATATTCCATCTGGTACGCTGACACGGTTTTAAGACACGTGAGCTTGGCTCCTTTATTTCTTTCCTACTTGCATGTGCACATATTTATTCACAAGTTTCCATAAACTAACAAAAATCTCAGGAAACAAACAAACAAACAAAAAAAAAAATCACAAGCCAGTTGTTGGACTACTAATCAGTTTCTCAGCAGGATTTCCACTTAAAGTAAGCCAACAATGTGTGATTGACTCCAAAACTCTGAAAAGTATAGCCACGTTTATTCTTTATGCACCACAGAGATCTATGGGACAATGCTGGGTTTATATGACAATTAAAACTTTGCAGGTACACATGACAGCTTCACTAGGAGCTTTTTTTAAAAATTGGTTTATTTCCGTTTGACTTGCAGTAACCTCTCTGCTGTTCTTTTGGAACAGTTTCATGAATTAATCATGCATCTAATTTAAATTGTGAAATGGCAGCACTCTGTATGACAGCGGTCACCCCAACTCCTGATAGTGATGAGATTGACGTTAAGTGTGTCATCTATTCCACCACAGCCAAATTCAGGGTTGGTTTACAATCTATATACTTTGTTCTGACTGTGTGCATCTGACTCATCCAGCAACTTATCCAGCAGTTTACTAGCTTTAGAACTCAAAACACAGTGAACTGGGAATCCTACACTGGCAAGACCTGCACAGCAGCACACTCTCCTACCGTCACTGACCCTCTGCAGAAAGTGATGCAGGAGTTCTGAGAGACCATACAAACACAATTCGAGCATTAGACTAAAGACTAACCCCTACAGACCTGCGCTTCCATCCATTCTGTTGTCTAATGTTAATCAGAAAATAAAATGTACTATTTGGACCATCGCAAGGTGAGAAACTGCTGTGCCGCCGTCTTTACCGAGGCATGCCTAAACTCCACTGCTCCTAATAGCACCATTCGTGTGGACAGGAGCAACGCTCTCAGTGGACATTGTAGCAAGGCACTGTTTGGAAGATACAGGGTCGGTTTCCCGGACAGGGATTAAGCCTAGTCCTGGATTATGTAGTGCTGTGAACAGAGATTTTGAAAAGGAAAGGGTAGTCCAAGACTAGGCTTAATCCCTGTCCAGGAAACCGACCCATAGAGTTCTTGATGGGAAAATGCCAACCATTCTACTTGCTAAGGGAATTCACAGTCATTATCATCACAGCTGTATAAATTCCCCCCAGTGCAAACACAAAAGACCACTTCCCACACTGTATCAGTCTGTTACCCTGTAAAATACTATCCCCGACTGTGTTTATATCATCACTGGAGACTTTAATCAGGCCAGTCTGAGGACAGTCCTACCACATTATTACCAACCAGTGAGAAGACACATTACACCAGATTTACACAAACATCAAGCAAGCATTCAGGGCAGCTCTCCACTCCCACCTTGAAAATCAGACCATCTCTCTGTTATACTAACTCCAGCATAGGGCTGCACGATATTAGGAAAACATGCAATATGCGATAATGTCATTGAGTATTGCGATGGCGGTGTCACATGTGATAAGTAAGTAAAAACCTAGCCTTTATAGTGATCATGTTTTTCTGCTTTGGTTTTGCTGGTACCATAGACTCCAGACGCAGACATGTTTTTTTTTTTTAAAGAATTTACTTAAACTGAGCATTTAATGCCTCCCATAAAACATATGAACCATTGAACATTGCTGAAAAAATCTAAAAATATTTTTTTAATCATCTTAAATAAATGTAAACATAATTTAAATTGTAAAACAAGGCTAGAAATTGGACATATGTACCCTTTAATAATGAGCACTACAGCTGTGCAGCCAGTGTAAAAAACATATTACTCTCATTTATCACTATTTAGATCTGCTTTTCTCAGACATTCATTTGAACAGGTATTAGATTAGACCCGAAACTGTATAAATATTTATCCATGTTAATACCGAGTGAATGAGTCAATTCAGGTCACAGCTGAGCCTCTTCTTTATGTTTGGAGCTCAGAAAGTGTTTAGCATGGTCCTAAGAATATTTTTAGCTTACAAACTACTAATAAAGGTAAAAAAAACCCAAACAGAACGACTTAAACACAAAAAATACGGGAGATGTCAGCTTCTCGCTCAAATTATCCATTCCACCTTCAATAATGAACACAGAAGCACGATTTAAGGTGAAGCGGGTAATTCGAGCGAGAAGCTAAGAGGCTAACATTCGCCGCTGTCTTAGGCTAGCCACCGAATACAACCGATAAAGACGCGGTTCTGAGTGAGAGAGTCGTTAGAAATGAATGACAGTTTATTAATAATAGCATTGTTAATGACAGTTTAATACAGCGGTTGAAAGCTGAGCCGTTAGGGCTCCCAGGGGCAGTTAGCAGCTAGGCTACCTACAGCCCGTCCGGCCGCCGTGACAACAGAGACCAAGGACCAGCTCTAGTTTGGGCACCGGCACCAGAACCGGCACCGCGGCGGTGGAAACGAGCTGCTACAGCGGACTCCTTGTGTAAGTTAGAACAAAAAATAGCCCTGCAGGCGAATCTGAATCGCTCAGAATTTGTTCGCACTCCTGAAGCACATCGGCGAATCAGTGAATCATAAAAAGGATCAGAATAGTACAGCTCTACTCTCCGTGTGCTTAGCACTCGCATCTACTAGGGGGCGGGCATAAGGCAGTAGGACTCCATCTGACTGGCCAAATATGTTGATATGAAGAGCTTTGGAAAAACACCATTTATCGCAGTTCAGTCAGTCTTTCGCGATACGTTTATCGCAGATGTTGATATCGCGATGACGGTAAATTTACGATATATCGTGCAGCCCTACTCCAGCATAAAGGCCACTGCTAACTAGAAGCAAGCCATGTGTGAAGCAAATAAGGACCTTATGTGTGGGAAATGTGACCATCATCAAGAACATCACCACACGTGCCAACCAGAAACCAGGACTCACCAGAGAGTGGCATACGCTTGGGAGAGTACATAATACTGCCTATGGTCTGGAGACAAAGATGCTCTTAAATCTGCTAGAGACAACTTGAACCTGGGCATGAGAGCAGCAAAGTACATGAACAGAAAATCCAGAGTCACTTCACTGACTCAAAAGACCCCAGACCCTTGTGATCAGGAATCCAGTCCATCACAGACTACAGGGGGGACCACCCTGTGATGAAGAAACTGACTTCCTCAATACACTTTACACCCACTTCAGTCTGTTTGAAGAAAAGAACAGTAAAGCAACAGTGAAAGCTCCTCTTACTCTAAATGATGAAGAATTCAGTCTTGACACAGCTGATGTTCAGAGGACCCTCAGAAGGTCAACCCACGGAAACCTGTAGGTCCTGACAATTTACGAGGGTGTGAACTCTGGGAATGTTCTCACAGACATCTGTCCCACCTCCCTGAACCAAGCTCTCACACCCCCGTGATTCAAGACCACTACTATAATTCCACTGTCAAAGAAGTCACCATCATCAACACTCAATGACTTCTGCCCTACAAGCATAAACTTCCCTCATGATGAAGTGCTTTGAATGGCTTGTCAAGTCCCACAGAACATCCAGACTCCCTGAAACATTCGACCCACTAGGTTTGCACACCACCCTAACCACTCCACCAGTGACGCCATACTGACAGCCCTTCACCTGAGCCTGACCTATCAGGAGAATAAGACCAGGGATGTGAGGAAGCTCTTCACTGACTTCAGCTCAGCCTTCAGCACTTGGTAAGAAAACTTCGCCCCCAGTTAATCAACACCCCACTGTACAACCGGATATTGGACCTCCTCACAGACAGAACCCAGACGGTATATACTGGGAAAAACAGCTGTGAGATGAAAGACTGCCAGGCTCAGCAGGATCTTCAGACTACTGAGCTCCCTCAAACAAGACACAACATACTGGTCTATCAGGTCTGAACACACACACAGACTGAACACATACATTCAGAACTCCTACCTTCGGAAATCCTGCTACTTTTCAATGTTAATTCAATGTTTCTCATCACTTCAGCACTTTATCACTATTCACTAGGCTTGGGCGGTAATATGGTATACCGCGGGATCTAAAAATAGCAACGGTATCAGTTTCAATACCGTTATACCATCATAAAAACAATGCACTTATATAGGAGACAAGGATTAAATATTAAATATAATTTAATGCCTAAAAATGTGTATGTGTGGTTGTCATCATGTCATCACGGAGGAGAAAGAGAGAGGTGGGGAAAGATGGCGAGTCGCGCACCAAGTGACCTGGTCTCGAAAAAGAACACAACTTCTGCAGTTTGGCAGTATTTCGGGTTTCGACCGAACGAGAAGGGAGAGGCGGTAAATACGGACGAGGCAATTTGCAAATTGTGCAACAAAAAGGTGACCGCGAGAGATGGAAATACCTCGAACCTAAGGTCGCATATACGAAACCACCATCCACTCACTGCTGCGAGGATGGACCCGAGTTCACCCGAGTTTCAACACCTCCCGATGCAGGACCAACAACATCTAGGTCCACCGGCAGTACGCACAAGCCAACAGTTTAGGTGACGCTGTCTGAGCCTTACATCACAATTTTTTTTATTATTCACGGTAATACCGTATACCGAGATAAAATAGGGAGGAGGTTTGATGGTATCAAAATTTGGATACCGCCCAAGCCTAGTGCAGAACGCCGGTACTGTTATCGTACTTTAACACCGACTTCAAGATTGTGCAGGTCACCGTGCTGTTTGTGTGTCTAGAGTGAAGGATCTTGTGTTTATATTCGCCTCTACGCGCCAACATTACCGCCCTTTTTATGACGTGACTATAATAATTGGTTAAGTCAAGGAATGCGTGTCAGTGTAAGCCAATCAGAGGCAGAGATTGCACGGAGTGTGCACAGAGAGAGGGAAAAAAAAAACAAAACACACGACTTGTCGACTTCTCTCAGGGGGTTGTCGACTTGTGCCTCTGAAGCCGACTATTCTGTTAATGCCCTAATATATACACATACATATACACATATTTACATTTGAGATGACTCATGAAACTTGCCATGCCTTCATATCAACCTCTTACTGTAAACTGCACTGAGCATTATTCTCATCAGCAAATAATTTTAAGCACTTCCACACATGAGGCCATGATTTCAAAGAACCCTTTTGAACACCTTTCTTAAGACTGCATATCAGAGACATGTATGCTAGCCCTAAACCTGAAGAGACCTAGAGTTAGTCAGAAAGAACTTGTTTGTATTAACAAAGAGAGTGGGAAGCAGCAGCACAAAAAAGTGATATGTTTGGTACGTTTTGAGTGCAGTTTCACACTTCTAGAGGAACTACCTGAGTCAGGGTGGAAGTAACAAGCCTGTGTTCCTTTTATTTGGAGTTTATTTTGTAAACTGGTGACAAGCAAGTTTGACAGGTTAAGAAAACAGCCACTCTCTCAATCTCTAATACTTTTTTACATTCAGAGTGTATTTTATTTCAAGCAATGTTGCAGTGTGGGACCCGTTAAGCTGAATCTTGCTGTATGGTGAATGTACTGAACTCTCATTATGTCAATAATGCTAGGTTAAACTGAAACAACTGAAACATGAAAGAACATGTTCAGCTGTTAGTTAAAGTGAAAAAAATTTACTTTTCACAGAAAGGCATATCGGATGGTAAATAAAATGGCTCCGTTTGCATTAGGGCTGATTGATTTGCAGAAAGTATCTACTTGTGATTTTTCCCACAAATACTGGGATATGAATTAAAGGAATTTATTTTCTATATTTTAAGCATGAGGCCGTTTTCTTTGCCAAGAGGACCTGCACATTGATTTTTTTTTCACACTGAATATAGTATGCCAGACTGTCAGTTCAAGAACTCTGAGAAATGATGTTAAATTTGCACACTATTTGTTAAAACAATGCTGAATAATATTTGTTATTATTAAAATTCTTACTAAACTGCACTTGCATAATTGCATCTGCACTTGTGAGCTCTGCATTAAATCTCTTTCAGCTCCAAATTTGGGTTGTTGTCTTTGTGACCCTTGGTTAAAATCATCAACACATTATATAGACATTTTGAAACATGTGGAATTGTCCTTTGAATGATATCTACCTGCCAACTCCAACATATTCTTTAATAACACCATAATAAGTATACTATAATACTCACTACCAATTCCCAGTTAAAGGTATTGACAGCATGTATATCTAATCTCAGGTTCTGAACGAATACATTTTTAAAAATTAAATACAAAGTTAAAATTAGAATAGTAGGTCTCAAATTTCCAAATTGTCAAGTTTTGCTGTTATTGTTGATGGCATGACTGTCAAACCCACTCAAGTTGTCAGTAACCTTGGCATCTTTTTTGACTCCACACTTTCACTCTCATCTTTCACTAAATCTTTCCTTCATCACTGCAATATTGCCCGTTTTTATCTTTTCCACTGATGCTAACATGCTGGTCTATGCATTAATAAGCAAAAAGTCCCTTTTTATTGGTCTTCCAGCTATATATCTGCCTTTCTGAACTTCTTTATGATTCTCTGCCGGTAACCTGCCTCATTCAAGGCTTTCTTCCATGGATGGTAGGGCATTTAGTACTACTGTATCCAAACTCCTCCAGTCTCTCCATAACTGTTTTTGCTCTTTTACAGCCCTCAATTCTCAGCTGCAGACCTACCTCTTCACTCAACAACATTCTTGATGTCTTTGTGAAGCAACCTTGGATATGAGAATGTCACTGTATAATGAAATCAATCAATAAATATAACTTAAAAGGTACATATGGTTTAATTCACACAGAATTTCTTCTACCAGTTCTAAAGCACTGTAACTACTGTTCACATACCATTTTGGTGCGTACAACTAAAAATTCAAGTTAAATATGGTGTCACAGCTCCCGTCTATCGGCAGCCAAGGGAGGCGCACATGCAGACTTGCATTTCTTTTAATACTTTTATTATAAACAAAGCGAAACAGGCACGAGGGCCTAAACATAACTGAAACAATGGAAACAGGAGCAAACACACGAAACCAAAATGACGGTGGACCAATGCTAAGGTCCAACACAAAACAAACTAAATAAACAAAGCCAAAACTCACAAACCCATCAAAACACAGCATCACTTTAACTGAGCCCACCGGTCAGCCGAAACAACCAATAAAAAACATACTCAAGACCGGTATGCTCAGACATGCCAAAATACAAGCTCCTTACAAAAAACAGAAAAGGACAGCCTCTAGCGGCTGCCAACCGTTACATAGGAAAAAGTCTCTCACTCCATTGCTACATTAGTAGGCTTACTCTTACAGCCTATTTCATGCAAGTTCTGGTTATTCAATCTTGCTTGAGAATTAAAAATATTTATAGTGCACCTGATAGTACATGACAAGGTCCCATACGCCCAATACAGGATAATATTCAGCTTTTCCACATTTCTATTATAATATGTGATTAATGCAACTTAATTTGCAGATTATACATATGCTTAAATCTATTAGTATACAGAGATGGGAAAAAATGTTAGTATGAGGAAAAAATGCATATCTAGATTCAGGAAGCTAGGTTGGGGTACACCCTAATTTCACAGCTTCATGATTGAGTGGAGCAGCATATGGATGTCAGCTATGTGACAGTCACAGCCTAGCACTCTGTATTAGCACAGTCTGTCACAATACATGTCCAAAGCCAGGAATGTTTATCAACTGTCTGCATGTGAGAAAATTTTCTTTTCTTCTCCCCTCTTCTTTCTTGCATACCATTTACTCCAGCGGCTAGTACTTGAGAGGCAACAAATGGCGAGCCAGAGCTCAACAAAGACAATAAACAACGTTCAAACAGTCTGCCTGGCAAATCACACTTTAACTCCTGACTCAAGAGTAATTTATATGCACGGTACACACTTTTCAGGGGCAGGCAGAGGGTGGGGTCTTCTGTTGTGGAGCTATAGCTAAGTACGCTAATCATATCAGTCATCAGAGTGCCTTATCACAAGCTAGGCTACATCTCACAGACATTAAAATGTCTTTACCTCTTAAAGGGGGGCAGCCACAATTCCCGTTAGGGTGTGTGAGCAGAAAAGCTGGAGAAGGGTTGTAGCAGGTAATCACAAGTTGCAAACCATATGCTCGCACCATCTGCCTCACGAATAACACATACACACACACATCTAAAAGCAGACTACCTAAATAAAATAAAAAAATAATAATAATGAAAAAAAACAACATAAACACATTCCTGGAGATGACAAATAACAACTGGGCCCAGACATCCAGCTTAGAGCTACCACTCCCTCTCACTGCAGAATCAACAATATAGGCCAAGCCCATGCCTAAGGGATGTAACAAGCCAATTATGGTCAGCATTCTTGTCAATACTATACAACGCTGAGACGTTAAGTGAGGGCAGCAGAAAACGTATCCATGTCTCTGTAAAATCAGTGGTACTGACACAGTATCAGTAGGGCCTAAATGATATATCAGTTATATTTAAATAATCAGATTAAACAGTATCAGCAAAAATCTGCCAGTGAAGCTCTGAACTTACTGACCACCTCTGATGTTCACTTTAAAGAGACTGCTAAGATGATGGTTATTTTTTTCCTGATAGTGCAGCATAAAAGTACTATAACACAAACCACCCTTAAATAAAAAAAAAAAAATAAAAAAGCAAGTGATCAGAAACTGCTAATATTTCTGAAAAGCCCCACACCTTGTGCTACAATCTTTATACTGTATCTTTATACATCCTACACGCTTCTTTCCGTTTTTGTTTTTTCTCCGCGTTTCAGTTATGATGTGCAGGTTTATGTCTCATTACACCATTTTCTATCCTCTCCAGTCTATAGTCACTAGAATTAATCAGCCTGTGTTTGTTACTTTGCCTCCAAGACTAACCTGTGCAAATGACTGGCTAATCCCATACTGTGTCTCATTCAAACAACTGTTCAGGCTGAAACAGTCCTTGAAACTTTGCCATGAATGGGTGGGGCTAAATTGCTGTAGGCTGAATATAATAATTTATGTAAAAATGCTTTTTGTGACATTGCAAAAACAGCAAATTCAAAAACAGGTTGTAGGGACTGGGGAGTAAATAATTTTTTTTTTAAGTACATTTTGAACATTTAACAGCGGTTACACACAGCATAAAACTCATTTTAAAAGTGTGATGAAAATGTTTTTTGATGATAAGAACATTATGTTTTTTGCTCTGAAATCTGACAATTTAAGTGACATTTAACAATTCACAGTAAGCAACAATATTATATCAGTCACATTGCATATTAGTAAAGCAATGTAAGTAAAACTACTTCAGTGAATGTCAAACTTTATCAGCAAACATTACTGACTGCTTGCTTTGGTGTCCTTAAACCTGATATTGTCACCTTGGCCTTGAAACTTCTAAATCTATGTGTAAACAGGGCTTTTATTCTATTTTGTTCTCCTCTGCAGCAGCTTAATGTTGTTAAAAGCCATTTTTCCATATGCATTCATCTCAAAATATTTGAAAATCCAACTATCATAAAACAAATGAATAATGTGTGCCCTTTGAATTAAAGATGCACACTTTGTTATAAAACACATATGAATGGTCATGAGGACTTTCCATTCACAGATGAATAGTTATGATTTAAATAGGGAAGGAGGAGAAAAGACAGGCATGCATACTTAACCACTGACAATACTCAAACTAATTCTTTCTGACACTCACTGAATCACAGAAAGTACAGCAGGCCAATCAGGTGAGAGAACACTGTGCCATGTGTGACAACAAAGACCTCTTGGATGAGTCACATGATATTCAATGACAAATAGCACAGCTAAGCCCTCACAAAGACATGCTTTGGGACTGACCTATATTCGGTGGTGAAAAATGGACTACAGCTTTAAAAGGCCAATATTGCAACAGAAGTGTCACTCTTCAAGTGAACATTTCAAGTTGGCATATAATGAGGGAAAACAAAACTATGCTAGGATTTGCTGAAAATTATCTAACATCTGCAAATAAAAGAGATTTTTTGATAATGGGATGAGTACTGTACCTTTGTTCATTTTGGATATGTGCCTGTGACAGTGTGTGTGTG
>JBBPCX010000038.1:13248867-13273167 GCA_037974365.1 Hydrocynus forskahlii
CGTGGAATGCCGAAATTTCTAGAGGGGGTGCATCCACAAAGACTTTCTCAACGTTGGGATTAATTTATCATATAAAAACAAAACATCCGGATCGAGCACAGAAGAGGCAAGGCCCTTCGAGCACACCCACATCCAGTAATTACAGTTAATATATGGGCTAAGTCAGTCTTTGTTTTGATACACTATTTTATTATAGGTTTACAGAGAATGTTTTTATATCTTTCAACAGTTTTTGAAGCACTTGTTCTGAATGCACCTTGTTCATGCACTTTGTTTAGAATATTAAAATGCACTTGAATTCACTAGTTTTATGAAAGAAGATATTTAATTGTTTAAAATTTAATTTTAGGCTATTCATGAATGAGGCAAAGTAAAATATTTTATTTACATTTTTATTTTATATTGTGCTTTATTTGAATGCTAAATAAATAGTTTGCTAGTGTTGTAACTGGCAGTTATGTCTGATTTGCTGGCTATTTTTCACATTTGTCGTTACAGCATCAAACAGAACTCTTCATGTCTGAATAAAAGAAAATCATCTAATCAGTGGTTATTTTTATGCAACTGACCAGAACGTATGTCCAAAAATATGCAGATGTTGAGGGAAGACAACTGGAAAACATTTCAAATAGCTAAATAACTACAAACTTCACAGATCAAGTTGCAAATGTAGAACTCCAAGATGGCCAAAAGAGCATTGCTGGTATGGTGATGCAAGTAGATGAACAAAAGAGAAAGACGAAGTGAGGAAATGTTCAAATCCCTAGCAAATAAACACACCAATCACTCAATAAAGTGTCCTGCAATATTAATCTCACATCGTGGCAAAACACTGCACTGCTTAGCACTAACTAAAAAATTAACAACCTACAAAACATGACTACATTCACTCTATGAATATCCTAAAGCTATGTGCTTAGATGTGTATCAAGTCTCAAATCTAGAAACAAATGTACAAGCCCCTCCAAAACAAAGCAGTACACCTTAAAAACAGTCAGATACTCTAAAAGTTTTAAATTATTAATTGATATTGTAAGGCAGAGTGGTAAATATCAAGATCAGTATCTGTTCCAGTTTGCGGTTGAGGTTGCATTCAGTTATTATGTGGAGCTGGATGCGACTGCCTCAAGTTCTGCCTCAAGGTAGACTGTTTCATCACAATACTTCAGGTGATAAATAGAGAACTGAGCGAGGAGAGAGGAGGACTTCCTGAATATAGTTCTGAAGTTCGGCAAATACAATGGGGAAAGATAAAATAAGGCTGTTAGCTTGAGTCCAAAAAAAGAATGCAAAATAAATAAATAAATAAAATTACAAGTAAACCAGCACACCCCAGTGATGCAAATGACTGCATAGCCTGTTTTCACTAATGACCAATCAACACCATCTTACTCACAGCGGTATCTGTTAGACCGTCAGTGAACCCTTAACTTGCTCTGACCCCGAGACACAGCTGTGGGCCAATCAAGTGTCTGCAGATACACGTTGGCGGCTGCAGAGCAAATTCTCTCATGGCTCAAAAGCTTTCTCCAAAGACTACAATACACAAGTGTTTCAGAGGCATTCAGGTAATATAATTATTAAACAGAGTACTTATTAAACAGCAGGTAACATCTCAATCAGTGTCTGTGAACAGAATCCTCCCATCATGCCTGTGGAGAAAAAAACATCTACAACATTTCCAAACATTTTAGGTTTTGCCAAACTCTTGATCCATAAGAGACCGTTGAATTATGATTTTTGACAAGCCTTGAGAGTGTAGCTTACAATCCAATTTACTTCATGTCAAAGAAAAAATAAAGCTGCTTGCCATTAATGGAAAACGGTGGCACTAATTGCTGCTCAAGCATAGTTGTAAAATCACTTTTCAGATCCATTATCTTTATTGCTTTATTACTTGGAGCAATCTGGATGAAAAGCACAGGCAAGACAGGTAGCATCTGTCTCCACCTACTGCCTTGGCACAGTTAGCATCATCTGCTAGCTTTGGCACGGGGTTGGAAAAACATCAATATGGCTCAATATAGCCAAGCGCGAGCATGCCAGTCATGCTCAATGAGAGCCGGCTGAGCATTCGACTTTTAATGTTACCGCTCGGCTAAAATAAGCCACATGCCACACTGCCTAAGGTCCTGTCAGCTCTAGTTCTGTGTTAAGTTAATAACCCGTGATAGCATTATGTTGCAAAATAATTTGCTCATAATAAAACTTGCCCTTGGAGAACCTGAGGAATTTTAAAATGTATCTACAAAGCCAGCAGGTTATCAAAAAAAGGACAATAATCTCACTGGCCAGTTCCTACAAATATTGGCCAATTTTTCCGTCCACATGACAAACACCAACTCATTATGAATCATAACTGTCCAAAAGGCACACTAATTCAATATCTGAAGCCATATGGTGCTCTGACAATTTTAAGGATTTTTTTTTAAGTTCTTCTTATGTACGTAGAAATAAAACAGCTGACCTCCACAGGTGGTTAATTTTGTTTTGCAGTAAGAAGATAATTGGTAAAGGAACTCAGATCTTCATGAATGTTGACCAAAAAAGGAGGAGGAAAAAGAGAAAAGAAAAAAAAAACAACAGAACCTGCTTCTCTGCCATGAGCACAGAACAAGTGGATGTTGTTTCAGGAACTATAACAGCAATGAAAACTGATTTATAGAATCGACAACACAAAAGTGCATGTAAAAGGATCTTCCTCCATAGATACGTTTATCGCAGTATTCGCTACTGCAATAAAAAATATAGTCTATCTAGTGATTTTCAATCTAGCAGTGAGTTTTGTGAACTAAAATCACATAGTTCCAGTTCTAACTTCACCACAGCTAAATTTACCAGATGTGCAGTGATACCTTCAAGTGTTTCACATAAAAATTAACAACTAGACCTGTTTGTCTATGACATTGCAATTACAATTACATACGTAGCAGAAAAATCCTAATAGGGTGTCAAAATCCAGCACCATTTTCTTCCAGTTCACTCGACGCCCACCAACAGTCAGGAAGAAAGAAGACCAACAAATGTCCTTCAGCCTGTTTATGGCCTAATACACCATTTACTTTAATGTACTGTACCAAGTATAAAAGTGTATACCGGTGTACTGCTGTACCATGTTCCAGCTCAGTTCTAAGTCAAGACACTAGCTAGAAAAATATCATTTAAAACACGTTTGGTAGCCGATTCTAGATTAAATTCGGCCATGATCTGTTCAATTCCAACAGCAGCAACAGATTTAATTTAAAGACTGAATGATCAGACAAACGAAATGGTGATTCGACTGTGTGCGAGAACACTTACACGCAAAAAATCAAATTAGGTACCTGTCTACCCAAAATTTTACATTTATTCTACCATTTGTGTTTTCAAACATATAATGCTTACTGCCCAGAAAACATAAATCTTCTTCATCTATCTATCATTGAACATTATATGCTGTATGTACTAAATACAAAAATAAAATACTGCTCAAAAGAAACACTACATTAATTCTTGCTGATAAATGATGTACTGCAGTCAGATGTATCCTTACAAGGACTTTGGGGGGAAAGGCTTGTAAAACAAAACACTTAAACTGTAACAAGATACTGAAGGTGCTTAATGACATGCTGAGTACAACATGACAGAAACGTGCCCAGTTCCGAAAGCTCTTAAATTTTAGGACAACACATCAAACTTTTCCTTGGCCATAGACTGCCTGAAATGTAGCTGCACTCCTGAGAGCTAGGGTCAGGAAATGAGAATAACCTCAGCAGATCATAAGGGAAGTGGACTATGAGTACGAGAGACCTGAACACGTTAACTTTCACATTTGTGCCTGGACACGCAATGCTTTCCTTTTTTGGTTGTCGTGACCGAAGCCATAATGGCCCACCTGCTACTCACCTCCTTAACGTCAAACAGCGATTGATGACATGAGCGTGGGAAACCACATATAATCCATGTACCACAACTGTTCATATCCTTTTACTTAATGGTTGATATCATTGGAGAAATTGTGGATTTTGTTTTTATTTTCAATAAAGAGAAGGATGTTCCCAATAGTGGTCACTTCCTAGTCTGTTTTTGATCAGTCTTGGATGGGAACAGGCTTACTGTATAATACATTCGCAGAGTAACTCAAAACTTCATCCAGTGCAGTCTGGGTAGCCGGAGCAAGTGTGGGTGCTTATGAAACTAGTACTAACACCCACTCAGAACAAATAACCTGTCTCGGTGACCTGACTTCTGAGATTAAATGAAAACACAGACATTCTGACCTTAACCCATGTTCCAAAGTAGGAGCGTACGATATATTGTATGCCATCCATTACTGCAGTATTGGCCAATATTATAGAATGATCAAATTTAGTAGAATTATTACATTCCTTTTAATAGATTGAAGGGGAGTCATTTCAGCTCTGGTTTTGAAACCAACATAAAAATGTATTCCAAAGGGAGACAAAATGTTTCTATGAAAATGGAATGACTTTCACAGAAATCCAGTTTTATGCTGTAATTTGAGGCCGAGTATCGAAATGCTTGTGCAGTAATTTTATGCCACTAAAATAACTATGACTAAATGTCAACAAATTCCACGTCATTAAATACCAAATTTCAGTACCCAAGCAGTCTGTCAAATCAGCCATGGGCCAACACTTGTTACAGAATCTTGCAACTGGTTGTATAAATAACACTCCATATGTTATAAATGCCAACATATACACACGCACTCCCCCGCCCTCAACCAACCTGTAGCACTTCCCACACGTTTCAGGTTTCTTTCTGGTTTTCACACCCACTTCTTTTCACACCCACGTTCAATTTACGTTTCCAATCCTGGCAGATACTCAGAACAGCAAACCAACTTACAGTTCCAATCGTGTTCCATAAGTAAGAGATTCTAGCATTAAAAGGCTTGCCCAAGGACTCTTAGAATGTGGGTGCGTCCAGGTGGGAAATCGAAAACCAGGGGCATTACCCAGTATGCCACTCCAACTGCTATAATCTGTCATTTCAAAGAAGTTATTGAAAACAATTATCACTCAGGAATCAGTACCAAAGTCGAAGTATCAAATTTGGTATCCAAAAATTTTGATACATCTCAATTTGTAAATTACTTTGCGTGCTATGGGGACTCTAAAGTATACTCTTAAGAAAAATCTAACTTCACTGGGGAGAACCAATCGTGTGCTTTCAGATGCGTTCACATGGCACAGAGGTTGTTTTGCTGTGGTTCCAAGGGACTTATGTTGACATACAGCAAACAGCACATGGTCCTCATTTATTTATTCATTTTATTTTATTTTAACCAACACATTGACAGATGAAAGACCACATATGTCCACTTGGTCCCTGTCCAACACTGTCCTATGCATGTACCACTATACACTGAGAACCACCACTGTAACTGCACAAATAGTATAGCTTTAAATTTTTCACCATTTTAGATTATACACGATATAATTTCTGAATTAAAAAACACAGATCGCAAGCTAGATAAATTTCATATAGCTTAAACATTCTAAACACAACAGCCACATCACGCACACATTATCTACACACACAGCTAGACAGGCAGAAAGTGTGTGGACAACATGGACATTCTAAGTCAAAAGCAGAACCAGCCTATTAAGAATACTTCTTCTCATTTCAAGTGAAGCAGAAGAGGCAACGTTTTATGTAGATTAGGCTACTGGTAATTCCCTTACAGAAGTAGACAGGCACTTAAATACTTAAATAGAAACCATGATGAGAGAGTTTTAAAGTTTTGCCATAATTAACATTATACATGAAAATAGAGGGTTTGTTGATGGGTACTGTCTACAGAGCAGGTGAAATACATACACAAATCAACACACCACTTATTTCAGAGTCCAGGTAATCGACCTAATGCAGAAAACTGCTTTCTATCACACAGTAAACACTTAATAATAGTAGCGAGAGGATCTCTACACCCACACTGAGGACCAACTTGTGCGATGACTCAAGGGTGGACAGTCAAGAGAGTGCCCTTTAAATAGCTGATGCAGTTCATGTTGTATGGCAAACATCTACCTGACTTGACTGGCATTGAGTCATTTGACACTTTCTTGTATTCAAGTATATTTATAAGGATGGAGATTAGGTCCTGGATGTAGAAAGCTGCTTTATTTGTGTTTGATTTGACTTTGCATCATGTATTTTAGGGCGTTATTTCACTACTGATCTCCTGGTACAGCACACTAAATCTTACACACAGCAATGTTATTATGTTACAATAATGTTCTTGTAATTGTGTTGCACTACTGTTTATTGTGTATTTTTCTATTGTCTATTATCTTTTATTGATCCTGTTGCACTGAGCAAAAGAATTTCCCTTGAGATAAATAAAGTTCTCTTATCTTATCTTGCTTTGAATCGCAAGGAAAGTTTACTTCTTATACTGCCAAATGCTGCATGTTGTACATTGCTGTAACAGATTTTTTAACCTGGTATTTTTGTACATTTTTGAGAAAGTACTTGCACATTTCCTGAGTGTCTCACAAAAGTTGTACTTGAGTATGAGTTTACCCACCCCCTCACACCACCAAACCAAAGGAAATAAACCCACCTTCATTTTCAGAGGAGGGACATTCCACCTGTAGGACCAGATCCAACGTTCTCTCCGGATTCTCACTGCAACAGACAGAATCACTAGCACATTTTTCTTCTCTCACTTTAAAAGACAAACACACACACAAACGCTGAAAAAGAAGAGCACAGCTGATCAGGCTGTGGTGTTAAATGATGCACTGATGTGCCACACTTTCTGTGCTTTCCCCCAGAGAGGAGCTCAGCTGGGGACAGCTTATCAGAAAGTCGTGGGTTCCAGTCCCAGGACCACTGAGGTGCCCTTGATCAAGAGACCGCCACCACGCTGATCCCCGGGCGCTGTGTTCCTGGTTGCCCGTTGCTGCACTTGGTGAATGGATTAAATACAGATAAGGAATTTCACACTGTGTGCTGTGGTGTGTTCACGTATGACAAATGGACACTTTACACTAGTTAGCTCAGGCGGCTAATGCCAGACAGGCAGGCCAACTTCTGCAACCTCCAGCAAAGAACCTAAACTTCTTCTGAACTGATTTTTATTTCGTGGAGCTTGAGGTGGGGTCCCTTTGGCTTGTCATGGTATCTTAAAGCTCCGTGTCCTCCTCCTGAGCCCAGAAACCTGGGGTGCAGCAGAGCCGTTCCGGGCTAGGCTATGCTAAGCTAACTGACCGTTCAGTGAATGGAGTGCGTCTCCTCCCAGCCTGCTGGAAGTCATTACAGCTTCGGGTCAGGTTTTTGGTCTCTCGGGATGGACAGGGAGGGTAGGAACTGGAAGAGCTAAATAGCCCGGACGTACCGTATCCTGCTGTCCATGGCTACTGCATGGCAACCCCCTCCCCGGCTCGGGCTTCTCCGTGTGAAGGACGGCTCCTGGACGCTGCGGGGCTCTGGAGCTCTGCCTCTCCCGGCTACCTGGAGCGCATTTTCCAGGGTGCTTGCCTCACGTCTCCTGCGAGCACCAAGAACTTTGTTTCCCCGGTAAAGTGAGAGCCTGCAGCTGTCCGGCCGCCTCACTTCTGCACTGTTTATCAAACACCAGGAAGTACGAGCAGCGCCGCGTGACGTCACGCAGCAACACAACACCTGGGCAGTGGACTGGAGGAATGTGTGTACAGGTTGGTTTGTTTGTTTGTTTTAGTTTATCAATTCAGTCCATAAAAGCAGAACACATGGGCCGCTCACAAAGAAGTGGACTGGGGGATGTGCGTGCAGTTTTGTTTGTTTGGTTGGCTGGCTGGTTGGTTGGTTGGTTTTGGGTTCTTGTTTGTTTTTTTAGTTTGTCCGTTTAATCCATAAAAGGGTAACACTGCCAGCAGGACACTTGGGCACTGCACTGGAGGAATGTGTGTGCAGGTTTGTTTCTCATTTTAATTCATAAAAAAGGACTTTTTATGTTCATTTTTTCTTTTTCCCCCACTGTTGCAGCCCTGCAGACCAGAGTTTATATCCACAAGTGATAAGAAAGAACATTATTTATCCTGAGGGAAACTTATCAGTGTTATCAGCACAGCAAGAGACAATAAAAAATATCACATCTGGGACAGTTTGTAGTTTGGGATTGGTCCCTGCGATCAGAAGGTCATGGGTTTGAATCCCATGACAGCTAGTGGCACCACTGAGGTACCCTCGAGCAAGGTACCAGCCCCCCAACCAGGGCTCCCTGGGCGCTGGGTTCCTGCTTACCCGCTGCTTTACTTGGTGAATGGGTTACATGCAAGGAAAGAATTTTACTTTGTTCAAACTGTGTCCTGTGTTGTATTCACATATGACGAATGTACACTACACTAGTGCAACACAATGACAAGAAGATTAGTGTAACTAATAAGAGTGTAACACTGACATTCCTGTGTGTAAAGGTTTAGTGTAAAAGGCAGTAGTGCAAACTTTCTTATGAAAGTGGCTCAGTATTCATGCAATAAAAATAAATGCGATAAAATAGCAGCAGATGATAAGGTAATAAGGTTAACATTCAGTAACATTCAGTCAATTCACAGATTAAACAGGTGAGTTGTATGCTGCATAAATCCAATTCTGAACAGAATGACTTAAAAACAACAGAATGCGGAGGAAATATACAGTCCAGACTTTGCAGCTGCCATACAGCAGCGTAGATGAAGGTGTCTAAAACAAACCTAATGATACAGGCTGCTCGCAGCGGTCTAGACAAGGAAATAGCACCTCTTACACACCGCCCACTGGTTTTGAAAAAGTACCTCAATGTCACACACCAAAGGGCTTTCGAATAAAAGAGCAATGCCGTTTCTATGGAAGTATTTCTGTGCCATCGGAGTTTGAAAATGAATTTCTAACACTGAATTTTTTCAGCATCAAAATCAGACTTTGAATTTTAAAAAACATCAAATTTCTAGCGCTGATTTTTTTTCGCCTCTGATTTTTTCAATGTTGAAAAAAATCAGCATAAAAAATTCAACATCTCAAAAAAATTCAGCGTGAAAATAATTAAGTGTAAAAAATTTCAATGTCTCGAAAAATTCGATGTAAAAAAAATTCAGCCACAAAAAATATCAGTGTCAAAAGATACAGAGTCAACATCGGGGCAACCAGGGAGACGCAATCGATCCAGGTCTCAATTCATCCAACGTCCAGCCAATCGGGTTACGCTCCACTGCCATGTCGACCAACGCCAGTGATGCTGCTTCGGTGAGTGTTTACTCTATTTTCCATTTATGTTCGTAAAATTGAGCAATAGATATTACTCCATACGTTGCATAGTAACCGGATTTGTTGAACAATATCTACACTTAACTGTTAATGAGGTGGCGTTCGTGAAAACTGCGTTAGTAACTAGTTAACGGTATTACTAACTATTACTATCCAGATCGGGGCGGACGCGCGAGAAGGGAAACGAGCCGTGCAATAATTTTTAATAGGCACCGGATTTTGAACTGTTCAAGTATCTGAAGCAATTATTACAAATTGCACTTGCCAAACATCAGATCTTATCATGGATTTGCTTTTCTATTGGTAATTTTCTCTTTTTTTCTCTTCTAGGAACAGCTGCTTAATATCTTCGCTCTCGATTGGAGCACATTCTGGGACGCATGCCTCTGAACCTGGACTTCTTAGAGTTCACTTGCACACAAGAACTTGTGTTTTTAAATGCTGTGTCCAGTCAAGTAGGCTAACTCAAGTAACTGTAGTACGAGGCTGAAGTTGGCTACTTATTCGCAGCTTCCGATTCGTCTGGCTTCTTATTCGGCAGCGTGTGAATTAGAGGCTGTAGTTTAGCTCCTTATTCGCCGTGTCATTTTGAGGAGTGTTCACGGGGGTGTAAGCTGCGCAATATACAATCCTCACGTCTTGTAAATGTTATAAAACATTTTAACCATGAAATACTGCGTGAAGTGGTCTATGTTTCTTTGTTCAACTCATTCTTATAAAACTTTAGTTAAGATTGAACACATTTTTGAAATGCTTAATTCCCAACACACAGCGGGTATTCCACTACATTGTGCACATTCATTTGAAAAAGAAGCCAGGTATCCCAGGTCATTTTGTAGCTATTGTTCAATAAATCCGGTTAATATGCAACGTGTAGAGTAATATCTAATTACTCAATTTTACGAATATAAATGGAAAATGGAGTAAACACTCACCGAAGCAGCATCACTGGCGTTGGTCGACATGGCAGTGGAGCGTAACCCGATTGGCTGGACGTTGGATGAATTGAGACCTGGATCGATTGCGTCTCCCTTGTTGCTCCGATGTTCACTCTGTACCTTTTGACACTGATATTTTTTGTGGCTGAATTTTTTTACACCGAATTTTTCGAGACATTTAATTTTTTTTACTCTGAATTATTTTTTGAGATTGAATTTTTTCACGCTGATTTTTTTGAGATGTTGAATTGTTTTATGCTGAATTTTTTTCAACATTGAAAAAAATCAGAGGCGAAAAAATCAGTGCTAGAAATGTAATGGTTTTTAAAATTCAAAGTCTGATTTTGATGCTGAAAAAAATCAGTGTTAGAAATTAATATTCAAACTCAGATGGCACAGAAATACTTCCATAAGTTTCAGAATATTAAATGTTTAACCACCTCTTGGTTTAGGTCGATGAGAAGGTGCAGATTCATATATGTATGTATTGAGCCATTTATACTGCAGCACTGAACGTCCACGCTCAGCTGGACGAGCACTGTTGTGTGGGTCACTGTTGCGTAGGTATGACTTTCTCAGCACATCATGACACACCTATTTTAAATCCAGAAAAAGTAATCCTGTCCTACACACCTATTTTAAATCCAGAAAAAGTCAAACAGTTCAAATTTACTTATGGTGGACAAAATAAAATTCCAACATTCATCTTACTTAGTGGCTATTTTAGTGGCTGAATGAGCTGGAGACAGACATTATATTAATACTTGTAAATGTTAAACACTGTCTACTACACACCTTATTATTTTACTATTTATTTTACTACAAGAATACTTCTACTATATACTTACTGCTTTTATTCTACTGTGCAAACATGAGGTGGCTCTGAGTCCAAAAATGTCATTACTGGGAACAATGTTGCATTGTCATCTGTATATGACAATGAAGTTGAAAGTTGAAATCCTGAAACATCTGAAGACGTATGCATACATGGACAGCACAGGCTTAATTTAAATTTAGCCATTTCCAACTAGAATGCACATGCCTTCAGTGTTAATTAGATAAGATGTAACAAAATACACACTTGTTTTTGCTTAATAAAAAGTCACTTTATTACAAATGCAAGTTTATTTAAACATCTTCTCAAGGAGTTCTGGACAAACTGGAATCTTACAGATTGTAAGACCTTGCATTCAACCCGTCAGCCTTAAGAGGGCTAGGGAGCTCCAGGCAAGATGAAATCAGAAAAGCAAAAATAGCGAAAAGAAAGTCAACGAGAACAATTTCAGAACAGACCTGGGCTGCCACCTCAGCACAGCAAACTTTCTGGCCTTTCGATCAGCGGCTTGATGTTTTTGCTCAATTCTGGGGATAGTGCTGTGCTCACAATACAATCTAGAGCAGATGGATGTCAGTTCAGCTACAGAAGTTAATTTTCCAGCTGCCTTGTGCCTTAATGTGTCACCAAGTGTGCACCTTTCCCAAACACTGAGGGTAATCTGAACCAATCACAACCATTCTTTGTATAACAATAGAAAGATTGGATAAAAAGAAGCACTTCATAAGAATGCTAACATATGAAGATCATTGGAACTGGAACATTATCTGTCTGGTAATGGATTTTGATAATAAAATCCAGGCTATCTAGGAAAATCCTGGATGGTCGGTGACCCTTGATGTATATCCTTCAAACTAAGTACAGCTGCATTTAGTAGAAAAAGCATGATGTTTTCTAGTTTGTATTTTTATAAAATACATTTTAAACTGTATTTCCACAAGGTTTCGAGGAGGCTACAATAAGTGGTGCCTACAGAAGGCCTGAGGGAGAGTTGGCTAAACTCCACTGACCTGCAGAATATGGAGTCAGATACTTATTGATTTGAGAACTCCTATAAGAACATTACTTTCCACAGTTAATACACTTTATTGACAAAAACACTGGGACACACCTCTTAATTATTGAATTCAGGTGGCCCCTTATTTTCAGTGAAGGGCAATCTTAATGCTTCAGCATACCAAGACATTTTCAATGCCATGCTTCCAACTTTGTGGACCCAGTTTGAGGAAGAACATAAAGACATGGCTGGATGAGTTCGGTGAGGAAGAACTTGTCTTGTCCGCACAGAGTCCTGACCTCAACCCCATCCAGCACCTTTGGGATGAACTGGAACAGAGATTGCAAGCCAGGCCTTCACGTCCAACATCAGTGCCTGACCTTATAAATACTCTACAGAACAAATGGGCACAAATGGGCATAAAGTGTGGAAGCTGTTATTGGTGCAAAGGGGGGACCAACTCCATTTTAAGTCTATGTATTTGAATGCAATGTCATTGAAGTCCCTGTTGGTGGAATGGTCGGGTGTCCCAATACTTTCGTCTGTATAGTGTATCTGCAAAACTGTAAAATTAAACAGCCTAAACCATGCAGGCTAAAACAGCCAGCAGCGACTTCATGCTGGTGACTCTCTGGTCCCTGTTGGCTCAGCACTGTGCTTCCGTCATTTTTGACAGTCTCAGGCTTATGGGAGTAGTTAGGTCGGGGTGGAGAGATGTTTCTTCTCTGCAGGAGCAGCTGGAGTGTGCGTGGTGGTCTAAAACTCGGCAGACCCCTGGAAGGAACGGCAGCTCCGTCTTACAGCGAGGGCTCCATGGCTCGATTTGACCCCTTCACACCATAATACACTGGAGAATGAGGCGAGGTGGGAAGATCGAAGTGTGGGAAAAACTGCTGGATCCGTTCAGCTGCTCGAAGAACAAGCCGCCCTGTCTGCTCAGGAGAGCGTGATTCAGATCCACAGGCTTCACCAGGAGGCCTCCGAGGTAATGGTGAGGGTGTTTGGGGGCGGACTGGCTGTTCTCCACTGAAACCAGATCTTGAAGTTCACAGAAGCTTGGCTTTTCCCCTTTCTTCCTCTCTTTTTCAAACCAGACACACCAAATAAAATATTAAATATATTTAACCCATTTTTTTATCCTATTGTTTTTGCTGCTCTTACCTTTGTACTGTCCACTTTCGGCTGTAACAATGCAAATTTCCCCCTTGTGGGACTAATAAATATTTATCTTATCTAATCTTATTCACCAAATGAAACAGTGTCGCAGCACCCGGTGAACAGTGTATAGGGATGTTACCTTGCTCAAGGGTACCATAGGTGCCACTGGAAGTCCTGGGATTCAAACCCATGACCTTCCGATTGGAGGGGCAACTCCCTAACTGCCAGCCGCCCCAAAAATCTGTTCAGAGTTGGATTTGAACCCATAACCTTGCCTCTTGTAAACCAGTAGACCAGATGGAAGAACACTGTATATCACTGGTTCCCCCTGCCCTGCACCTTTTGTTTAATTACCCAGCTGTTCTTGAGCTGAAGTGGGTGTGAAAACACAAAAATGTGCAGGACAGGGGGTGCTCCAGGACCAGTTTGGGAACTGCTGATGTGGTCTCAACTAGAGGCCTGTATGTCCAATAAGGGAGCCACTCAGGATTCAGGCCTGTGTCCTTGTGGCTGTCAGCTGATGATGGTGCAGTCAAAGTTGATGGTAGAAAGGGAGTTCCAGAAGACCTGTAACCTCGGCGAGTGCACACACACGCGCAGCGGATGCACAGGCAGTGTCAGCTTCACTATGGAGCCCAGGGATGGCATGGGAAATGGCATGTCACCACACCGCCGCAGGCTCTCCTGCCGTCGGAGCCTGTCATGGCTGAAAGCGGCGCGCTTGCCGTCTTGAAGCCAGTCGGAGGTGACGTCCACAAACTTTCCCTTTTTGACCGAGTTCAGTTCAGTTCAGACACAAGAAATGGCCGTCCACATAAAAAAAGAATAGGCTTAGGCTAGTATTTTTATACCCGCAGTAAAAAATAGTGTTCTAGGATTCCTACAAATACGTCTTAGCAATGATCGAAACTGCAAACCTCCAAACCAACGTCTGATCACATGTCACACATCTGATTCATTTTCAGGCTGGGGAAAGAACACACAGTGACCCATTATCTGTTTACATGGTGTTCACTGAGGTTGCACACAAGGAAAGGGGGAGGTGCTGTGGAAGTGCATGTAGGCATTTTAAGTTCTGCTGTAAATTCACATGCAGTGCAATACCACATACTCTTGTAATCAAGTCAAAAGGTCACTGGAAATTACATGATACCATTAGGCTGATGTCACCTACTACATTCATTGACCCCAAGCACTTGGTATCAAGCAGCACAGCCTATAGGCCTGACATCACATGTGTTAAAAAGACATTAAGCTGTAATAAAGGTGTTGATTTAACTTGATTTGTAATTATCTTTTACAGCGTCCATATGGCCAAATAAATGTGGAGGATTCTTCTACTAAGAAAACCTTCAACTCTGCCTTTTATGTCTAGCTGCATGGCTAACCACTTCCCAAGCAAGTCTTTTTGTGTGCTTACACTGATTTTGGATTGAATGTGCATTCTCCTTACTCTCCATTTGAAATGATGAAATCCTGCGCGCCAGATGTGCAACCTACACTTCTTGAACTAGTACGATGAAGCACATCTCTCCACTGTGATTTGTGCCACCTGAGATTGGCCTGCTCTTCAATGTTATGAATTCAGTAGGTGTGAATTTAGTTGCAATACTAAATATTCATGTTGCTGGATGATTGTTCTGACAGCTCTCAATCAATAAAAAGTGTGACACAAAATAACTCAAATGTGGAAAAGGCCAAAGAGCATCTATGAAGCCCTGTTTATAAAATATAATTTAAAATAAAACACAACCATGAGCCTGTGTGATGAATGTCTTCTGTGGAATATATATTTAATATTTGTTTATGAACATCTACCTGAGGTTTATGATCTTACCATTCATTACATTTGCTTCTCTTGTCATTATACATTTGCTGTTGCTTCTTTAAAAGTTGACAAATTGAATAACGCGCTGTGTTTCGTTTTTAGTTTCACAGTACTTTTGTATGAAAGTAAATTTCTGTTTGAATATATTCAAAGGAAAAGCCTGTTGTCTTGAAACTTTAGTCATTAATTGTAAATTCATAACAAAAAAACAAAACAGATGTTTCAAATCACAAAGGAGAACTGGGTTATGGTAGATATTTGGTATTAAACATATGTAATGCTATCAGAGTGGCTGTAACTACATGTCATGAATCAGTCCTCATGCAGGCTGTAGGCCTGCACTTATGTGAACTGATGGATTCATACTGTTAAACATGCCACATGAATCAACATATTAATTTCCATCTGTGTACACAGTGTTGACTCCTGGCATTCATGTGCTTCTCCATATATCCCAGAGGCTTATTACTTGGGTCGCTACCAATTGTAGTTACTGTCATTTTCATCTCAAGAAGATGCTGTTGCAACACATACAGATGTGTATTTACATATGGTTTCACTGTGTTAGTCTCCAGTGTACAGCGTACAATTACAATAAATTTAAATGTATCGTGTAGGTGTTATCTGTAGTTAACTGAATTTCATGATGATCTGATTCCAGTATAGGTACTGATATTAGTGGAATATAAACAACAACAGTACACTGAGCTTTTCCACATTTAGAATTTAATTTTGTCCACAGCCTGAGTGAATATTTTACTGAATATTATTATTCATTACCATCTATTCTGACATTCCAAACATAATCCAAATGAGCCTCCTCCTGCACACACACGCATTATAATGCAGGGGTGCATTTTTACCCCATGTAGATTATCCGAGTGATTTTTCTGTGTGTTGGCAGCATGATGCGGGGTTAAGCCTTTTTGCTTTTGGCCTGTCTCTACATGTCAGTCATCCACAGCCATGTAAACGTAAGTAGCACCATGCCCTTGGGCTACTGGCCCCCCAACCTGTCAGCCAGCGCGCATAGGGCAGTAGGGCAGCGCCGTGTTTGGTGTCCCAAGCAAACAGCATCTGAACGTGGGAATGTGTCTTTACCACAGCATTGTTGCAGCCTCACCCTCTGGCTCATGCAGGCCACAATCCCGGGCGGCAGGTGGGTCCCAAGGCAAGTGCTTAGTGATCGGGAGCAAAGGCCTGCAAGCGTCGACAAGGAGATTCATGATCTCAACAGAGCCGGGGCGGACAGGTTGGTGAGGGCTTGGCGCCGTCGTCACTCCGCATGAGAAGCAAATTTATTTGGGTGAATTCTAAGACGAGGCAGCGGAGCGTGCGGCAACAACGTTTCCAGCGGAATGGCGAAGGTGTCACACTCATCAAGTACCTGGGCCTGCCTGCCACGGGTCTGCTCATTTTGCCTAGGGACTTGTCTGTCACATTAAAGTAGATGCATTGCCATTCAGGACCCTCCCCAGTCCCACTGCCTGACCATGAAATAGGCCAACTTTCATGTCTGCCTCACTCTTCGGCATTCGCAGACTTCAGAGATTGCCTAGTCTTGTCGCTTTCTCTCCTCACTCCGCTTCCTAGCAGTTGGAGAATGAGACGCAAACGCTGCACGGCTCCTGGTCCCTCTGCAAACAGATTTCAGGAGGGCTTGCTGGAGCAAAAGGACTCACCAGACGAGCACTCACTAGTCTTGTCATGTGCTGGAACCCCAAGCTGAATTCATAACCACTGAACAAACATGAATTTGAGCACTTGGCAAAAGAGACAGATGAATTTGAACTCTAATGGGAATGTACTGGAAATGGAAGCAACTGACTACACATGAAAAGCAGCTGCATGAAAAAGCCATGAAGTCTTTCACCACCCAAATGTTTATTCTACCCTCTCATCTTTATTAACAAAGTATATTTTCTTTAAAATTAGCCAAAAATGACATCAACCCATTATCTCACCCATCCATGTTCAGCATTTGGGATAGTTTGCTTCCGTAGTTTTGCACTGGAGC
The DNA here is from genome assembly GCA_037974365.1 of Hydrocynus forskahlii. Lineage (NCBI taxonomy): Eukaryota > Metazoa > Chordata > Actinopteri > Characiformes > Alestidae > Hydrocynus > Hydrocynus forskahlii. The sequence goes on from JBBPCX010000038.1 coordinate 13,265,875, forward strand.
AACAAAAATAAAATATATGATTATTAGGTAAACCGCCCACACAGTCGGTACATCCCAGTACTTCATACATCACATGATTTTGGGATATGGTATAAATCAAACAAACCAGCATTTCTAGGAGCAGTTTCCACTGAACTGGAATAGGCAGGAGTGACCTTAGTGACTTTTAGCAGTTCACAAATAGTTTCTGTCCAGGGCTTTTCACGCACAGCTCTTTGTTAGATTTACCAATAATGGTGCAAAAAAACAAGAAACTACCAATGATTGCCAATTCTGTGGACAAAAACATGAGGCCAAGAGAAAACTGAGAATCGTGAAAGGAAACTGACAGGCTTCAGCCAGGCAAATTGCGTCCAAATTCTACACTCATGTGAAGAGTGTCATTTCAGTATTTTCCTCTTATTAAATGAATAAACTCAGCAGTGAACAAGTTATCCTATCTCCAGTGGGAAAAAGCATCAAAACTGAACAGAGAAATAGAAAATTTGCCTGTTTGTATCCAGAGTACTTTTGGAAGAAAGATCAAAATTTGCTACACGCTCTTGGAGCAGTCCTGTACAGAACAGTACAGCCCTCTCGAGAGACTGTGACGGTGTATGAATGGATTTCCAAGCACATATTATAGAGTCCCTGATACCCATACCCAGTGGTGGATTAGAACATGCGGATACAGGTCATCCTTTCATAGATGCAGTTTATCCACATTCAGAAAGGCATTTCGAATTAACAATTGTTCCATTGGTTGTAAACATGCTTACTCACACCCCACGGCAATGCCGCAGCAGTGAGATCTTTAAAGATTAGTAAAACGCCCTTCAGGTGATCTAGGAGGATGGAACTTTTGAAAAACAACTGCCTTGGGTGGATTTTTCAGGGCAGACTCCTCTGAAAGTTTTTATTTCCTTAGCTGGTGTTCACAGAGGAAAGGTGGAGTGTGAGAAAGCTGAATATCTTATTGCAGCTGTATGACTGTATTAACGGGCTTCAAATCATCATCACAGTGGAAAGAATGGCTTACTCAGAGGACAGAAATGACTCATGTGGAGGACAAGCTAAAAGCTAAAGTCATCAAAGTACCTACGTATCATCTTTCTGGTGTCTTTCTCTGGTAGAAACTCCAGTGTCCATTTTTTAATACAGTTAGAATCACTATTTTCTTTGTGAGAGTAAGAGTTACTAATGGCAGCTGGATTGTATTTATTAGCCTTAGAGCTCAATAGCTAGTTTAGAAGCCAGGGCAGGGATGACTAATGGCTGGGGGACGGCTTTGTGCAGTGCATTCTGGGTATTGTAGTGAGAGATCATTAATGAACAAAAACATTTAAAAAATTTAATATATTCATTCTATTCTGTCAAAGTGATGAGGCTAATTATGTATTACGACTGTAATTATAGGTGTGATGGTCACACAGGAAATACTGGATAGATTGAGCTCCTTCAGTGTTTGTATATGATTTACCATCTTATTGTTGTTGCACTCCTTATATCTTAACAGTGCTTTATTGACAGGCCACTAATTACCTTTCATCATCAGCAAATGTCACCGGTGTTCTGGCTGTAATAACGCTCTGCTGTTCTGCTCTTTACTGAAACACACCCAAGCTGCCATGTGGGAGATAGTGTCTGCATCAGCAGAGCTTTGGAGTCTGAGCTGACCTTCAGCTTGAGCATATGCTGCAGCGGAGTACTGTGCACTGCCACTGGTCAGTTCGCACAGGAAATGCTGTCCAGTTTGGACTCAGGTCTGTGGAGAGACATCATCTTTGGCTGACGAGGCTGAGAGCAGAGTCTTGCAGCCGTCCAGCCACAGACGGCCGCTCCCTCCCACCACCCAGGCACTCAGGCCAGGCTGTGGATGACACGCAGTTGGCCAAAAGGAGCGGATGTCAACTGGGTGATGGCTGAAAAAATCCGTTTTAGCATCTGGGCTGTCCCTCTGAGTAAGAAAGTGTGTGTGTGTGTGTGTGTGTGTGTGTGTGTGTGTGGACTGGGTTAGCATTGTTCTAGCCTGTGTGTGTGCTGGATCAAGCAGCAGCTGAGCAGCCCCCGTATCACCGTCTGGTCATGCAACAGAGACAATGTCACTCAGCCCTGGGGCTGCAGCTTCTCCAAAGTGGTCAGATGGACAACCAGTTTCCCTGTGGTTGTGCCAGCACTGCTGGACAAAGCCTACCACATCTGACTGTCAGTCACATGGCCAGATTCCTCTGGGCAGGGCTGCAAATAGCTGCACAAAACAGTAGGGCATCTCCCCAAGACCCTTCCAAAGTGATCCAGCCAGAATGTTGCTACATGTCACCCCAGATGTGGTTTTATATGATGTTAGATGAACACAGTGCTCAAATCACTCTGTAGACATACCTTTAACTAAAGGGTCATTAAAGAGAAAGTACTGCAGGAAAAACCTCCTTTGCACAGTTTTGCCCCCAAATGTAGCTGATCAGCCAAGACTAGGGCTACGAGTCGAATAAAGTAACAAGTAGTGAAAACTCAGTCACACAATTAGCAAACTGTACAAATAAGTCTCAGACAAGGTCAATTTCTCAAAAGGTTGCAGTTTATGAAACACCACATGACATACTGTCTATTGGTTTGGTCACAAAATGAGAATCATGTCGAGCATTCTAAAACATAAAAGACATTAATTTATTCGTTCATACATTTTCTGTAACCGAGGTATATAGGCACAAGGCAGAGACTCACCCTGGGTGGGGTGCCAGCCCCCTGCATGGCGCAAATACACACACCAGTCACTGACACACTCACACCTACACTCCCCAATTCACCTGACACGCATGTCTTTGGACTGTGGGAGAAACCGGAGACCCCGGAGCAAAACACAAAAGACATATTAACATATATTTAACATTATATACAGTATCTGTAGAGCGATTCCCTCAGAACAGAACGTTCTGAAACATAAAAAATGTGATTTTTTAAATAAACAAAGACTTCCTTCAGAAGTAAGTGTTAAACACTACACACTGATCAACCACAGTATTAAAACAGTGACAGGGTGAAGTGGAAAACACTGTATCTTTACTATGGCAGCTGCCAAGCAAGTGAATAGTTAGTTCTTGAAGTTGATACTTTGGAAGCAGAGATGAGCTAGTTGTAGGTTTCTCAATAAAATTCCCAGTAGTTAGTGATACCATTCATTAAAACCGAGTTTAGAAAAACTCAGGCTAAACACTGTCCAGCCTTAACCAAAGTCAGAACACAACTTTGTTCAGTGTGGGTGAAAACAGATCTCAAGAAGTTTTTCAGCAATCTTGGCCTCCACACAGTGGAACAGCTTGTGATTTTGCACTGTGACTTTAGAAGTTTGGTGAACAGATATTATAACAGTGCAGACAAATGTATTGGGACATGCCTGTTAATTATTGAACTGAAGTGGCCCCAAACTTCCAGCGAGAGGCAATCTTAATGCTTCAGCAGACCAAGACATGATGGACAAAAATAAACTGCAGTGGACCTGTCAGTGACGGCTACTAAACCTAGACCAGCTAACATTACAGCATCCTCTAACCACTAAAAACCCACTAGTCCCTACAATCTTCTTCTTCTTTAAACTATGCTTATAATTGTACAACCATGTGTCAAAAAGAAAACCAGAAACGGTGCAAATTAGTTTCTTCTCCATCTTCGATGTTTCCTGCTGTAAATGAACATGTTACATAATGGCAGGTCGACGCTTTACGTAAATTTATTTATTTTTAATTAATGCACACATATATTGTGTAGAGTTGCAAAATAGTCCATCATGGCTAAGTGAACTCGACTCATCCCTTTACACTTGAATTGCAATGATTAGCGCATTTTCAGTGTCCTCTCTCGGAAACTGATGTTTCTTACAAGCTCCTTGAAGTACATGGCGTCTTGCATGGGAATGCTGAACCAGGTACACTGAAATTTTGCATTAAAACACGGATCTGTGCTTTATTTCAGAGTGTTTTTGCAGCTGAGAAAGTAGTCATCTATAAAAAACATAGGAGGTGTCGTACATTAATTCATGTCAATGGTCAGAACAGTTGCAGCCTATCACCTTTGTTTGATGAAGATGTTTAGCAACAACAATAATAGTAACAATAATAAAATAATAATTATTTTGTCGCCTTCTGTTTTGAGCAAAATGCCTCGAGGTGTTTGAGGTGTTGACCTAATTCCCCAGAACCCAGTTTGAATGAACTTATGTGGGATGTGCTGGAAAAACTAGTCTGATCCATGGAGGCCCCACCTCACAATTTATAGGACTTAGAGGATCTGCTGCTAACATCTTGATGCCAGATACAGCAGCACACCTTCAAAGGTATCATGGAATCCATGCCTCAACGGGTCAGAGCTGTTTTGTTGAAACATGGGCCACCTTCACAATATTGTTCAGGTGATTTTAATGTTATGGCTGGTTAAAACTGAGGTGCCCTCTAATCTGCATGCCACTCTGCAGATTTAATGTGATGATTCTGAGCACCTCAGTGCATGTGACAGAATGTAAGTCCAAAGTCTTTGAGACTGGAGGCCAAAGGGTCGGAGTCTGGAGATTAATGTTGGGCATAAGACTTCCAGAAGGCCTAGAGAGACTTTGGAAATGGAAAGCTGGGCCCACAATCAATTGATTCTGATGTGCATTCCTTATAGTGTTGCTGGGCTTTCAGTCTAGCTCCTGAAGACCTAACCAATGGGAGAGCTCGCTTAGCTATATGTATCTAGATGCAACGTTGGAAAAATATGATTGGGTAATCTTCAAACCTTTCAAGAATTTAACCCTACTGTTTCAAACTAAATGTAAAAAAGCAATAAGAGTGATTTTCCCATGCTAATTGGATATAAACCTCATTTACAAATCAGCTACATCAGCTTCGTAGCTCCAGTGTATATCCAAAGAAGTTTTAAGTAACGATCCATTTCCATATGTTTTTGAAGATGCATCAAATGTCAAATGTCCGCTGACCTATAATCCAGAAGTGAATAAGTTGTGAAAAGCATCTTGAACAATTCCCGACCTAAAGATCAAATACCTAAAATGATAAAGGAGATAATTCACATTTGCAATTAAACCCTTTTTTCCATTCTTACATGAGAATGAGAATGTATTTGATGCACTGGTTGACTGGTAATAGCATCACTTTATGAAAACTATCTCTGGCTGGAAATGTGCCAAGATTGCTTGTTAATTGATTTCTGAAGAATACACTAAGTTTCATTTGACAGTAGACTGTATACTGAGTATAGGTTATCTGTAGCTGGCCAAAACTGGCTCACTGGTTCTAGTATGAGCAATCATGATGCTAAAACTCATGTCAGTTTTACTTGTACATTTGGATGCTGGCACCAATGAGTGTGCAAGAGCAGATCTGTTCCAAAAAATCTCTCTATCTTGCACAGTGTTCCAGAATACATGTGTTAGCATTTTCTCTTCAGCTCTTATCTGAACACTCAAACTTAAGATAATCTGCATTTTAGTAATGCCTGTTGGATATACTATATAACATACCTCAACTAAAGTGAACTGTAGTATATCCACCAGCCTAGAACAGGAAAATTCTATAATAAAATGACTACCTATTAAATCTGCTATTGGTGTTTGTGCATTGTGGATCAACAGGAGGTGCAAATTTGATACGAAAGTTTAGAGTTTGGAGAAAGTTTAAATACTAAAAGACATCAATTAAGAGTCGTTACAGTGTTGTAATTAAATAACCATTTTTGTTACCTTAAAGAACCTTTCAAATGAAAGAGACATTCTTGTATGTTTTACGCATCAATTAAAAGTATAAATAACCTATGCATAATGTAAAGGTTCGATGCTAATGAAAGGAATTTCAAGAACTATATGTACTAGTCAAAGAACCTTTAATTTAAGGTCCTAAAAAGAATATGTGCTCAGTATCTCAATACTGAAGCGAATTTAGGATATATGTCTCCAGTTTGCAGAAAAGGCACCATTAATTTGTAGTAATTACTGTCTTCATCACGCTAAAGATGCTGATAAGGTTGTGTATATGCATTATGGTGTGACTAGTCTCATGATTCAAGGACCAGTCAGCACTGAATTTACAACCAGGAAAAAAACGTTGGGTAGGCAGCAGTTGGACTGTGGGGACTCAAGCTAGTCATACAGAGCCATCCTCCATCTGTCAACATGCGGGGAATTGTGATTGTAGCATCAGCAGAGCAGTGCTCAGCATCAAGAGATGCAGGCAGCGAGATGGAGGAAGGGAGAAAAGGAAAAAAAGTTTGTGTGTGTGTTTGGGGGGGGGGGTGTTGTAAATTCTCATTAGGCTCTCCAGAATGAACATCCCCTATCAGAATCAAAGCTCTAAATGCCGGTGCACAGCATCTGCTACGTAAATTCAAGGCTTCCAAAAGTGTAGCATGACAGCACAGGACATTTCTGGGTACTTGATTAAAACAGATCTTTGTGTGTAAATGTGGTGGTGTGTGTGCGTTTGTGTGTATTTGTGTGTGTGTGTGTGTGTGTGTGTGTATGTGTGTGTGTATTCTCCCCTAATGCCATTATTTGCTGTCACAAGTGCAATGAATAAACCACAACTCACATGGGAAAATCAGGGGACTAAAATATTATATTTCAATTACATAAAAATGTGCACACTGTGGCCATTAGTTGAAACACTCTTTATTTTGAAAACTAACCCATGAAATGCTGTGAGCCTTTGCAAACACTTCAGGGCTAACAGACTACACAAAGGCTATAATAATACAGCCTCTATTGCTTCACTTAGCACTGCTTCAGCTATAGAAGAAACACTTATGATGTTTTTCAGTTATTATTATTCAATGAAGTATACTTTAGAGATTGGGGGGGGGGGAATAAGCAAGTTTGTTGTCTGGTCGAATGTTTTTTACAGTTTTAAGAATCCCCTCATAACGTAAAGGTTCTACATCAATTACATGCTTTTCTAGGTCCAGGTCAAGAACCATTTAGAAACCTTTATTTTTAACACTGGACAAAGTCTGAGCTCAGTCAGGAAGATGATCTTGAATGAAGTCACATGTAATGTTTAACCACTTGGACAGCGAAGGTCGTTTTAAATGGCTAATGGCATCTAAATGAACACCACTGTGAAGGATTCCCAGTTAAACACCCAGATTTTACAAGGTAGTGAAATAAAAGAAGCTGAATATAATAATATAACATGTAGTTATATATATACATAAACATCCACACACACTCAGTCATATGTATTTATAAGTATGTGTGTGTGTACATGTATAATATATGTATATATATATATATATATATACTATATATTAGGAAGAAATGCATATATA
>JBBPCX010000038.1:13288739-13303179 GCA_037974365.1 Hydrocynus forskahlii
TATATACATACATACATGCAGTCATCTCATATCTTAAAAGCAAGTTATCAAATTTTAACTGCATTTTCTTGGCTTTTTCAGCTGTAAAAGCAAATGGGAAAAAATATGAATATAAGGTTTTGATCCTGTGATGATATATTGAATTGTATATTTGTCTGGTAAAGCATATTATTTTCTCCACCCTTATCCTTTCATGTGGCCTAGCATTACTTTAATATCAGTACAACAGTCTATACTAGCTGAGGTGCTGAGAGCATCAAGCTGACTTGAAGTTAAAGTACGGTAACCAAAATGCTTACGCACACAAAGTTAAGCAAACACTTGTGTATGCACATAAAATGTGCTCATTCAGTGTTTTTTTGAATGGGCCGTAGCTTTAACAGGTAATTTAACATGGGGAATTCAATGGTAAGGACCTGATGTGACAGATACAGTGGAATGCAGTGGTGTATAGTAACAAAGCATCAATAATTTATTACAGTGATCTGTTTTGATTAAGCATAAATATTCTGCCAGCCCTTACATTTTTGCATACTGAAATACAAATGAATGCTCCCAAATGTTTTCCCATACCCTTTTACTATTTTTTCCACTTGCAAACAGCGGAAAACTCCAAATTTGCAGATAAAGCCATCACAAGTGAGTCAGCTACACAGACTAGACTTCCCTCTCCACTCAACCGGGGTACACTCATATATATGGAAGTATATGAGTGAGTCAGCATATGAACAAGGTATACTGTTGGTAGTAAATTACTTGAAGTAAGACCACTGTCATGGCATTTTTATGTCCAGTCTTAAAGTCAAAATGTGATTATGCAACTGCACAATACATGAGTTTTATTGTAAATGCCATTTTTATTTTTTAATGCATTTTGCGATAAGGCAAAAATGTACTTCATTTTTTGTTAAAGGAGAATTCCCTTAATTTTTCATGACTTCCACCTAATTCAACAGTTGTTTGATGTAAATTGGTTCATTTTTGAGAAACACCTTTCGGTTTCTTTACAGGGTACAGGCTCCAGAACCACCATTAAGGCTAAACATGTCTTCCAAGTTTTATATGTAGTTTTAATAACTAAAACAAATAGAGGTAAACCTAAAAAAAAACCTTTTCTTTGGACACTGTTTTACATCACCTTGCATGTACCTCTCCACCTCACCACTACAAAGACTAAAACCTCTCAAACCAGTTGCACAACAAATTCTTAGGCACTGGCCAGTGTCTCATCTAACCTAGTACAGGATATAGGCCTGTTTAACACATTCTCTTCTTTGAGTATTCTTATTTTGGGCATGTTTAACTTCTGTTTGAGTAATTTTCCATAAAATAATCTTTACTTAAGTACAACTATTGAGTAATCTGTAGAATGGCAGAGTGAGCCTAAGAGAGACTGGGCAAATCAGAGACGTTTTATAATGACAGGTACAACTCGACCGTAAAGATGAGAGAGCAGTGTTGGGGTGTGCGCATCTAACTGCACTCAAAGGATGTGTATGTGTGGCTGTTTGTGTGTGTGTGTGTGTGTGTGTGTGCGCGTGTGTGTGTGTGCGTGTGTGCGTGTGTGTGTGTGTGCGTGTGTGAGTGACTGTTTGTTTGCGTGTCTGTTCGCTCATCGTGTGTTTCTGCACCAGTGCCCATCACTCCTTGGAACACATACATACATTACCACATATTGTCTGTCACACACATACACAGATATGCATGGCAGTCCCCACACAACACACACTCTCACACTTCACTGAGCTACATTGTGCGCAGGGACATGGGCAGTGTGCCCGCTAGGAAAAGGAAATGCAGCTCAAATGTAAATGTGCGAGTGCATACATGCCTCATTCACCCAGATTGCTGTAATTTGAAGGCTTAGTTTGAGTCAGAACAAAAATATATTGGGGGTAGTTAATGTAACTGTATAACTAGGTTTTAGCTAGATATCAAATTTGGGAGAACCCTACTCTTTTGGAGGATTCGTTGGATTAAATCCAGTACCAAAGTTGAAATTTGAGTAGTAAACTGCTACGGCCTTACAATAGTGACTGCAATGTGGAGGCCAAACAGAACCGGGCCGAAAGTGGAGAAAGCGATGAAAGTTCAGAATTTAGTTTCTATACATATCTATACATCTGTGCTGTTACATTTCTACACAGATAAAGGCACAGCTACAAATACATGGGACTACAGCGATACATTTCTAGTGTCCTTAAATGCCCTTGGATGTCCCCTACTGTCCACGTACAACAGGGAGCCATGGGTAGCATTCAAAAAACAATCTTTTTTCTCTTTTTTCCTGAAAATAATTTCCACAGAGGTTTTTGGTGTGTAGGGGGTATAAAAATTACGTCAACATTATGTAAGCTTTACCTGTACTTGTTGCAGAACTAATGATCGAAATGAAGGTGCCAATAAATCTAGCTGACTGTTTCTGATATATTCTTCCTGTGATTTGTTCTGAGTGTACCTGAAAGCAAACTGTCTAGGTTACTTCACGTTATTATCTAAGCTAAATTACCTGTATGATATGTTCTACTTGTTTCTGGCTCAGTCCATACATCTACAGGTATTAAACCCTTGGGGAGTGAGGGTGAGATTAGGTCTACCTACATGTCGAAATGATCCTTTTGTCTATTTCTGGTAGGTATTAAAAAGGAAATGAGGGACACTAGAAGCAGGGGATGACAGATGTGAAGTTAGAATATAGCTATATAATATAGACATAGGTAGAGAGTGAGGCAAGAACCAGAGCAGAGCTGCTTGGAAACACAATGTAAATCGTTTTTAATCCTTGTTTTATCATTTACTTTAGTTTGATCGTGTTCACATACGTTCACATAACTTGTCACGACCAAACCCAACAGAAATAACTGACCACAGTCAGCCTTTTCTTATGAATATCAATAACACCCAGTATATCACTTGAGAAGAGGTCAGGCTCTCTAGCTGTGTTAGGTCATTATTTATTATTATTATTTATTACACGATTATTTATTTAGGCTGATATTCTTGTGGTGATTAGATTGAGGTTCAGTGTCATCCTAGTGGAAAAATAATTGTCTAAAATAGTTCAGACAACATGCAAGAGAACATCCCTGAATATAACCTTTACCTATCACAGTATAATGGTTATCCTTTTCTCACCACGTGTTATGTCTGCGATGATCATGAAATTTTAGCTAATGATTAAATGTCACACAAATTACTAAGCAAACTATGTTCTCCCAGAGTTATCCCATTGTGAGCCTACAGTTCAAGCCTAAGGCATTTACATGGGAGAATGAATTCGATTTTAGCCAGCACGAGGTTGTACTGATGCTAAAGAATACAAAATAAAAATTGTTCTACAGTGTTCCAATCACACATAGTCACACAAAAGAATCCTAAAAATCAAGTGTAGGGTCTATATAAAATTTACATTTGCCTCTCAAGTATGACAATATGAGTAAAACTGGACGTAAATCATGCTAAAAAACTAATAATGAAAAAAGTCCATTTTTTTTGTGTCACATATATGATCCATTACCGTACCCAATAAACTCAAAGACAGTGCAAATATAATAACCTGATTGGCCATAATTTAGATGAATAAATGAGATTAAACGACACACTTAACAGGACAAAGTATTTCAAAGTGCTTGACAAATTCACAGATTTTATCATCACAGAACATTCCAAGGGTGAAGCCGACCTCTTTAAAACCCTACCTAACCTGGCATCAGCATTCTCTCCTGCAAGACTGGAAGGCAAAATAATCCAAATGCTTAGCGTCCCTTGGGGCGTTTTACCATTGTCATCCTTCCGTTAATGTGTTAAAAAATGTTTGATGCATCTCTTGAGACATGAACAAATGCACAAAAAAATCACTTGAACACATCGTTGGTTATTGATTTTTATTGACAGTGATAATAATATGGAGTCATGCTTTGTTTTTTTTCCCCACTATAACGTGAGCCTTTCTCTCATACTCGTACACCTATGTTGTATTATTGAAAAGATAAGCCTGACTCTAAAGTTTGTTGCAGGGGTGAAAAAGGAAAAAAAAAACTGAAGTGAATCTAATCTGCATTCCAGAAAAAAATCGAAATCAAACAAAAGTCCTTGTGGCAAAACAAATAATATCGGCAAAGGAGAAAAAAAAAGTTTACAATCCATTTATAATGCAGCACTGGCAGTGTGTGCTACTTTTAGAACAATAGAGATTCAACATGATTATTAGACAGATTTCAGCAAAACAGACTCGCATGTTGAACCACACAGCCTTGATAGAGCTCCCTTTTACAGTCAGAAGTACTGCCTCTCATCCATCCATCTAATTATTCCCTCAGAAACCCAAAATTTGAAGATACTAAAGACAGTCCCTATCTGTCATGGCAAGGCATTGATCTCATTGAGAGAAAATGTGGGTGTTGAGGGAGCCCAATATAACTCATACCATTAAAATCCAACCCAGCATTATTCGCCAACAGAATTGACAGATTTTCCAGAGATGTTTCTTTTAATCTTCAGCCGTTGTTCAAGAAGAGGAGAAAACACACACCGCATGCTTTACCTTTTTTATATGGTATTTGTGCGAAGGTTAGCAGAAGCGCTATTGAAGTGTCAGGCGGGGGAAAAAAATCCGCACACATCACTTGTTGATTATCAACTGTCAAAACAGAGGTGAATAATATTGTTTCCTTTGCCATACAAGGGGAAAAGTCTGCTGGAATACATTGTCTGATTAAATGCAATATAAGGCTTATTCCGTCAGCCTGCTGTATTCAGTTTTAGTATAGTAATCTCACTTATTTCTGACAGAAGAGAAAGAGCCTATAGTGAAGGATTTCTTTGCTTTAAACATGGACTACATAGAAATTTGGGAATGTGGAATGTGTAAATGTGGAATTTAGGGGAAGTTAGTCAGGAGTTAGAAACTTTGAATTTGAACTGAACTGTAGAACTTCACACTCATTATTCAGAAATTCAGACATTAAAGATAATGATCAATAACACTGACTGATAACAATGCCTTGTCCAATCATGCTTACATCAGTTAACTTTAAAACAAAATGCATATTAAAAACAAGCTTGCATGGACTGAAATGGGATTTATATATGGGTTTTGAAAAATGATATAATTACATTACAAAGCACCATTAGTTATACCATTGCACACACCATATATGCTTATACATGCTAGTGTCAAGTTCAGTATAGTTGACCTTATTCAAGTAACAGCTAAAACATAAAAGCTGAATTATTTTAGGCTTTGGGCCTCCTAAAACGACCACTGAGCCATCAGGCTATTTTCAGCCAGAGCTACAAAGCTGAAAAAAAGAGCTTCAGTTTCCTGTGGAAACCACTTTTAGTTAACCCTTTGAGCTCAAAGCTCACATTTTGCAGGCCATACTCATGGCTGTTAACACAGGAACGGTTTACATGACATGATACAAGCATCATGACAATCAGCTGGAATTCCATCATCCCCTCTTGCACTGAGGCATCAGCAAGAGGCCTGGCTAAAGAGCCAGCAAAAATTCCTCTCCTTATCTCTTTAACTTTGCGTTCTGACTCTAAGAGTAGTGATTGACATAGAGATGTAGATCCTTTATTTACACCTAAAACACAACATAATCTTGTAAGTACTAGAATTTATTTCTAATCAAAATAAAAACATTATCTGTTGGTTTCTGTAGTGGGTCTAGCTATTTGTTTGCCTGTTTTGGGTCTTGTCCGATAATCCTGAATGTGTAAAACCAAAGAGAATGTGCTGAAACCACTTAGAGGATTTAGCATGTATTTAATGTGTGATGTGAGCACATGTATTTGTTTATGTCTGTGAAAGGTAGGTAGGGGCTAAAATCAAGAAACGGCAACTTTGCTCCAATAAGCAAGATTATATAGAATATATGTAAACTATGGCATTAACCACTTAAGATTTTTTCAGGTCGACTTGTCCGTCAACAAAGTTGAAGTCGAGTCGACTAGTTGTTTGATGACCTCACACAGACGCAGCAGAGGAACACAGGTGTCCCAACATTGAGCAACTTTTATTAAAGTTTTCTGTAACATTTACAGTAAACATGACAACAAAACAAAACAAAGGCTGATATCTTGAATTTTCTGGTAAATTTAAGTGTACAACAGAAAGCGGGAACAGCTTAAGCCACTTGGCATAGGACTCTCTGGAGTGCTAGCGTTAGCCATGTTAGCTAGCGGTGCCCTTTCAGAGGGCCATGCAGAACGCCGGTACTGTTACTGTACTTTAACATCGACTTGCAGATTGTACACGTCACCATGTTGTTTGTGAGTCTAAAGTGAAGTATCTGTGAAGCGTGTCTGTCTCCTCTGCTGCCCTGTCTCTTGTCTTTTTGTGGTTTTACGTTTAGATTCCCCTCTCGCCAACAGTACCGCCCTTTTTATGAAGGGACTATAATTGGTTAAGTCAAGGAAGTGTGTCAGCGTAAGACAATCAGAGGCAGAGATTTAATTGCGTTCACAAGCGCGCGCACAGAGAATGGAAAAAAACACAAGACTAGTCGACTTCTCTCAGACATACATATAAGTGATGTTTATATAAATATGTATAAATAAATATATATATACACAGACCATATACACACATCCCTGCATGTCTGAAGGAGAGGGGCGGGACATCACAACACAAGACAACACCACTATGTATATATTTGTACATATATATATATATATAGTGGCGTTGTCCTGTGCTGTGATGTCCCGCCCCTCTCCCTCAGACATGCTGGGATGTGTATATGGTCTGTGTATAGTGTGTGTCTATATGTGTGTATATGTGTGTTGTGTTGTTCTGTGTTGCGTGTGTATATAATGTGATGGTCCGCCCCTCTCCCTCATGCATGCTGGGATGTGTGTATATGGCGTGCGTAGCGTGTGTGTTTTGGTGTTGTCGTCCTGTGTCGTATGTGTATATAGTGTGATGGCCCGCCCCTCTCCCTCAGGCATGCTGGGATGTGTGTTTTATTCCTCAGGAATGGCGAGTTAGAGAATCTCAGCTCTCTCCGGTCTCGGACTATCCTCCAATTCAGGACGAAGTTGGCGAAGCTTAGTTGAAGCTCGACCTTGGGCTGACTTGAGCAGGCGCCATTATCATCTTCATCTTCATCATCTTCGTCTACTAAGTGGGAGTTGAGCTCGGAGCGTGTGAAGCTAAGCTGGCACTTCCTGGTGAGGAGAGAGCGAGGTTAGCTCGTCGGCTAACCGCCCGACCCGTCCTGCCTCGACAGCTCGCTTTTAACCCCTTCTAACTCTGAACATTTTTGTTTCTAGAATGAATTGGAAGAAAAGTGTTTAAGGCGGCTTTGTGTGCGCTTTTTTGAATGTGAGTGTGCTAGAAACTGTTCATTCAGGGGGAAAACAAAGTTTAGCTGAAGTTCAGAGCCTGCTAACATTTCAGCTAGCCAGTTAGCATTCTAGGTCTGGTAGCAACGTGGGCTTCAAATTCGAGATATTTAACTTCCCCCGGCGTTTGTGAGTCTCAGTATTGTTTAAGAATGGTTTAAAGCGTTTTTGTCCTAACCCCGTCAAAGCGTGAAAAATCTATTTTCTGTTGACGTATGGACCTGTCACCGAGGTGACACACACACACACACACACACACACACACACACATACATACATACGTACACACTGATACACACACGCTGCTGAAGACTTAACTCGGAGAGCAGGTTCATGGCAGAGGCGTCGTTGAGAAACCCGTTAGTTTGCACGTTAAAACATTTTAATACTACAGTCAAGTATGTGATACTGTCCTGCTCAAAATTTCAAGAGTGAGTTAAAGTTGTGGGTTTAGTTTTTATGCATTAGGCCAGGCATCCTTACATGCTAATATAAAGATAAGTAGCTTTAATATAACCAGTAGTCTTTTAAGAATGCCAACCATGAGTTATTAAAGCACAGCAGGCGAGGTAAGTGCATTAAAATTGGTTGCTCCACGTCCAGCACGTAAGCCGTCTAGTCAGCCGCAGGGTTATTTCTGTCAAATGCTTTGCTGATTAAAGTGTCACTTAAAATGAAGGTTTCACAATAATGGCCTGGAGTCTGTCCACACTCCTGGTTCAGTTTAGTGAACCTGGCAGCTGGTGGCCTAGTGGTTAGGGAGTTGCCCCTGCAATCAGGTCATGGGTTCGAATTCCAGGACTGCTACTGGCATGACTGAGGTACCCTTGAGCAAGAGACTGTGTTCCTGGCTGTCCGCTGCTTCACTTGGTGAATGGGTTAAATGCAGAGAGAGAATTTTGTGCTGTTTTCACTGAGTGCTGTGGTGTGTTCAAATAGATACTTTACACTTATTCAGTGTTGAGGTTCTACTTATGCAGCACCTGTCCTACGGTAGCCTGACTACTGAAAATATGTTGTCTATCAGACTTTGAGATCACGATAAGATATTTTCATTGAACATTTTTTGGTGCCAGCTGGCGACCTAGTGGTTAGGGAGTTGCCCCTGTGATCAGAAGGTTGTGGGTTCGAATCCCAAGACTGCTAGGGGCACCACTGAGATACCCTTGGACAGGGTACTGTCCCCCCACACTGCTCCCCAGGCACTGTGTTCCTGGCTGTCTACTGCTTCACTCGCTGAACAGGCTAAATGCAGAGAAGAATTTCATGCTTTTCACACTGTGTGCTGTGGTGTGTTCACATATGACAAATGGACACTTTGTCAGTTTGATGAAATGATGAAGGCTTTTTAAGATAAGATAACCCTTTATTAGATTCAAGATTCTTCATTTGTCAGAATCTTGAACCTATTAGTCCCACAAGTGGGAAATTTGCATTATTATGGAAGTAAAGTGGACTGAACAGAAGAGAAGTAGCAGCAGCAGCAAATTAAAATAACCAATAAAATATAAAGCTATACAATTAAACAGATAAAATACAAAGAATAAATATAGAAAGGAAAAGAAAACAAGCTTACTCAGTGTTTAGGTTCTCTTTCTGCCCCATCTGTTTTACAGAATGACAGGTAGCCTGACTACTTTGTCAGTTTGATAAAATGAAACTTTTTTGGATTATTTCATGTTTGACACTTTGGCTTACTGAGAAAATGACTCTATGTCAGCAGTGCGTATCTTTCTGATTGGTTGCGCAAGTCCCTGTCAGATCAACCGTGGGATATTAACCTGAAACTTGAAAATAATGTCTGTTTTGTTTTTAGATTCAAGGTTCTAGGTTTCTTTATCATCATCAGCTGTGCACACAAACACAGTGTGATGAGATGTTTCTCCAAGGACCACAGTATAACATACAGCAACATTTAGCAGAGTGTAAGTTACGACAGAGACAGTAGACAATAGACAAACAATAAATAGTCAACAAGAGAAAATTCCTGAAGAAATTTTGAGATGGGCTTGCTGCGCATGCTCTAAATGAGGTGGTGTTCCTAATAAAGTGTCTGATCTGTGCCATATGAAGCTTTGTGGAACTATTATTGAGCAGAACGCGTAATGAAAAGATGAGTGCAGGGCTTGGATTAGGGGATGGACATCTGGGGGACGTAGCCTTAGGTTTCATGTGAAGTTTCACTGTATGGATCCTGAAAGTTTTGTCTCCTGTAACTGCATTCATTTGTATGATTAATGCAGGAAAAATGAATAGAAGTGAATGGGGGGGAAGGGATGAGGGATAGGCAAGGAAAAGATGAGTGCTGGTTATAACTGGCCATGTCTATGTGTCGGGGGAGTTGTCCTGAGGTATCACATGAAGTTTGATGGATTTCGGACAAAGTGTGTTAGAGGAGGACAACCTAAAAGTTGAGTTCCGTTCATTCTCTATGGCATTTTTGCCGTCTTTGTTGGTGAATAGTGTCTGCACAGTAACTCAAAATGGCAAATAAAGTAATAACACACCTTGCGCTGCCGAGCCAAAGATTTTGATCTATAGCTTGCCTGGGTGCACAATGTGGTTTGAGCTGCATTAAGTTTGTAGTAGAATAATAAATAAAGAAACCGTTTAGAAGTGAAGAATAATATGGGCCTGCCATTGAAATGAATGGGAGCATTCTACGTAAACCTTCCAGAGTGACTAGTGTTTCACCACAAGTATGATTATTGCACAGGAGACCGTTAGCAGCATTGAGCAAAGTTGTCCCTAAATTTAGAATTCCCTAAAGTTTAGATGTCCCTAAAATAAGAAATCTAGACATAGACTACAGTTCCACAGTTTTAGCTTAAGCGCATAGACAAACATGCTGCTTCTGCTATAAAGCATGTGAAGCCAATCACATCTTTCTGAGTTACATACCAGCCTTCTCTGTCCATCAGAAAAAGGGACCATTGTGCCATTGAGTGTTTCTAGCCAAAGATTGTGCTTGAATCTTCCCTGTCTCAGCTTTTTTGTGAGCCCCCAAACTTGATTTAAAAAAGAAAAAGTTAAAAGAAACCAAATCAACAATCAACCGGTCGCAAAAAACCTCTGGATTACAGTGTCAAGACAAATGTATTTATGTAGCTTGTTATCATACACAAAGGTCATTTGATATGCAGTACAGGAATAGAATATAAAATTAAATAGAATAAAATTAAATAGAAGAAATAAATATACATAGAAAATCAATAAAATAAGATTGAAAGTGCAATAGATGTGCTGATGTTTAAAAGAAGATGGGGGAGAATAGTGCAGTTGGTGTCCTAGTGGTTAGGGCTTTCACCCTGCAATCAATAGGTTGTGGATTCGAATCCCAGGACTGCTAGTGGAGAAGAACTTTGTGCTGTTCACACTGTGTGCTGTGGTGTGTTCACGACAAAACGGTCACTTCCTTCAGTTTGTGCCAGCAGCAGACTGCATAGTGATGCATAGATGGTGGTGGTGGTGGCCTAGTGGGTAAGATACTTGCCTCTGGACCAGAGGTCATGGGTTCGAATCTTCCTGAGCAAGACCCTTAACCCCAAGCTGCTCCAGGGAGACTGTCCCCTGTAGTAAGGGAATGGAAGTCACTTTGGATAAATGCATCTGTTAGATGCCATAAATGTAAATGTAGATGGTATTATCACAGTATCGTGTTATCATGTTAAGACTACATGTATGTATGACATAGTACATATGTCATATTTTTTATAGTACAATAGCAATAATAGGACAATAGCAAGTTGTTTAACAGTGCTTGGGTTATAGACTACAGTTAGCAGTTTATATGTAAGACATCAGGGTTTAAAAATAAACTATACCTCGCTCAAGGGTACCTCAGTGGTGCCACTAGCAGTCCTGGGAGTCAAACCCACAACCATTTTAATGCAGGGGCAACTCCCAAACCACTAGACCACCTTGTTGGACTGGAGTTGGAGAACGCTGTGTTCCAGGTATGGATAGAGGAGGAAATCAAAAAAAGAAGCTTGTAAAGTCTGCAAGGCCCCACAGTCCATTACTTTGAATAGACAAGTATTTGTGACACTGCCCTCTTCTGAAAAGAAAGATTCAACTTAAAGGTAACAGTCAGAACAGGAAGAAAAAGCAGTTCTTAATATTATTCAACTTTATGTACAAAGATGATTGACAACAGCTTTTGCTCTTAAGTTTTATCTTTCATTTCAGAAGAGGGCAGGGTTAGTTCTCACTAATTCTTGTCTGTGGTGACAAGATAGGAAATGTAATTTGTGTTTTAAGACAATCATTCTCCATCAGGCTGTACTAGCCTACAGTTGGTTTTCACAGCTGTAACTGCCTTGATAATAAAGGTACGCATATCTTGTGATTATAGATATATCTCTGTCTACACATGGACACTAAAGAATGTACCTGCCGTTTAGTTTGAGGCTGTCTGATTCTGATATGTATATGATACTGTACATCAACGGGTTCAAACGGGACAAAGATAGTCCAAATTAAGGGCTAAGTAATCACTAATGTACATTATTATCTCAGCATTACAAAGAAACGTGCATGTGTTTAGCCTTTAGCAGTTAGCTCTTCATGTCACGGCGTGGACATATATAACATTTAGTCCGAAAGAGTGGATACATTAGCAAAAAGTATTTTAGCCAAGTAATAATAATAACTTCATTTATACAGTAGATACCGTGGATCAGAGTGCAGCTCAGTGCGCTTCACATGCAAGCCATACAAAGAAAGTAAAAAAAAAAAAAAAAACAGTGTAAACATTCTAATACACTGGTTCAGCTCCTTCCCTTCTCTGTATCCCCTCTGCATTTTGTTCATCTTCCAGTGGGGAAAAAGAGCTCCAACACCTGGCAGACGCTCATTCTGGGTTTTAGACTAATTTTTGCTGAGTTACATTTGATTTTACAAACGGTGCTAAACCAGCTCGTGCGCGCTGCTCCACTCCTAATATTGGCCTATACCTTGAAACCGGTATAATTTTGAAAAATACTGTACTAAAATTTTTGGTCATACCACCCAGCTCTATTATAGATTATTAATTTTAATCAGCTCATGAAGTTCTCATAAAGAGAGATCACTAGCTGTATTCTTCACAGTTTCAGGCCCTTTCAGAATGAGCCGTTTGGACGGAGGGCTCAGTGTGACGTCCAACCGGGCCAATTTGCATAGAACTGCCCCTCATCTGTCGAGACCCCACCCCTCATCTGTTGAGACCCAGCCCAACACTAGATTAGTTGAAGATCCGCCATTTTGTCTGCTAGTTTTACGAACATGGATGAGCCGAGCGCAGTGTCTACTGGCAAAGGCAAATCACACATGAAGTGTTGTGTTCATCTTGCTCTGGGTCCGACTTGGGGTCGAACATGTAGGACTGGATACTGCCTGTTTTCTGCCTTTTCCATGTGTGATTAATGTCCCAATACTTTTGTCCACCTAGTGTATATCTCACTCTTTCTCCGTCCCTTCCTTCCTTCAGCCTGGTCACCATACAGGCTAGGACCACTGTCACAGATTTAAGGGATGGAAGGAAAGAAAGAAACACTTTCACTGGTGTTAAGGACATGGATTCTAATGTAAAATCCAGAAGGTAAAGGAGCAGCTTCAGCTTGGGACGGTTGGGGCGTGGCCAGCAACAGCTTATTTGCATAAAAGGGACAGAGCCCTGGAACGGCTCGTTTTGAATGGGACCAAAACTGTCAAGAATTAAGTTGGTGATATCTCTTTATGTGAGAGTGATTTTGTGCAAAGAACTTCATGGGCATGTTTTGTATAGCCCCTAGATCTATTATAACTTGTTTTTTTTAAGTGAGTTTTGCATAGTATGTCCCCTTTAACATCAGATTTCTTAGAAAAGAATAAACTCATTTTTTTTTAACTTAAGCCTGCATGAGTTAAGGGCAACCAAAGGTGGTGGCCACAGGAAGCGGTCTTTCAAACAGGACCCGGTAACATGGGGATGGCATATGTGTTTTGTTTTTTTGTTTTTTTTTTTGCTAAGCTAATATTGCCAATATTTATTTATTCAAGCTGTCTAACAAAAAAGTAGCAAATGGCTCTTGGGAGAATTTCTAGTAAGCCTATTTTATAGTACCATATATTCACATTCACATCCTTATGGGCTGTTACTTTTGATTATTTTAGTAATCGAGTAATTTCAGTTATTTTGACAGTTAAGCGAGTAGTCTACACTCCTAATTTATAACAGCAGTTGTAATTTCCCTTGTACTTCATAGATAAGAAATTTGTAATTACTAGGGGTAACTGTTCACCTTTTGATGGTGTGGCTCAGTTCTCAGTTTGCAGCAACATGAAAAATTAGTAGCAGTCGTACTACATGGAATATATATCTTTTACATCTTTTGCATCTTTTACACTAAGTATGTAGTGAAATGCAGTCTCCTTGGGAGGTCAAGAAGTTCAAGCACATTTGACCTTGATGGAAATCCCATGGCAATTTATCAGCGAATCTGAGTCCTATCACATGTAATGTTATCTGTTTTTCATATTTTCGTTGTGCAGCTAACACATTTGATTGGCAGTAAAAAACGGGTGACTTTCTGCTTCTCATACACTGCTCTTTCTCTCTCTGCTTTTTTTAGTGAAGTTTTAAGTTTAGGACTATTTTACTCAAATTTAATATGAAGCATTTGTTTACTGTAGTTTGTATATCTATGTTGAAGAGTATTGTCTTCCTTCAAGTTTTAATTTTTTTCCTAGAAAATACACACACTTCTTCAGGACATAGCTTGAAACAACATAGCCAACAAATCGATAGCCATATATACATTGTAGGGCTAAACATTTTTAAGAAAATATCTAATTGTGATTTATTTGACAGATATTGCGATTGCAATTTGATTTGTGATTTTTTTTGCAAAGTCAGGGGGGTTGCACAGTGTCTCGCAAAATGGTGGTGACAATTGACGTAAGATGCAGCTGGTCATGCGGCATCTAGTAATATTCTATGTCTATGGTCCAGCCTTGGAGCATTTTACTTTTCATATATTACAGCCACGTTTAAGACGTTCATGTCATAATATACAAAAAAGGGAAGCAGTTTAAATGCACCTTTATTGCTTAATTAGCCAGTGAATTT
>JBBPCX010000038.1:13303279-13337674 GCA_037974365.1 Hydrocynus forskahlii
CGGGAGCTTTACAGTCATCGTACTGCTGCCAGTGGTGATTTTTTAAGTGTTGATATAAATTTGTTGTGTTACCTCTGAAAATAAATAGCTTAATAATTATTTTCTTTTGTAAGTTTGCTACCAATGCAGGGTAATAATCGAGGAATGAGAGCGCATTAATAGACTTGGTTTGACCTCAAGTGGGAGAACGGTTCAAAGGCAGTGCGGATTCATTAAGTATGAAAAATGTGCACATCATTTGAGATCTTGTTCAGCATGCATATAAAAGAAACGCAGCATCATTCTCGTCAATGAGGCTCATGGACATCACATTCACTGTGAGTGAATCTTGTCTTGGGTTGGTTCAGAATTATTGCATCATTAGTAATTACAGCACAGGCGTTACTGAGATCCAGCTAGTGTGTTTTTTCAGTGGTGCTTGCAAGAGCACAGAAAGGTAAAATTAAATACGTTCTAAACTAACATGAGGACAAAGTCGCACATTACAGTTCAGGCTGGAATGGAACCTGTTCTGTGGTGTGTGTAGCTCCTAACTGTCAATGAGCTGCTGTTATTTCCTGACAGCGACACCGCGTGTGTTTTTTTTTGACGGTTTCCAATTTCAGTGTGGAATAAATGCCAGAATTTTTAAATACTGCAGTATCCCTGATTACTGTTATACTTTCCAACCTTAATAGATCACAGTGCTCAAACTCCACTACAGGAAGAACTATCAGTATCATATAATGTGTGTGTGGTATTTGAAGCAAGGTTTGTTACAGGCATGGATAAACTGTGCTCTTTATTTTCCAGCATTTTCTTGTGTTATTGGACCAACTCCAGTACCTGGTTCTAGGTCTGAGCCATCTCTGAATGTGTTTAAAATGTGATTTAGGCTAAAACCTTATTTCAGAACAGTGTCCTGGTCATCATGCAGCATATTCAAGGGAATTGAAATAATCCTGATAAAGATTAAGTAATAAATTGTTAACATGGGCAAATATTTACACAGTGTTAATCTTACCAAGTAGTCTTTGGTGCTGTAGTCACACCCACATATTTTGGTCACATGCTGCACACAGGCTGTGAAGATCGGATAGATATTTGACTACGATACCTCAAAAAGGTTTCGCAATACACAAAATTTCTTTGTTTATTTTAAAGTTTCCAGGTAGGTTGGAACCTATCAGAGCAAAGGATGTTTAACACACTGAACTGCATTAAATCAGACAGAATTATAGTCTCTTTAGAATAAAACATACAGTTAATCGCTGTTGTAAAAGTATTTACAGTGTCCACGATATGCCCAGAAAATTGTTTTGCAGTGTTCTCCAATAGCGGTGGGAATTCCTCTATCATGATACCTAAGTCCTGATTTGATATTTATTGCAATTAAGTAAGTGTTGCGGTTCTATAAATATTCCAATCTGATATAAGATATATAATTTTTTACAATTTTAAAACTTTGAACCATCTAAAAAAAAAGAAACATTGTCATACCACTAAAGCTTTATTCAATAGCTGCACAACTGAGTTGGACATGAATAATCATAGCACGCTTCAAATAACAATTTTCCCCCTCAAAAACTAAAGGCAGTATTTAAATAGTGCCAAACAACTTCAGAAATGACACTAACACAAAATTACAATTGCTGCTGTTGTGGCGTGAACTACACCGAGCTGATGTTTGAATGTGGTTTAATGCTTAGCATGTTGCTGGGAACCTTGTTCAGATTCAAACTTGTGTCCAGTGTTTGTTACTGGCAACAAACAACAAACAAAAAGTTTGTTTCTCCCCTGCCTTGTTTATTTCAGGATGATGTCTAGCAATGTGTGGCCGTGTGTTAGTCGTATTTTCACAATACTTTACTTTTGCACAACAGGGTTTGCTCACAGTTTGGCTCATGTCCAATTCCTCTTTACCGTTTAAACTTTGAAAGCCAAAGTTCCTCCGCACATTGGATTTAAACTGTGGAGGAACAGCACGAACCTCTGCTGTGTTGTCCACCACTCCTGTTCTCACTAAATAAAGTTAGAAAATAATTGGCTCTGACTACATGGGGTGCTGTGCTGCCTGCCATGGTGAATATTTCACAACACGTTACCTGTAGGATTGTAGAGGAAATGCAAAATTTCTTGAATGCAAACATCTACAAATTATAAATGAATAAAAAATTGATTTCTGAGTCAGTTGCCGGACAAACCTGAATTGATTTTTTTTCCCTCCCATCTCTAGAGTCTAATCTGAGGGTCACTGTGGCTACAGGTTTTCATTTCAATCAAATCGTGTTACACCTGATTCCATTTCATTTGGTCTCTGACTAAAGTAAACTTTCAGCTGTCTGAAGTTGCTTAGTTGGAGTGAAAACCTGCAGCCACACCTGGAATAGGGCATTAGTCAATTAGATTTTTTTTAAAAATGTTTGCTGCATGTTCCTGTGTTGCCAAAAATACCAGATGGGAGTCAACATGACAAAAGATTGATAGTCATTTTTAGCTGATTGTCATTTTTAGCAGTATTGAAACAGAAAGATCTCCTCACATTTATCACACGTTGTCAGAATACGAGACTGATACTGTTATTATTGTACTCAGAGAATAGTAATGATGATGATAATGGAGCGCTACTTCAGGCCAGGCTGCTTAACGCATGTTGAAAGGCAAAAACTGTGTCAGCAGTCCCCATCTCGCATTGCTTTTGATTTCTATACAAATCCAAAAGCACATGAGTTCTCTTTTCTGGAATAATTACACAATGAATATGGCACTGTAAACACAGTAACAGAGATGGTGGCTGTTGTGGCATTTGTCATGAAACGGGTCTTAATCAGAACAAATCCATGCTATTTGAAAATAATTTGTGCTTCTCCATATGGAATGCTATTGGCATTTGTTATGTCCCCCCTGCAAATGAGTCTTAATATTTCACATGGGATGGAGTGGAGGCGGCTGCGTGTTTTGAAAGGCTGTCTCTTTAAATATGGAATACCACATGTGTTACAGAAAGCTGGCTATGCCAGCCTGGCATAGGAACACTCATCAGGATTTCTGTTGGTCGTCCTGCATCGGGGTTCTGTGCCCCCGGCCTGGAAGGAGCCACAGTGTGCTCTTGATGCACGATGCACTCTGCACTGCACCACTGAGGGAAACAGACATCCTGCTAGAAAGCTGCAGGAAGCAGTCATACTGCTTTTTTCCCCCCCTTTTTTTTCAGAAGTCATGCCAAGTTGCGGCTCGGAGACCTTTGCCAGCGCGCTTGTGGGGCAGTGAATAAAAATATTTTACAGATGTCTTCAGCCAGGCATGGTAGCTAGCGGGGTACTGGAGCTCCTCTGGAAGGTCTTGGGGATCGGGACTGTTCTCAGCTGACAGCAAGCAGGAGAAGGACAGAAGGTCGAAAGGGCGGGAGCGCAGAGGCCCCGCACCACCAAACTGTGAAGGCCAAATGGGTGGCTAGCGTCACTTGCAGTTTAGCATTGAATATTTTACACTGTAATGCACTGTGTGCTGTAAACAGGGTTGTGCACTGTAAAGCCTGTTTATTGTGCTCGCAAAGCCTCAAAAATATGCATCTTTAGCTCTCGTATTAGAATAAAGCAGATGGCATGAGCCAGTGTGGCTTTAAAAAAAGCTGGAGATGAAAGGAGGCCAGTTTCTTTGAACAGTGAGTCTGTCACTTTAGTGTCTATGGGCCTGCGGGTCAAACTGTGTGCAGAGCCGCTGGAAGTCATGATATTTCTTGCTGGAATTGGCAAGAAAAATCCCAGGGCATCTCATTAATATTGGTATTTTAGCATTGTGGTGATTTGCAAAAGAATAAATGACTTCATATTTTTATTTTTGTTAGTTTCAGCATTTTTAATCCTCATGGGTATGTGGCTTGGTTCATTCTAGACATTATATTTTTAATAATGCCGATAATGTTTTTTTTTTTCCAAGATATACTGACCGGTGATCAGTTGTTTGGGTTAGAAGAAGGCTTGTAGAAGCATATGCAACAGATTTTTGTAATATTATGCCTTAATTTTCTGAATGTTCTAAATATTATCCACGAGGTTTATTGATGCGCTGATGCCTGTTGCAATATTAATGATGTACTGTTCTTAACAGACTTCATCAGTGAGTCTGTAGGGTGGATGGGATCTTATATGGATGGTAATTTACATTTTAAAATATTTATTTGTACAATGCTGCATATTAGCGCCATACAGCATTATTAGAACTGGTTTAAATAGTGTATTGATTTATTAAAGAACTTATGAAACAGTGTCAGGGGTACACTTATTTTATGAAGGTAGGGGACTTTGGAATTGCTTTTTGTCTGGGGATCTGGAAGGTAACGTGTTGCCTGCTCAGTAGAATGTCGCTGTCACAGAATGACTGTCACTGTATTGGTGGAGGTAGAGTTTTGCTTGGCACATTTTTGAGTTGCACTACTGTTGCTCTAAATCTGTCTAGTTTAATAAGTGGACAGTATCAAGATACAGAGATTCCATGTGCAGCTGAGCTAGGAGAGAAGAAAACCGCAAGCCAGGAAGCGTGGCTTTAGACTCAGGTTGAAGTGTGCCAAGATGTGAACAGGTTTCTGTATATATACAAGTGGAAACACTGAGTTCTGTAAATATAAATACTACAGAACTTTTGTTTTGTTTCATCTGCTAGCAGTAGAAAAATGACTCTAAAATGTATTGGCATTCAGTCTTGGAAGATTCAACATTGATACATAAAACATAAACAGCATAATTTAACATAGGCTCAGTGTTTCCACAAGCATTAAGTAAAATTGTGTACCCGCTGGAAAACAAAAAAAAAAAACAATCTCTGAAAACATGTATTCTTGCATGTCCATAGGGTTTCCTAGAAACCGTGAGGGCATTAAGTAGCCTCTTTTAGTTGGTTTTATTATTGGAAGATGTGGCTTTTTAAGGCTTAACATGTTTCACAAACCCATCCAGAGTGCTTACTTACAAAATCAACTGCAGAGTTACGGATACAGAGGGAGCGTGCTCTGTTTGGCCAAGACAACCCCATGAACCATGATTCATATTAAGTGCTGTTTGTGTAACATTATGACTCTTGCTCCCAGCTGCGCCCTTCATGCATAGCTTTATAGTCCTAAGGGAATGTACTATATACTATTATGGTAAAGGTGCTTGAGTATGCAAGGGTTGGCAGAGGACTGCAGAATCGGCCTTATAATTAATAATCAAAGCCATGATTTTTGGTCTTAACCTCCAGTGCTGTGGTGTATTTGTATAGTTTATTCTCCCTTTTTGGTGTTCAGATGAACTAATGAAACATGACATGCAGCAGAATGGGCCTTGATTTTCACTTGTACAAATTTGATTAATTATGATCATGTCATTATAACAAACATTTAATTATTTAATAATCTCAGGCACATGATTCAGTGTCAGTCCAGTTTTTATGTGGTGCCTCTCATATAGGCACCTGTATTTTTCATAGAATGTTTTGGTGCTTGATGAAGCATTCAATGAAGAGAGACTCGTTGTGTCACGTTGTGTGTGTGTGTGGCATAAAGCAGCAGAGGATGCAGAGAGGTGAGAGAGGAGAAGGCTGTAGTTGTGAGGATGTCTTTTTGGTTAACAAGAGCAGAGGGGACTTGATGAAGCTGTGTGGCAGCATAGCTGGGGTACAGAACATGGCACACTCTCTTGAGTTAAAAAGGGAAGTCCCTGTAGGCGCATGAAGAGAAGAGGAGACAGAGCCCCCCAGGGGCACTGTGATCCAGTCTACTCCTCGCTGCAGGAATGCCAGGCGAATGGGCCGCGCAAAAATAAACAGTGTCTGTGAGTGAGCTGCTGTAAATGCTAACTTTCTTTACAGCTTCCCTTTAAGCTAACATTATAGGCCATGACAATAAGACCTTGAGTCACTGAGTAGGTTTTCAGTGCAGGATAGAAATTTGTTTGTTTTTTTATTTTTTGTTTTGTCTTTTTTTTTCTTTTTCGGAAACAGTGTGTGCTTTGTCAAGGCCTCGGTTGAAATCTATTGCTATTGTCAAATCTTGCAAGTTTTGCAAGCTTTCTTTTGGCCTTTTTGACCTCGATTTACAAATAATTTTTGCTTCCAGCTAAAAGGTAAAAAAAGAGATTAGATATATGTCTGCATATTAATTATATTAATCTCAAGTCTACAAAGAACCATATATGTTGGATTCCCTAGATTCATCTAAACGAACTTTCTGGCAGCTTGAACGATATGTTGGACATTGTTGCATCATGAATATCTGCACAAAACAGCCATAAGCAACAGCTGTTGTTTTGTTTTGATAGATGTAGAGTTTAACAGTAATGAGGGATTATGTATGTTGAGTGATTGGCAGAGTGGGTTTTTATTTCTTCTTCCAGGTTTTCGCTTCTCTCCAGATCCTCCCGTTCCCCACTCAACAAAGAGAGCCTGGAAATAGTGGTAGGATGATCTAAAAGACTGTAGACTCAGATTAGCATGATTGCAGCTGCTGGGCTGACCCTCTAGCTACAAATAATAGGGATTTAGCCCTGTGCTGGGAATTGTCACAGTCCATTGCGGTCAAAGGTTAACAGGATAATTTTGTACTCCGTGACATTGCGAACAAAAGGAAAGGCCCTCATTAGGTTATGTTAGTTGTGTGCAGTAACATAGAGGGTCAGAAGTGTATAAGAGGTCATAAGGAATGGGTGGATTATTGGAATATATTGGTGTAATTAAACTTACCTTATCTTACATTCCCTGAGTGGCTTCCTGCATAGGAACAAACATTTACACAACTGAGATTGTTAATCTTATGTTTGATATTTGTTTGTTATGGCATAATACATTTAAAATGGAAAAAGTAGGTCATCCTGCTGAAAAGCATTTTTTCTTCATTGTTTTTTTTGGAGGGTGGTGGTGCACGTGTTTGTCTTCTTGTGTCGGGTGACAGAAGAGACAGGCAAATCTGTAGTGTTTAATCAGCGCCGTCCTGCATTTGAAAATCTTCATTGCTTGAGAATAGCAACTGTCTAAGCATGCAGCAATATGGGTATTCTGCGGACATGTCAATATGCAATAGTTTTCTCATAGTTTTTGCTCCAGAAACAGCCTCTCGTTCAAATACAGCTTTTGTGAGACACTTAGCCAGTAGGGGCGAAACAAATCGGTTATTATTTCTCACCATTTGAATTTTAGTGACTGCAGCAGTCAGTGTTTACTCATCATTTGATGCCATAACTCACCCAACAGACAGGTCTGAGGATCTCAGCTCCCAGTTTTAGCAACATCCTTACCAGAGACTAGAAGAAGCCTCCTTGTCAGTAGACTTGCATGTTGAGGTGATTTGCTAAATGTGATTTTGTCTTCATACCTACCATGCCTTTAAAAAAATGCAATCACTGTCATTTCTATAGGCCTTTTCCGGTGAAGTGTGTTGTAGTTTTAGTAGTATTTTGTAGCCAGCCCGAACTCCTTTGAAGAAAAGATGTAAGAGCTACCTTTTTGCTGGGTTTTGTCTTTGGTTGCTCTTTGGTTGCATAAATACAAACCCTGTTATGTTTAGTCCACCTTTAAGAGTAGTTTAATATCTTCAGTGTTTTTAAAAGATGTTGGTCACCTGCCCCGGTCATTTAAATGTGTCATCATAACAAAACGATGGGCCGTGTTTTCTTTGGTAGAGCATTTGCATTGGACACCCCCAGCCCACTGCATTCTAATCCTACACATCAAACAGTAGCGCAGGGCATGCTCTCCCATCCAGAGTAATTAACTGTTTCCACTCAATCTGTCTACTATAAAGCACCTGCAGGCTTGACAGCAGACCAACAAAAGCCTCAGATCAGTCCTGATTCATTACGCACGTACTTGAGGAGACCAACAATGGCTAGATAGTTAGATAGCCACGATCTTTTACTGCTATGCCAGCTCATCCAAGCCATCCTTTTGAGTCAAAGGGTGGAAGAGCTTCGCAGCTGCATGCACTTCAGCTTTCTGTCGTATGAAAGATGTGGGTTACGCACTGCTCGAGAGAGGCAGATTTGAATTGGAGGTACGCGCGCGCACACACACACACACACACACACACTGACACAGGTCTGCAAAAGTCCATTGTTTTTAGAGAAAAGGCAGATTGGTGCTGAGGTGGGACTCATGAAGCAAAGGAGGGTACTGACTCTCAAGGGACAAACAGTAAAAAGTGGTGAGGAATTGACCATAAAAGCATGAACCAGTGAACTACTTTGTGTGTGGGTATAAATCAGCCACGGCCCTCACATGCAGAGGCAATTTGTGCTGTGCTATTTACTTCTGCAAGGAAATAATCATTACCCTATAAAATCTGAAAGTGAAAAATGTAAAGGAGGCCACCTATAAATAGTGAGCAGAAAATATGGAATATTAGTCTGGGATTTCTCAGGTCCTCAGCACTTTTTGTCCCCCACCTTTGCTCATATATGTAGTGCATTTAGGTAAAACATTTTCTGAAATAGTGTTAAATAGGTTTTTGGCCTTAGCAAAACTCAGTAATTTATAGCTTTTTGTAGTTATTCCAGTTATTATATAAAAAAAATAAAATAATAGTATTCGGTGTCATTGGGTGGCATCATGGTGTTATCAAATACTTTGGTATTTCAAAGTACTGAAGAGATTATTTTCAGTACTGTTAATAGGATCTTTGCGAATGATGCCACCCTGACGAGCTTTCCAGACTGGAGGCAGGCTCTGAGACAACTTGGCAATGACCACCACCACAATAGCAGTGTTATGGTTATTCTGTTTACATTCGTTGTAACTGATCAAATCAGGAAGATTTTTGAGTCCTTAATATTAAAAAGGGAAGAAGTTAAAATAAGAAAAAATAATGGTGGCAGATGTGGATCAAACACCAGGGGGAGCAATGACTACTTCGAGGAAAGCCATTTTGCTACCTATATGGCTATCAAAATGAACATATAGTACAGACCTGTTACTAGCCTTCATTTTTGTTCAGTCAGAGTTCTGGCAGAAGAGGTCATTTGTACTGTCGATTGCTTTCCCCTCAGAGGGAAATCAGTTTCCACACCCCCAAAATGAAATTGTTGAATAAATTCTAAAAACCATTACCTCCAAATACTGTATATACTGCAGTGAAATTTCAGGAAGGTGCTTGTTCTGTAGGGTTGGTGGTCTGATGGTCATCAAAATGTTAAGCCCAGCATGTAATCTCACAATTCCACACATTTAACTTGCATGTGTATGTTTTATGGACACGTTTAACCCACTAATCTTACTGCCACATTCTTCTTTTGTTATGGGGCAGTTGGCAAACAGCTTTTAGAGGCCACCACCTTCTGGAGGTAGTTGTCCCCCTCTGTCATTGTTGTTAAGTTTCACTGTAGACATTAGCCAGTCCTGGTACCCTGTAAAAACCTTTTCTGTGTTACTGTGCATTATTTACATAAGTGTCTGTAATTTTTGTGAAATGTTTTTTCTGTTTTAATTTGGTACAGTTTTGTGTTTTAAGAGGATGTCTCCAGCAAAAATTTAGTCTTTTAGCAGAGGTAAAAGGGAAACAGGGAAGAAAATGACATTATTCATGGAAAATCATTTGCATGTGACTTGGCTGAACAATCTTGTGTGTGAGGGGTTTTCATATTTTGCTCAATATCAAATATTTCTTTCTCCGCCAGGAAAACTTTTTTGATGCTGTTGCTTGTACTGACCTTTTCTGGGAGTTGACAGTCAAACATCTGATTCAAGTGCTGATGTAGTCTCAGAGATGTTGAGAAGTGTAATTGATCCTTTTTACGGTAATGCATACTTTTAAGCTTTTTCCTTTTTCAACAAGGGCTAAATAAATAAATAAATGACCAAATGTGCTTCTTTTCGTTTCTGACCCTTCCATCATTAGCCTCCCTCCAGTCAAAGACTCTGAAACCGTCAGATGGGTCTGTCTTTGTTTTCATGGAAAAGAACATTTAAAAGTTTCTCTATTTCTTGTAATCATGGACACCACTTCCACTGAATTCAGAAGCTCAAAGCTGTCTTTGATTAATGCTTATCTTACCAAGCGGCACTATTGTCATATTCCTCCTTTCTCCTCAGCTGTTGATAGGCTTGTGCCAGTAACAGAACCCTCTTATTTGTGTATAAAAACAGTCAAGCGGTTAATTGGGTTTTTACTGAAGCAGACAGAGAGGCAAACATTATATTGTGATTGCAGTTTATCATCATTAATTTGGACATGAAACGGTAATTAATATAGTAAAATGGAACAAAATTGCAAATGTCACAGAGATACTGTCAAAGGCCATGTTTGTAGCTTTTTTTCTTAACCTGATGCATTTTTTTTTTTTCAAGGCAATTTGGCCTGAAACCTGAATCTGTGGTCTTTGGTTGTCCTAAACTGTACAACGTTACCACGCTTATAGTACTGACTTGATGTCTGCCTAGCACACAGTGCGTTCAACCCGCTCGGCACAACAGCTGTGTTTCAACAGCAAGCTCATCTACACTTAGTACAGTAAATCTGGTATTAATATAATATCTTGTCACCAGACATATGTAAAAGTGCAGTTACATTTGTGTATAAATACTAGTGTAATACTTTGGGCGCTCAAAATGTATAAGTAAAAGCAGTAAATATGCTTTTACCTTCACTAGGCTGTTACCAGGATAAATCCGTTAACTGTCACTAGGCACAGGCGTAACTGTTGAAGATGTTTCACCAGGAGTGATGAAATGATTTTTCATTTTCAATTTACTAGAAACTTTATGGAATTCTTGCTTTGTCTAAACTGGTGCACGCTGAGTGAAAAAAGTCAAAGTGTGATTACACCGTTTTAGAATTTGACTTTGGCTTCTGCGTTGTATGTTCTCTCCTGTGCAAACCTCAGTTGATCCGGCTGTCTTATTTACATGAATTTCTCTTGTTCCTTCCTTCTGCATTAATGCATTAATCCTTCATCCATTTCATTTGGCTAAATATTGCTTGTTTTGATAACTGGGTTTTAGTTGGTGAGGACTATTTTCTCAGTAAGTGTAGCTTTTACTTTTCAAAAGTCCAGTAATTGTTCTTTGTTTTAGTACCAGTGCACTGATGTAATGTGACATTGTTAATTGATTTTGTTAATGAGGGTGTTGGAAAAGGGCTGGGTGATTTGGGAATGATGAACTAGAGACAGATAATAGGTCAAGAGTTGAGCCTGCACTGTCGGGCCCAGTCAGAAACGGATGTGGAACGAACAGCTACAGAAGTCAACTTGTCTCAGGGTGGCAATGTCAAAGGCCCACGTAAGCCTTGACAACTTTCTCATGAAAACATATTCTTTATTTTGTGAATCAGTCATTAATAACCCAAACAAAAAATCTTCTGTGCATTTTTTTTCAGCATTTTACACAGCACCACAATAAATTAAATAAAACAGGAATATTAATGCTGTCTTTGTAGTGAAACATTTGGCTGGTCAGCGTTTAAGGACTGGTGAAATTCACAAGATGCTCAAGGAAGCATATTGTGACATAATTTGTCACAATAACAACAGATGTCATGCTCCTCAGCCCTAATGCTGTTCCGTTTTTTTTCACCAGCCAAAAACTGTTAGGGTGTGAAAAGTACAAGTAGTCTCAAAGTTTTGACTACTTGTACCCACAGAATTGCATTAGAAACGATCTGCCGCACCTTTCCTTTGCATATTCTTTTATATATGGATGACATTTTTGGCACAACTTTACAAAAAATGTTAGAACTTTAAAATTAACTATAGTGAGTTTGTTTACACTTACAGAAGCTGTACAGAAGCTCCAGAATGCACCTGTGTTGGCTTTGGTTGTCATAGCGTTTTATTACATTGAAATAAACTTTTATTATTCAAATGTCTAATGAATATGCAAAACATATTTGTACCACATGTACAGCAAAGTTAGTATTGTCTTATTTGTTAGAATGTTAAGGCCAAAAGAAATAAAAGACCTAAGAAAATGACAAATGGTAATAAACAATGGTGAATAAACCCAGTCTGCCACTCAAACCCCAGGCCTGGGTTTTGTGCTTAATTAGCATTATTAACCTTCAGGCTGGTTTTATTTTGCTATGGTGACAACTGTATCCTTCCGTTCTCCTGCATGAAGCATTTTAATTGGCTCCAGCTCCACGCTCGCCACACTCTTGACGGCACGGCGGAGGCGGATGCTCTCTGAGGTGAGCGACATGTAAATGGCCTTTTTATGAAAAGGGGGATTTCTTTCTCTTCATATCCCTTCGCTACGGTGGGACACTGAGTTTCCCTGTGCCGTGCAGAGTCGTCGTGTGACAACCGACAAATCATTAAAATTTTTGATGGCTGCCATGTACAGGCCTATCTCCAGCAGCATAAGAGCGCACTGCTGTCTTTTGTATTTGCTCTCTGTCACCAGCTGGAGCTAATTTATTCTCTTTTCCAAAGATGTCTAGCCCTTTCCAACTAATGTTCGGATCTATTTGCTTCTTTTAATTTAAATATTATCTTGAAAGGAAGTGCTTTTTTATGTGCTCAGGGTGGCCATCGTTACTGTGGTGATTTTTGTGCTGCACTTTCTACTGACATTATAATAAAGATGTTTCTGAAATCTAGCTTATCAGAAGTAACTCCCATATAACTTACTTTACATCCAGCATATTGGTCAGTTTTTTTTTCAGGGGTGGTATTGCTCAGAATTGGTAAAAGTAAAATTATTTTGTGTCATTGCTGGCATTTACCATGTCTTGCTAATAGTGTTGTAATCATGTCTTTTCAATCTTCCTAATATCTCAGTCTTTTTCATGAAGGATTGAATTCTACTAGTCATGTTTGCAAAATTGAACACATTTGGGATTATCTAATAATAGAATGCCATTTAGGAAATCTAATTTAAATATTTGTACACACTTAGCTCCCTGAAGAAAACCTGTTTTCTTACAGACATACAGTTTTACAGACTGCGGTGTTTGTTGAATGTGAGTTGACTGCAACTCGTAGCTTAATACACAGTCATCATGTCCTTGATGGGTCCATGGTGCAGATTATGGAGAAGTGATATGCCGAAGTGCTGCCACTGCATCACTAATGACGGTGTCAAATGCTTTAAAGGAAAAAATATTGTTGTCTTGGTTTATCTCGCTTTGGGTACACCCATTGGCATAGTCCTCAGACTCCCTTCTTTTATTACACAACCCACTACTGTCTGACAGTCATGACATATCCATCAAGGCATCGCTAGTTCTCCTCAATACACATTTCATAGTTACTCCCCTCTCTACAACTCAATAATGACTGTGCTCCATGTCTTAAGCTTCCAACTATATCACTTGGTGCAACTGTATCGCTAGGTGTTAACTTATCAAAAATTGTGGGGGGGGGGGGGGTATGTTTTCAGCTGCCTTCCATCTACCAACCATCCTGTATCCAGCTGTCCTGTATCCAGTTAGTTTCCTGAAAAGCCAGGTGTACTCCTTGCCTTGAGTTTTTACATGCCCAAGCAGCATGAGCATCACCGATACCTCAGAGGACTGTGCTGTGTCATAGTTTGTATGGTCCTGACCTGCTGTAAGCAGTCATATCTGGGGCATCAGCAGCATACGCTGAGTATTCTGAGGCTGTTGACAGAGTTGACTGGGGTGTTCAGCTTGACAGTATGTATCTGCTAAATACAGTGATAACCCTTTGGCGATGTAGCAGATTCCAGCTCTTGGCTTTCAGGATTTTAAGGTCTGTTTTATGATTAAAAACAATGACATTAAGTCTACCTTGCTTTGTTAAGATCAGGCTGCCTGGGCTCCTGGGCTTGTTGGTAGTGATGCTCATTGAATGACCTCAGCTCTCAATTTGATTCTTAAGAATGTGTAGGTATGTCAGCCAAAAGTTGTGCTTTCTGTGGACTACTGGCTAAAAGTTGTCAGTTTTCCTGGAATGCAGAGGCTGTTCACTCCTAAAGTAACACTTTCTCTTTTAAAAATCCTGTCTTGTATTAGTTTTGTGTGGACATGGACGTAGGTGTTTTTTGTTTGTAGGCTCCTGGTAGCCTTTTGACCTGCCACTTGGGTAGAATGTTATGGCTACTGCTGGCCCAACCTTCCACTCCTGATCTCATAGTTTTCCAGGAATAAGATGACGTCTCACCCAAATCGCCTGTTCTTTAATGCAGTTTTTCTCATTGTGTGATAGTGTCTTTCTGCTTGCAAAGTCAACTTTAGAATGAGTAAAAAGTATCATGATTTGTTTGTAGCAAAGAAAAAAGTGGTTGATATTTTGTGACCTGGTAAGGAGAGCACAGGTTTGGTTCCAGATTTCTTCTTGATGCCTCCAGCCATTGCTTGGTTTTGTGAAATTCCCTCAGCAGCTCCTGATTTAATTTAATGGAGGACTGATTGAATCAGACCAAGTTTCTGATGATAACCACAAGTGGCACTTTGATATACTGTACATAAAATCACAAATTACTGTATAATGTTGTGTATTTTTTTGTTTTTGTTTTGTATATTTATTAATATTAATGTGGGGGAAAAACATTCACTGCTGATCCAAACTGGTGACTTTTGCCTCCCGTACTGTATGTTAGAATGGTGGAAGAAAGTTGTTCTGTACAGATTCTGATTGGCCTTGGACAGATGCATAGTCAAAGTGGCTGAAAAAGCACCATGGTACTGCAGTAGAAAGACTGAGGGCTTGGCCTGTTCAGTCTGTCATATTTATTTTTGGCTTTTACCATCCAGTGTTCTGTGAGGGGAAGTAGTCATGAAGTGCTGGATTGATGTTTTTCTCAAGACCTGGACTGGAAGTGATACCTGCCATAGACAAGGGTACTTGGCGTAATGAGCCTTTGGTACTCCGCCATTGACTCTACAGGGTCAGCTGACTTTAGTGCTTGCTTCAATGGAGGAAGTAGTAGGATCTTATATACTGCTGGTGGAAATGAGAGACTAGTAAGAATCTGGTTCCTCCATCCTCACCACTTAATCAGTACCTAAACAAGTTCTTTTGTACAGAGCCCCTGTTAGCACCTACAGAGCACTCCACCACATGAAAAGGAAAGCAGTGTTCAGTGTTATGTTCCTTTAGCGTCACCCTCAAATCTCAAGTCAGTGTGTTCTCACTAGTGCAGCTAGGTGTGTAGAGCAAAGGGTGCTGTCACACGTTGCAAGTGCACTCAATGATGAAAAACAGTGCAGAGGAGAGTGATGAAAATAGTACCTCCCTAGGGTAGCCTATACAGTTTCTACTTCATGAATTTTCTTGCTCCAAAAAAAGCACGGGGATTGATTGTAGATTTGTGTGACCATAGCGTGTACCTCAGAGAGTTTATGCTTACGCACACGGTAAGACCCAGTTTATACCTGACTAGTATTTGGAGTGTATCTTTATAAGGTATTAACCCCATGCATTTACATTTGGTACTCAGATGTGTCACCACACAACCAGACTGAAATCTTATGCAAATATTACGCAAATCATCTTGCATATAACATCCAATTACCTGTGCAGCCCCTCATTTTTCTGTTCTAAAACCACAGTTTTGCACAACAGAGGGTTTTCATGTTTGAATGTGTCTTGGATGCATTTCCATTGAACTGACATGTGGCTTAAATGCATCTTGGATAACCTCCTGAAATGATTTGTGCAGATTTATATCTGTTTTAAGTGTCTAAAGCATGTTTACACCTGCATTCGTATGTGACTTCGCCTGATCCATAAATAATCTTCACATATGTGGAGTGACCAAGAAGTGACCAGGTATAAACTAAGATACCAAAGTAACGTTTAAGTTACAAACACACTTGTAGTGTTAGTGATGTATCTTACCAGACCACCCTGCCTTGCATTAACTGAGGAATAGATACTGCTTCATCTATTAAATATGGAAGAGAGGGGCTCCTCTGAACTGTATGTCTCAGCTAGTTAGTAGTGGTGTGAAATAAGAGCTTCTCAAGACTCTGCACCTACAGCAGGTGACCTCACTCAGGTTACAAGAAAACTCACATTACATTTATAACCTGAAGCGTTCTTTTAATGCACAGTCACAAAATTGTTTTACCAAAATGGCATAATGGGGCAGCACACAGCTTGAGTTCTCTTAAGAGGAGAAAACCCTAAGTTTGATGCTAATGAGTGTACATCATATATCAGTTGCAATGTTGTTGCTGTGAAAATCTTAACAAAATGTAATATTTCTAATGATTTTTTTCACTAGTGGGAATAAAGATTTTTGGGGTTGAAATGTATTATAAAAAATTGAATGCTTACTGCTCCCTGACTTGGTGGCTCCTTGACAGGTCTTATTATCACGATAGGTGTCGTGTTCTCACCGGATAGAGTTCTGCGACAAGGTGACGCCAGACAGCCATTTCCTTGGCAGCATGTGATTGCCAGAGTGCTGCTTGCTCTCCTAATTCAATTACCAGATGCGCAGGCTCACCTCAGCTGGAGCGAGTGGATTGAAATTAGGAGAAGTCTTATATGTTCATTTGATTTATTGGTGTGTTTCTTTTTCTGACAGGGGTGTAAGGGACTGAGCTCCTGTCAGAATGGACACACAACCACAAGGCCAGCAGCCTCAAATACCAGTGTTTCAACCACAGGTTGGTGCACACGCACTCACACAGTGATGAAGACCTTGATCTTGTCATTGAGTTTCTCTCAAAAGAAACTTTTATCTTGCCTCATTTGCAATAGATTCATTTGGAAGCCAGGTTGATTTACAGCATTATATTAATTCAAAATTGGTAAATTCAGTGCTGTTTCTTTGTCATTCAGTCATTTAATGAATAAAATGAATTTCTTCATCCACTACAGAATGACTAATCACAAATGTCTCAATCAAACTAGACAGATACAAACAGTGCTTTACTTTTACTTACAGTACAGATACACATCCATAAAGCTAATTAACTCTTCTGTTTGATGCTGTTGTTTTACAACAGTAACATGAAATGTCATGGTTAATTGACCAGGAAGAATGATGATAATTGGCCTTTTTTAAATTTAATTCACCAGTGAACTATATTCACGAGTAATGCCTTGGCACAGCACTAGCTCAGTACATGCTTGCTGTGAAGGATGTGTTTTTGTTTAAAATATTTAAGACACATAATATAATATGAAGTGGATTTAGTTTCCTCTTTATTGATTGCTCTGCGATTGTCCATGAATGCTTTCAGTTTTCCCCCCTTTTCATTTCCATTTTGCCAATCTTAACCACAACTTGCTTGCTTGCCAGCATGCAGCATGAGCCTGTCGCCCCCTTCCACATCTGCCCCCGTCGAATCTCTCTGACTGTCAATCCTCCTGCAGAGAGACAGGCGGTGGTCTGCTCACACTGTCTTTCCTCTCTGGCTCCTCCTGTGTGCTAGATGAGAAGTGATAATGAGATTCTGTTCTCTGCACAAGCAGTGCTTCCTGCACACAAAAGCTATCTCGTGTTTTCTCCACCGCATTGCGAGAGTCAGAGGGGTGTTGAAGCTCAGCTGCTAGCACACTCTGTCTGTCTGTCTGTCTGTCTGTCTCTTTCTCTGTCCTTTCTCTCTTTCTCTAGCTCTCTACCTTTCTTTCTCTCTTTCTCTGTCCTTCTCTCTCTCTCTCTCTCTCTCTCTCTCTCACTTCTCTTCTTGCTAGCT
Source organism: Hydrocynus forskahlii (assembly GCA_037974365.1). Taxonomy (NCBI): domain Eukaryota; kingdom Metazoa; phylum Chordata; class Actinopteri; order Characiformes; family Alestidae; genus Hydrocynus; species Hydrocynus forskahlii. The sequence goes on from JBBPCX010000038.1 coordinate 13,320,837, forward strand.
CTTTCACTGTTCCAGTTCTTTCACTCTCTTGTTCTCATTCTCTTTCTTTCTTCCAAAATTGTTTAATTTTATGCATGCTTTTCTTGAATTAAGAATTATTCCCACCAGGTAGTTCATTTACCTACTAATGAGTTGAATGTTGAATGGGTGAAAGATTTTATTACAATACAGGGTGACACTTTTGAGGTGCGTAGTGGCAGCCTTGTACAGTCGGCAGCACTGCGGAAGGGGGACTGTGAGCTGTAAATGAGCATGCCATTCAGTAATAATGGAGGAGTGGAATGGTAGACAGCGTGCTTTCGTGATAAAAATGTTTTCTTTGTAAGTGTAGTAGCTTTAGGACTTCTACGATGGAAAACATCTACGAAAATTAAATGTTTAAGATCTAAACAAGTAATTCAGAGTGGTTTGATGTGAAATGGGCCATTATAGAGAAACTTGTCAAGTTATAATTTTTAACAGCAATGAGGGGAACGCTTAATGCCCCTGAAAGCTGTTACGTAAAATGGTTTTAAATGCGTGATGCCTGACACATTGTTTTTGCAGTAATTTTAACAGAACATTTTGGTCTAAAACATAATTTTAAGTACATCCATGGTAGCGGTCTGCATGCAAGATGCTGTAAGGTAAAATAGTTATCAAAGAAAATACTTTTTTTTTTATTTTACTAACTTACTCTTTTACTCCTAATGTACCACTTGCAGCATTACTTACAAAAAAAGTCTTGTAGGTTCACTTATCATTTTGGAGTGTGAATAAAATGGCTATATTTGCGCTGTAGTGGCAAACCCTGGTTCCTACCCCTGTGACTGTAAAGTTTCATTACAGTGCACTGTTTTACATAAAACCACTCTGAATTACTTTGCTTATAGAAACTATGCAGACAGAACTCCCCTTTAACACTGTTAATAATAAAAGACAAAAACTTTTGAATATACAGTGAACTTCACTTCTCTTCCATGTTTTTACTGGTGCCTTTTTTCATCCTAGGATTGTTGTTGTTAGTTGGCTATAGGGCCTCATCGGGATTACAAATGGGATTAGCAATGGCAGTGATGTTATTAACACTGTTGTATCTCCTAGTATTGCAGTATGGTGGTAATGTCATATAGTTGGCTGTTGGTGCTGTAGGATAAGTCAGATATTTTATTTTTTTGGTGAAGTATGAAACTACCGAAAGAACAATGCCCATATAAGCGCAGTGTTGTAATTCACAATGACTGCTCTAGAAGACAACTTTTATAAATCTGATGGATTACACTCAACAGGCATCCCCTTAACTCTCATCCCTTAAGGAAAAAAAATCTAAGAAACTGAATTGTATATGCAGTCATGGATATTCGTTATTGCTGGTGAGATCATACTGGTGAGTCCCGAAGGTATAATGCATATGCATTAGAGATATGTGAAGAGTTGGTAAGACTTGCATATTTAATGGCACATTTGCTCGCTGAGCGAGTGGGAGGGTGAGATTTTCAGCTTCGATTTTGGTCGTCACTTCGGATTTTTGACAGAGCAAAATCCCTGTGTAAAGCAAGGAGGGCTTTAAATACTGAAACAGATTGAAGAGGAGCAGAAACACTGTCGGGGTGAAGAAGGCATAAATATTGCATGGGCCAGGCCTGGAGAGGCGGGCTGATGAAAAGGATGGGAACTGGATCTCCTGCATGTTTTGCCCCCCACCCCCTTCCTCGTGCCCTGTCACAACCCCCTGTAACTCTCTTCCTCCCACCAACACCACCAACCCTGACTCGCTGCTCTCGCACCTCTTCGCTGCTTGTGTTGTCCTTTCCCTGGCAGCTTCTGGCAGTGTTGTGCTGTCATCTCACACCTAGTCCTCTATGCTGCTACTGCCCCATCCTCCATCGTTCTTCTCTCCTGCTCCACACCCCCCCCCACCCCTTGTCTCCTATGTTCCTGTCACTGGGCCGCATGCCTATGTTTCTCTTTTTACACCCATGTCACCAGTGGCCAACCCTCCATACCCTGCCATTTCTCTTATGATGTGTTTTCCCTTCGAGTCATCACCCTGCATGCCTTGTTGCATCTGTGGCTCTGTCTGACCAGTCCCTCCCCTCCCTGTTGTATGTAATTCAGCTACAGACAGTGTCTGTCAAAACTGAGCCTAAATCTTCAGGCAGCTATCTCTCCCAGACTCATTGTACATCCTAACAGTTACATTTGAGAGGATGTGAGGCAACTGCAAAAACACTGCTGAAAATCAAAGGAAAAACATAGCAGTTAGATGCTGTCACTCTTTAGTTTCAAGGCTGTGACAGTTAACTTGGTGCCAAATTTCACCCTGAATGACTGGAATCAACTTAAGAAGACGACAGGCTCTTTCTGGTTTCTTTCTTTTGAAAACACCATAAATTTAATAGATATTTCTACTAGTAGTTGTAGTAATATTTCTTAATATTGGTGCATTGCAGTTTGAACATTACTGGGGGATAAATACAACTGATAAATACAATTTAACTACATCAAGCAAGGTTTATTTCCATGCTTTCAACAGTGTGATTGAAAAGTCACCAATTGGATTAGCTCATCTGGTGAAGTTGTTTGGCTGTGGAGACAGGGCCTCCTCTGCAGTCCACCTGTCCTCACTCCTGCCGGTTATTTTTGTTTTCTTTCCCCTCCCGCCGAGCGAAAACAAGCCCTTTGCGCTTCCTCTCCTTCTGCAAGCTGCGATCTGTACAAATTGCGTTGCGTCTGCGGTAAGTGACCCCGGCGGTCATCAGGGTCCTCGGCTGCTGTGCTTCATCCTGTCTCAGCTCGGCGCTCTAAATTGTGTGACAGCGCAAACCCTTGAATGAGACGGCCTGTCAGTCAGTGCGCCCCACTGCCCTTTGAAGGCGAGGCCAGGGGGCAAAAAGGTGCCGCAAATGGCCTGTGAAGTTTACATACACTGCCCACTGCTAAACAGATTACCTCTAATGAAGTGTCTGGGGCTCAGGCCGCGTCAGACCTAATCCTGGCTGGCAGCGCGTCCCTTCGGCTGCCAAAAAAGCCGCCACCCTCTGGCCCTCTCCCGCCGCTCTGCCGGCCGCCTCAGTGCTGGGAGGTGCCCGTCGTTAATCAGGCCGGACAGTGTGCAAGCTGACATGCAAATGTAGGTCATTGCATATGTAAATGTGTGATTAGCGAGCCGCATGCCAGAACACATTAGCGCGACTTTGCTCTCAGCATGCGCTTGTCACGCCGCTTTAGAGGCTCATGCTAACATTTGTCAAGCGACCGTGCGGGGAGTGAAAGCAATGCCTCACCCCTCCACTGTTTGGCTGTGTGGGCCATCCAATGCTGACCAACCAACCGACCCTCCAAACCTCTTGCCCACCCTGACACCTTTTCTCAGTCACTCGACCTCCCACCTTGTGTGAAGCACTTTCTCCTGGCTGTCCTTAAATAGGCACCTCAGAAAAAATAATGTTAATACTGATCATTAGACAATGAAGATTCTTAATCTCAATCCTGAATAAAATATCCTTCATCTGATAATAAACATAACTGAGGCTAAAGAGCATAATTTCTGACAACTGTTTGGAGTTGACAGCAAAAATAAAATAAATGGATAGATAAATGAACACAAAAATAAATAGAGTGTTAAATAAATGAAACATTTGAATGTAAATTGCCCTCATCTTGATACCATCATGGGGGAAAAAATTTCTTCTCTCACACCAGATGTGTCCCTGGAATAAGGACTGAGCGCATGGTGTCACAAGAAAAAACAAGCTACCTTGGTGTGTTAATTGGATGGGGCAGTTCTTTAGCTCACACCTTTTTTTTCCTCTCCTTAAAGCTGTCAAGTTAGGAAACAATGAAATGCTTGAATTGGCTGCCCCTTGATCTACCGCCATCCTCCTAGAACCTAGCTAGTAGTGCGCTGAGCTTTATCTTGCGATTTCTGTGAGCCCTTTTGGTTTGCGGAGTCATACACTTTCATGTTTGATGGATTTAAGACAGCCTATACATCTACCAGTAAAACATATGAAAGAATTTTCTGCTTTGGCTTTAGCTATCACCACAAGTTCTTGTTAATTATGCCCCCTTTTTGCTGTGAATCCTGAGATTCTCGGAGGTGTGAGTCTAAACCTACATTTTGATGAACAGGGTTCAAAATGCATTTGTGAGTACAGGGAATTTTCAGACAAAGGAAATGGGACTTGGGCCACACGGATGTCTGAATCAGGCATTTTTCTGTCGTTCGTGGCGTCAAGTGAGTCCACACGGGCGTCCAGTAAAAAAATGTTGCATGCAACGTCTTCTTGGTGTCAACTTCTGCCGAAATCCCAAAGAAAACGCCGCTACTGCGTGTACATGGTGTTCTGGAGGACCGAATATGTCCCATGATTCTATAAAGTGTTTGTTATTCTATCATTTTCTGTAATCACTTATTCCTTACTAGGGTCACGTGGTTTTAATTATCATTATTATTATTATTATTATTAATAATAATAATAATAAGAGTAGGTAAGAATAATTAAGAATACAGTGTTCCCCGCGACGTCGCGGTTCAGAGTTCTCTTGAGTGTTGTTGTGTATTTCACAACTTGCATTACAGTACAGTCTATACAGGGTTAACATCGGTATTTTACATTCTAGCACTGCGGGAGACTGTACAGTATGAATATGGGTTTACCTTTACATTTTTAAGGGTAATTTATTAAGTTGAGATTAAAATAAAATGTTTTGGGAGCATGTTTGGGGGCATATGTAGGGTTTACACCATAAAAATAGGCAATATGGAATTATTATAATATGCATAGAGATTTAAATCTGTTTTTTGTTATTATATGTATTATATATAATTATATATAAGTATATATTGTTATTATATATTGTTAATATTGTTATACATATATGTTCTTGAATTATTATCAATGATACTATTATTAATAGTAATAATGAAAAAAAAAACTTAGACATATGAATATTTTTAAATCTTCACATGTCTTCAAAAATCACAAAAAATGTCAATTTGACCTGACGTTGTGCAGTAAGACGGTGAACCCAGTATTGGCGGCAATGTTTGTTCCTTTCCTGTCTATGACGCCTTATCGGGAGAATTTTTAATAAAACAATGTCAGCGCTTAGTTTTAACAAAGAATAAGGATCCATGATTTGAATTGCAGAACTATTCACAAAGACAACCCACATGTAAACACTTTGGACCGAATAATTACTGCCCCCACAGGTAAATACACAAAACTACACATCGGGCTGCAGGCTGGCGTTAAACAGCATCAGACGAACGTCAGTGTAACGCCACATTGAAGTCAATCAGGCGCAGCTACAAAACACAACAAAAATAGGGGAATGCGTGCGCTCTGCCTCGGATCAGTTTATTTCACACCTGAGCATTTAATTATGAATGTAAAATAATGGAATAGATCTAATACTTCCCCTTCTTACCACATGAATGCGATTGCCTTACCCCCTGTTCTTTCTTGCCATCATAGAGTAAACTTATACGCCTTCAGGGCTTTCTTATAGCCATCTTGGGGTATTCAGTTGTGTCACAATGTTGTATTCTTTTATCTGTCACCCGATGTTGCCTGAGCATTTCTGGGATGGAGGGTTACCAGAAAAAACCTTCTAAAGGTCAAGCTGGTTTATTTATTTATTTTGTTCCTCACATTATGTCCAAGGGGCTAATTCCTGCTATTGCTTAGCTTTTTAATTTTAGAGTGCAAGTGTCAAGGCGCCACATCATTCCCCATGAAAAGGACTGCAGGCAGTTTATCACTAACTGGTCCAACATAAGTCACTTCAGAAGCTAGAACATCATGGTGGCTTGATTTGTCTGGGCAGACAAAGGGAAAGTAAAGCGATATTCATTACGTTTTGGACATGGTTAATGCTTATTTCATCTTTTGACACATTACCTTAATGACACGTCTCCCATTCACCCAATTATGCCATTTTTTTCTTACTTTCATGAATGAAAACTTTGAGGTTGATTCCTCTTAATGGGAAATTATTCTTTTGTTATTTGTGGCTTGGAAAATTGGTCACTTTTTCTCTTTTTTTTTTTTTTGGTTTTGTTTTATAACAGAAACAACTACAGCCTGAAGCCCCCACAGTCTCTGTAGAGATGGGCTACAACACCTTATCCAATTTTCACATTGAGAAGAAGATTGGAAGAGGACAGTTTAGTGAGGTCTATCGGGCAACATACTTGCTAGACAACACTCCAGTAGCTTTGAAAAAAGTACAGGTAAGCTATCAAACAGTCTTATAAACTGGTAAGTGCAAAACAACAGAATGCTTTGATAAATGACAGATACAGGGGTATTTGAACCTGAAACCTTTCTTTGCACTCTAATTTAAATGACATGTGAGCTATAAAGGTTGCAGGACAGATTATCAGCTGTCATATAAAATAATTTCATTTTCGATCTTGTGGAAAGTATTAATCAAGTCAGGTGGTCTTCACTGTGATTGCTGCGTATACTTATATTCCATTGTCATGCCTTAAGCCACAGCATGACAGGGCAACATGAAGTGCAAGTACAGTACAGTGTACTAATGTTTACAATAGGCAATGTACAGAAAATACGCTGGACCGTGAACACATGAGGCAATAAATACACATGACACTAACTAGGCAGGACAGTAAAACAAACCAGTACAACTCTCATATTAATATTTTGTAATTATACTGTATTTGGATTTAAATATTTTACTGTGAAGAGAAGTCTTTATATCAGTAAAGATGATGAAACAAGACATTTGCAAACCATTTTTTGAGAACAAAGTGTTAGAACAGTTCTCACTGGTTTGTATTTTCAGATGTAGTTCTTCTTACTGCTGGTAGCCCGTTCCAGATGTGATCATTTTGCTCGGGGTTTTGTTGCTTTTTTTTAAAGATCTGTCTATACGGTTTAGTTACTGTTTTGTCATCTTAGAATTAATCCATGAATGCAAGTAATAACGCAACACAATACCGGTGTTTAGATAGTCAGTAGCAATCATCCATTCCCACTGCTTAATTTTCAGTGATAAGTCCTTTCCCTGACCTATGAAGGAGTGTTCGTGCACACGCACATGCACACACTTTCTCTCTTTCTCACTCACCCTCTCTCACATGCACGCGCACACACATGCACAGTGATTTTGGTATTCACATCTCCACAGAGCACAGCATCATTTGCAGCTTCCTGTGGCTGTGTAAAGCAGATGTGCTGGAGGAATAAATGATCCAGGCCAGACTGAAAGACTGCTTAAAATCTATACCTGCTCACCTTTCTAGCAACGTCACTACGAACATACACACACACACATACACACAACCTTCATTACTTCAAATGATGATTAGAGAAGGAGCTGTCACTCAGCTACTGAGTGGCTGCATTAAACACACCAACAGAATGCAGCAGTCTTATAAACTCAGTCCATATCTGCCCAGGAGTTAGGTGAAGTCTCTGAGTAACTGGACAGAAAACTGTCCACTGTAAGGCTCTTTCTTTGAAAATTCTGTTGAATAATATCTTGAATAACTTAATGTAAATTACTTATTATGAGTATCATATATGTTTTATTTGCAGTTACTTTATATTTTATTTGAAATGAATGTGACAATATGTTAGTAGTAGTAGGAATAGTATTTTGTTACTATTGCATAAATATAAATAGAATAAACTTTATACTTTGATGAATTGTTTTCTTAGCAGGTTTTACTGGATTCTGCCCAATCTGGCAACCTTGAATAGCTCTGCTGGCTTGGTTTAAACAGCAGTGAGTAGAGTAAAGAAATGTTTTTTAGCCATCATACTAATATGAAAATATTTGTCAATTCTTATTTGTGAATGGATTAGTGAGCAGAGTTTTAAAGCTTATTAAAATCACTTTATAATGGAGTACACAGTAAACTCAGCTTAATCCCCAGTGCAGTCAGAATTCTCTAGCCTGCTTTCTCGAATGTGTTTTTGGTAATAAATCCAGCTGAGAATGCTATTCAGTAGCAAGCCGGAGCAATAAGGAACTTACTGCACCTTGAGTTAAAACCTTTTATCACGTCCAACTTCGAGAGTCTCACAAGCTGTTCTAAATTTGAGTCCGACGAGGATACTGCTACTGACAAGATATGATATAGTTTCACAGATGCTTTATTTACTCAAGTGTGTGGCTTCATAAAAGTTGTAAATCTGTCTATTAATGGAATGGATTTTCCACTTTTGTATTTTTCAAGTGTCAAATGTATCAAATATTATTGAAGACCTTCTGTACACCTACAGATTGGATTTTAAAAAGAAATTGTGATCATGATGTCAAAGTGCTGAATATCAACTTTACTTCACATATATTTGTCTTTTCTCAGCACGTTTTATAGCCGAAAATTCTCAGGCTATTTTTTTTAAAGAGAAGAATAAAAAAAACAACGTTTCTATTGTGTATTCCACTTGCATAAGTAGTTCCTCAGTCACATTCATATATTCAATGTATGCCAATTCTGAATGACAAAGCAATCGACTTGCTGAAATTGGAGTTTTATAACGCACTGAATAGTTTCCTAAATTATAATCAAATTGAATAGCTGGGAAGGCAAAGTGATTACACATTACAGGTTTTTAAAGTTGAGTTTATTTTCAGTTTTCACAGTCTAGAAAATTAGAGTGGCAGCGGTTTCTGGAGTGCTTTCCTCACTTCCAGTTAGCGCTGTAAATGGAACATTTTGATTGCAATGAGGTGGCAGTCGTGTTTGGCCTAAGCAGGGGTTTGGGTGGTCAGCTTGGGCTGCCCCTCTACTTGCCTGAGGCAGTGTGGCATTGGCTCAGTCCCTCCCTACCTACCTAACAGACTGGCCTGTACCACAGGGCCACTTTTTAATTAAATTTTTTTTTCTCCTCTGTATGCCATAACTCCCTCTTTCCCTCTCTCTCTTGTCTTCCCTTTTGATCTCTTGATAGATATTCGATTTGATGGATGCCAAAGCTCGGCAAGATTGCATCAAAGAGATAGATCTCCTGAAGGTAAGAAACCAGAGGAGGGAGAGAGCGGCGCCATGTGCCGCTATTACGCTTTCTAAAGGTGCCTCTGCTGAGACCTAATACCAGAGAAACAGGCAGAAATAGAGGCAGAGAAAACAATTGATCTGTACCAGGCGCACTGCTTTCTCCCTCTCTTTTTCTCTTTTCTTTTTTTCTCTCTCTCTCTTGCCCTCTCTGTCTGTCTCTCTCCCTCTCTATGTCTCCCTCTCTCCCTCTCTCCCTCTCTCTCTCTCTCTCCCCCTCTCTCCCTCTCCCTCTCCCTCTCCCCTAGTATAAGGCAAGCACAGATCACGGGCTTCTTCGTGTCATTCCTCCAGGCTGAGATTGACTCTTTTTTTTTTTTTATTGCCAAAACTATAGTTTTTATCTTGTTCTGTAATATTTAGCATTGAGTGGAGGATGAGTGGGGGGGCATGAGAGCAACAGCATGGAAATTTAGCTCCCTCGCGTTGACTCCCTCATGTGTCTTTTGATGTTGCACGTTCTCTCCCTCACAACATTCTCTCTTGTTTTTAAAATGTATCACTTGTGTTCATCAAACCGCCTTAAACAGGCCGTGGCTCATGCTAGTATGAGTGCTAACTAACATATTAATGACAGGTCCAATAAGAAGGAGCATCTGGGTGATCACAGGTTTCTCACTGAACTCTGCTCTGTTTTGTCTTGCTAGCTCTCATCAGATCGGCTTTCCGCCAACATGCATGCCAGCGCGCAAGCACACACACAATATTGCACAATGTTGTCATGTTAATTGCTTTGAATCATAAAGGGTCCGTAAATACACCTGCTTAGTGCCAGTCCTACCTTGGACACTCTTCTTGGAGGTTACTGGCGACCACCATTTTTGAAATACAAAAATCATGAATGACCAAAAGTTGCATTACAAAATGGCTAAATGGCTATGCAAAAGCCAGAGTGCTTTCATTTATAGTATTATAGTACCTGTAGAAACATCCATTAAGTATAATTTATTCAGACCTTAACAGCTAAATAGAATATAAACTTTGTTTACTATGTATGTGTTTTGCCTTTTGCAGCTTCCATTCTCTTCGGAAGACTTTTTTTTTTTTTTTTTACAGAAATCCTCAGGGATATTTTTCCATGCTTCTTGTAAACATCTCCAAGGTTCAGGCTTAAAAATTGGTTGTATTTTCTGCTTCTCACCATCCACGGCTCAGATGTCCATTTTGTGTACTAGTGATTTTTTTTTTTTTTTTTGTTTCCGTTTCTCAGTAATGGCTTTAGATGTTGTTTCAGACCCATAGCATTAGAGTTGAGCTATTAACAGAAATGGGATTTCTTTTTTCTGTTTTGAAGCAAGAGAGAAGCTTGATTGTTGTAGATGAAAGCTTTAAATGCGGTCTGTCTGGTTGAGAGTTTTTATAGTCTTGCAGTCATTTTCTCATTCAGTTTGAACCTCAGTTTTGTAAACTTATTTTTTTTACTTTCCCCTTTATTATGCAAGTGGATTGTTTTCTATCTTATCTCCTCAGCAAGTTCTATTTAGCCATTTTAGATGCATATGAGAAAGAAATGCAGGAAGCAACTGAGGTATGTTTGGGTAGCGTAAGTGAAGCTATTTGGGAGCAGCTTTTGTTGGGAGAACACACATGTAACTGGTTGAATTTAAGACTGGAAGGTTAGAAGAGTTGAAGTGGCAGTGAGTAATAAGAAGGGCTTTGATGTCATACCTAGTGTTTTTTTTAACTGACACTGAAAAATCACATGGACTTAGTGTTTGGATTGGTAATTTAATAGAAGAAAGTGTGGTCTTATACACTTACCTTTTTATTTTATTTATTTATTTATTTATTATTACCTTTTGTATGTCTGACATCAATATTACTGTCTATTAATAGTTACTTACAGAACGTGCTAATAAACAGCATAATGGCTGTGTCCCAAATACCAGTATTGATTTGTTACGGTTTATGGTTTTCACCTCATGCAACACTCCAGAAAACTCTCCTTGGCACTTAAATTTAAAAAAAGTGTGAATGAAGAAGGAGGAGCTTACTGTAAGACTTTGACTTGCAGTTGCAGGGGGTCAGAGTAGGGTTTAGGGGGTGAAAAAGTCATGATGTGGGATGGGCACTCAGTCATACCTCTTGGTGAGACTTTACCAGACATGTACTTGTCCTTCACTGGGGTCAGAGGGACCAAGACAACTGGTTTTGTCTCCTCAGTCCCCTATCACCTCCCACCCTTTATTCTTAGTAGGCTTTGCCCTCTTAATGAATACAGTTATTACTATGACCAGCCACCTCAAACAGCTAATTAGACAATTGTGTAAAAACATTTGTGTAAATCATGTCTTCTACCTTAGCGGACAGAACAAGGGAAAGAAGGGAAAATAAAAACAAAAGGTCCGAGAGAAAGTGAGTCGCAAATCAAAATAATGAGCAAAAACTGGCAGTACCTGAGCTGGCGGAGCCCCCTCCCTCCGTCTGTCTGTTTCAGTACTCTCATCCTAACATACTGTAACCAGCACTAGGCTTTAATGGGGACCGCTTTTACTGCTACTTAAAAATACTGAAATATTAAAATGTGCCATGTAGTAGAAGCAGGTCCTGTAAAATTTTTTTGTGCTTTTTGCATCAGCCTTTCTTTTAAGATGCTAGTCCATGTAGTTTTATGTGTCTCTTGGTTTGATGCCTTAATTACCATCATGTATTAATTTTAAAGTATTATGTGCCACCAGCTTAGTTAAAAACCTTGTGGAATTAGAGAAGTCATTGTGGGAAATGTTAAGAGATCCAGGTTAGCATGATACAACTGCATCACCTTAATCTGCCTTGTCATGAACAGAGGGTTTACTGTGCATCGTTCAGAATGCAAGATGAAGGCGAAATTACAGCGCTCAGTGTGATTAAAGCAAACGCAGCGCTCCAATTTGTGCATGTTGTCGCGTTTCATGTTCGCCACATTTCGGCACTGCAGCTCGGGGTCGGGAAGGGGAAGAGGAGTGAGGATGACACCGCTGACTGCTCAAACTGCGGCTGTGAGATCCAAAAATACATCTAAGGAAAAGGCGCGGGACGGAGATGGAAACGTACGTGCGCGCGTCCTCCCCTATATCAGCTCGGAGCATGAACATTTCTTTAATAACCCTCTCTGCCGTGTCACAGCACATCGCCTGGCCCTGGCACCCCCCACCCCCCCAGCCCCAGAAGGGAGGGGGTGTTGGCGGCGGCGTGTAGCTGTTCTCCTATGTTGCTTCCCATTCATGCACTTATTTTTCTGTGTATTTATTTATTTATTTATTTTTGCCTCCTGTCTGTCGCTGTCGTCTTTGCTGTTGTTTACCATGTCGGATGCTTCCACTTATTGACCAACCAACGGGAAAAAGAAAGCGAAAAAGAGAGGTGGAAGGAAAAAAAGGCGAGGGTGAGTGGAGGAGGGAGATTATGCTACGCACTGCTGCTGCCTGGCCCGTCATGTTAGCATCAGCCAGGGATTGTTTATTTATTTATTTATTTATTTAATTAATTATTTGAAATGCCACATGGCTCAGTACACTGTCGCGGGCCGAGGCAATGCACTCTCCCTCCAAAATAAACCTCTCTCTCCTCTCCTCCTTGCCCCTCCGTCCCTCCTCCCTCCGTGCCTGGCTTAGTTAGCTGGAGTGAAACACTCCTGCATTTTACATGAGCAACTGTTTATGTCGTTTTCGGTTTTCCTGTCGTTTGGGTGCCATCCCCACAATGGACTTGGTTGTAAATGAATTCCGTTTGAGCCTTTTTGGCTTTGAAGGTGTCCTGGGTACATCGGACACTCGCCTAGATGACAGTGGCATGTTTACTTCTAAACCAGCATCTGCCTTTTTGTTTCTGTTGTCCTGACTTTCGAAAGCTTTGTTTGACCCATGGAATCTCTTTCATATTTAACAGTCACTGATGGCTTACCCTTTTTTCCTTTTTCTCCACAGCAATTGAATCACCCCAACGTAATTAAATATCATGCGTCATTCATTGAAGAGAATGAGCTAAATATAGTACTGGAACTTGCGGATGCTGGGGACCTCTCACGTATGATAAAGGTATGTGCGCCTGGCATTGTGTCAGCAAATTCTCACTGTGCATTCTCATTTTCTGCACTGGGGCTGCTGTAGTGTGAAATGAATGAGCAAAATGTTCAAAAAAAGCTTATGTAGTGGTGTATATATAATTATTCTGCCTGTATAAGTAGGCAGGTGAGGCTTGACATAATAAAACTCATATTCATAGTGAAATTTCCATGTCCCTGAGTATCATGAGCATTGCTCAAAAGCAGCTAGGCAAATTCAGCAGCTAGGCAAATTTTATTTAAATGGGTTTTCCACTGACATTTAAACATTTCCCCATGATTGTCATTGAAAGATAAGGTTATTCAGAGTTTTTGATGTGAAATGTAATTATTGCAGAGAAATTGACATCATAGTGACATGGTGATGGGGAATCACTGATCTCAATGCAAATGTAATCTTCATTTACTGTCCAAAATAACCAGTGAACCCGCATATGTTTATATATGTAATATGAATAATAATATTGAATAGAAATTGCTTCCATTTTTTTAGACTGATCATAAATAGTGATGTCTAGAGTTGGCACAATATTTAAGTGTTTTCCCTGATACTGACATTGAACTGGTATTGATTGTTGGCTTTAGAACTGCTTAACTTTAACTTTTCATCAAGCCACTTTGCTTAAGATGGACATCTAAAAGTAGGCTAAACACAATATCTCCCACAGGAGGAAATGCACAGCCAACACCGTGACTTCAGATTTGTTTTCCCCTGTGATAGGGATTTAAATTTTTTTTGATGATAACGACCAAATACATACCCATTCAATACAGCTACCCCATCTCTACTGGCAGAATTTGGTGTAACACGCTTCTGACCTTGTAACTTAAATTACAAATGCAGATTATGATCTCTGATAAATGGGCTTTAGTAATTTCTTGTACCAGTTTTCTGTAACTGTTTCTCAGGTTTGATAACTACACAACTCAACACCTTCTTACCTGATGCTTCTAAATGAACGGGCTTCATGTAAAAGGCCCTTCTACAAATCTCATTCTACCTAAACAATGTGTAGTGCAAACAAGCTCCCCGGGCGAGGCTTTCCTCAGTTGTATTTGAGAGGTAGGAGCTGGTAAATGAGGACATGGAGGATTAGTGTTACAAGGTCTTCAGTCTGGCAGCCTTTAAGAGGCATCATAACATGCACATGCTTTCAGACGGATGTTAAGGCCACGTCAGCGCCTCTGTGCTGCCAACTCAACGGTCTCACTTGCTGCCTCGCTCTCACCTCTCCTCATCAATTTATGTCCGTGTATCACTCTCTGCTCCTTTAATTAGTATTATTTATTTATTAAGTAATGTCACTCCAAACTCGCACATCAGGGCTAATCCCCTCCGCACGGTGAAATAAATATGACCGAACACCATGCCATATGTAAAACAGAAGCTCAGAATGCATGAATTTACCATTTTTTATTCTTTTTGATTTTTTTCACTTCCTCTTTCCTCTCTCTCTCTGTCCATCTCAGGATTCAAATGAAATCAAATGGCCCCTTCATTTGCATGCACTTACAGAATATTGCATGTGCCGTGTTTGCTTTTTAAAGGCACGGAGGGGGCTGCTGCGCTCCCCCATTGACATCAAACGGCCCTCTGATATGCAAATAGAAGGGCTGGGGAAGAATAGATCCACCGGCTTTGTTTGGATGTGGGCCAAGGTTTCCTGGGCTTGAGACTGCATGCTCACAGCCGCTCCAATCATTTCAGTGAAAAGAAGAGGGTTAAAACAGGCAAAGTGAGCATTTGCACAATGGAATAATAAACCGGCCTTAAATAACCTGCATAACAAAAACAATTATATATATGTGCAAATGCTCACTTTGCCTGTTTTAACCCTCTTCTCACATATGTGCTAACAAGTATGATCACCTCATTGCTGGTGACGCAATTATTCAGTCCGTGTACAAAAGGTCAGTTAATTACTGTGTTGTTTTGGTTAAGTAAGCTTCATTTTGTCTAAATTATGTAACATTGTATTAATTGCAACTTTGAAGCTGGGTCCATGACCACTCATGCACCTACTCAAGTCTAAATGGAGAGGCTGAGAGCAGTGGTGCTAAAAGCTCAATGACTTTCCATGACTCTGCACTAATGGCACTGTCAAAAGGCCTCTCACACTTTCATTCGTCATATAAAAGTCCAAAATCTTAGCATTTGGGGGGGGAATTCATGTTTAGCTTACAGCTGAAGCGGTTCCTGACCTGTCAGTTTGGTTGGGATAAGTGTGTAGATAACATTATGCTAAAGTTTTTTCTCCCTTTCAGTTTAATCCATAACCAAGGACATAACACCCCTATTAAGTTATTACTCACTGCATGATGCCTAAAAGGTAAAAACGGGTCAAAAGATGAGAAAACAGCTTGTTCAGAAGTGAGTTAACTGGTCAGACTTTCATTTTGCAAATTCAGCAGTAGATACATATACTCTACTCAGTAGAGTTGTGCTCCGTTATAAGGCATGAATGGAAGTGTTCCACATTAGAAGAGTTGGTACATTAGTAAAAAGTATTCCATGCTGTTATAAATCACAAGGGAAACAGTGTGTAAATGTTCACGCCATGTCAAAGTTTTGTTGTGGTTCAGTTCATGAGAACTTTTCATTGATAAGTCTTGATTGGTTTGTCCAGCCCTGCATAGGGAAAGATAGTCTTTTGCATTGTTGGGTTGTTTGTTCTTCTTTCTACAGCATTTCAAGAAACAGAGGAGGCTGATCCCTGAAAAGACTGTATGGAAATACTTTGTTCAGCTCTGTAGTGCACTGGAGCACATGCACTCTCGACGTGTCATGCACAGAGGTATGCATGCACTCAGACGTTTTGGTACTATTTGATCTGTGTACATGCTTGTCCAAATAGCCCCTTTTCTTTTTTTTTCTTCCAAGATATTGATATAAATATTCTTTTTAATATTTGTTGTTTGTAAATTCCCAACTTTTATTTTACTTTGCACTGTGTAAACATTTTTTGCCAAAGTAAATGATCATGGATTAATTCTGTTACATTAGATACAGAAGACAGTATCAGTATAGTAATATATTCTCCAGAACAACCCCTCCATCCCACCCCACCCCATCCCCCAGGCATAACACCACATCGATGCTGCCCCCTGCTCTGTCATTCACCACCTCTATATATAGCCGTTTCACGCCTGTGCCGTTCAGTTCACATCTGATTCTCTAGGTTACACCTTGGCCTCCAAACATATTTTTCTGTGTTTTGTTTTTGCCAGGAAGGCTTCATGTTTTGAGGTGCTAAACTAGAAACAGTACAGTGTGTCTTGAAGCACATGGTTCTGATAACTCCACATATACATACACACACATTTACACACACATACACTGCCCTTAAAATGTCTAACACTGGTCCACTAGTCTCTTAAAGGTGATTTATACTTCACCTTTTTCTTGATTTAGCGATGTTTCCTTCTTTGTAGTCCATGGAATTTTGTTTGGGGTCTTTCATGAACCATTTTAGTTTCCCACCTAATTTCTGTCTCACTTAATTTTTGTATTATTCCACCCTCTCACTCATGTACAGGATGTGTCAGTCTGATAAGTTACTCAGTTTCTCTCTCTCTCTCATTTCTTTTTTTGAAGACATAAAACCAGCCAACGTGTTCATCACAGCCACTGGAGTGGTGAAACTGGGTGACCTGGGTTTGGGCCGCTTTTTCAGCTCAAAAACCACTGCTGCACACTCTCTAGGTAACCCTCCCCTGCATCTTCTCTGTCTCTCTCTCTCTCTCTCTCTCTCTCTCTCTCTCTCTCTCTCTCTCTCTCTC
>JBBPCX010000038.1:13340615-13350725 GCA_037974365.1 Hydrocynus forskahlii
CACACACACACACACACACACACACACACACACACACACACACACACACACACACACACACACACACACACAATCTCGCTGTCTCTATCTTTTTCACCCCTCTCTCCCTCTCTCTCGCTGCATGGGGGTGGTGGTTACGGGTGGGGAGGGTGCTGGCGGAGGGATTGTGGCTTGACAGTTTGGGCTGTAATGAGACAAACCACCGTGGTAGAACACTGCGATGCGCACTGGATGGAGGTCCAGGAAGCGGCGCTCGGTGCCTGTCAATTCTTCCCCTCAGAAGCCAAGCCGTAGCCTTTTAACTCTGTCTCGGAGTGGCTCTGCAGCCCAAAGATACAAACAAAGCCAAAGAGAGGGAGTGAAAGATAGAGGGTGGAAAAAAGCACTCTTTTTCTTTGCATTTCCTGCTAGAGCTTTCTTTCCTTTTAGATTAAGGTGGGGAGTTAACAGGGGTTTGGGGGCCTGTGGTGCAAGGGAAAAATTTAGGGTGAGGGGATAATAGGGAGAGAGGTGAAAAAAACACTGAGGGGTATAAAGCCTAGACATTTTGCAATTAACAGTGAAATTGGGGGTCACGTTAGTTATAGTTCAGCACTGCAGTGTCAGAGCTCCTCTGACTGCCATTCTTCTTGTGAGTAAAGGAGCCACATTTCATTAGGACCTGTGTTTGCTTTATTTTTTATTAATCAACACAATACATTTCCTTATTTCTGTAGTGTAGAAGACAAGGGCTAATTGCGTTTCGAGCATCCGCCCCCTCAGAAAAAGACTTTGCTCACTTCACAAAGCAAGCATCCTAATGTCGTAAAGATTCATAATAATGGAAATCAATCCCAACATGACTTTATATTTATTTGCATGAATAAGTGATGTGCTCTTAATTTGGCATGCTGCTGGAATACTCTCGCTGTAGCATCTGGCTTTTATGAAACTATTAGCATAAGAGAAGATGATTTTTAATCATGCAACAATGGTTGTTGAGGGACACTGTTCAAACAGCACTGGGAGACCCGGGCGTTTGCAGAAGAGCGAGTGCACCAGTTAAAAGATCTCACTATTTATTCAGTCAATAAAGAGATTAATTGGTGTTTTTTGGAATTGTAGGTCAGCCGCTATTATGCAAGAACCTTAAGGATACGGCACAGATCTGTGTGCTTTGCTGAACAATGTAAGACCGCTTATTACCAATGGTGATTAAATAAACATGTTTAAATATTAATTTCTGTGATTGCTCTTTTGCTTTTGACGTTGAAAAAGGCATTAGTTGTGGACCACAAGTTTGGCCTGTACAGATTGTGTCATTGGGCACAGCCATGAGCTGAAGGAGGTGCTTTTGTCAGTGATATCCAGATCTCAACTGCCTGCTTTCGTGTCCTTATGCCGTTTGGTGTCGAAGTGTTTGTCTGGCTTTTGTTCTCTCCACTTGAGACCTTCTTGTGCTCTGTCAGATCTGAGGTCTTTGTGCCAGGGCTAAACTTTTGTAAACTGCGAACATTTGTCAGAACGTTTTCCTTTCTCGTTTTCCCCCTTCGTGACTTGCCTTCCCTCCATCATCAATCCTTGATGCCTGTTGGTCTGTTCATTGCTGTGATGATGCAACGAGGAACTTGTGACTGGCTCCAGAGAGAGCAGTTTGACTGGCCTCCTGTGTCCAGCTCTTCTGCCTGATGGCTATTAGTCACTGCCAATTAGCTGCTTTCCTGTGCAGCACCGTGGACCAAGAAATCCACCACTATTTGGCCTTTATGCTACTGTGCCACACACAACATCTCAGGGTATGACAGCATGTTGTATTCACTGTTGAAAGCTTTCCAGAAAGCCACAACACCACAATCTGATATCAGTTTCCTGGCTTGATATGTTCGTTTAGGCTAAGAATCACAGAGTACTGCACAATGCTATCCTGACATGTCGCTAATGACAATGATCGTATCCGTGTGCAATATATTGCTGTATGGATTCCCCACCTCATGCCCACTTAAGCCAATATAGGCTGATTTACAGTTGGCTTACTAGCTGGTTTCTGCAAAGTAGCTAAATCTTATTGTTGTTGTTGGGCTTTATTTTCATGAGAGATTTCTAGTCAATTGTGTAGTTTTGCAGATTGCAGAAAGTGCTTTCATTCATGGCAGGAAAGGGTGGTCGATATGGCACAAATATAATATCTTTATACTTCAGAATATTTTCACCATTTGTAGTGTTTACATTTTTCTGTAGTTTGGAACAGATAAAGAACCAGTGCAACATTTTAAAAAAGTACTAGAGCTCAAACAGTTTTGTTGATCATGTTGATAATGGGATGTGTAAAAACAAATAATTTGTAAAGTTTATAATTTGTAAAGGGATCAACCTACAATAGGTTAATGACATAACCTGATAAAAGGGCAGCAGTTCATTTATGGGGTTGAATCAATGTGAACAAGTAGAAAAACAATAAAGAACCCCTATGGCTGAAAACTCAAAGATTACTAAAGTCCAGCATGGCATTTTTGAAAACAAAGAATAAAATGGTCACATACAACATGGCAGAAGTCTCACTTAACTTTCCATGGAACCCCGCATAACCTTTAACCACCTGAAACAAAAACATCCTTGTGTAGATTCTGAAGCAGCAGAAAGGTCAGTAAACAACAGCTGCAAACTCTAATAACTTTAAATACAACTCATTCTGGAATCAGAGTTTTAACATGAAAAGAATGCCATCGGTTCATCCTGGAAAGGTATTCACTCACAGCTTATTTGGTGAAGTAAAACAGGGTTGACTTATTTAAAAAATCAGGCTGGCTAACTGCATTAAAATGTTCAAGCAGTTAAGTGATGTCACAGTTTAAAGATCTATCAAGCAAAATTTGTTTAAAATGTAGAATTTTAGCTATTACGTATCTCATACAAAATTTTGGGGACGATTAGACACACAGAACAATACACACCATTTTTGCATTAGAGAGTTTGTGAACAGTACCTCACAACATTACAAGACATTTGTTTTGTTTAAGGATTTTGCTGAAAATTAGAATGAAAGTCAGTAAAAGTCACCCCTGGACTGCTAGTGACACCCCTGAGGCACCCTTGTGGAAGGTGCCATCCCCACACACATTGGTGGCAGCCCACTGCTTCACTTGGTGAATGGGTTAAATGCAGAGAAAGAATTTCACATTGTTCACACTGTGTGCTGTGCTGTGTTCACGCATGACTATAAGGAGCCACTTTACTTTTACTTTACTTTGTTCACACTACTCTCAGTTCTGTTTGATTAGCGCCTTGTTTTTGTCAAAGCAGTGGGTGCAAGTATACCTATTCATGGCAACTGTTTTCTAATGGTAGTGGCCTGTTCAGCAGGATAACGTATCCTGCAACACTGAAAAATTGTTCGGGAATGGTTTGAGGAATGTGACAGAGTTCAAGGTTTTGACTTGACCTCCAAAGTCCCCAGATCTAAATCTAGACAGGCATCAGTGGGATATACTAGGCCAAACTAGTCTGGCCCATGGAGGACACCACTTGCAACTTAAAGGGTTTGCAGCTATCGTCTTGGTGCCGGAGACCACAGCATACCTTCAGAGATCTTGTGGAATTAGCATGAAGGGGACACACAGCAAGTGGTTTTTGTGCTATGGTTGATCTGTGTAGACTGTGTGAAGGGTTTGCTTTAGTATAATATCCACAGTGTAAACCAGTAAGGTGTTCTGTGGCTTGGGTAAGCGAGAACAATGGCCCACAAGCTGACTTCCTACTTCAGAACTACATCTTGGGGCAGGCCTGCCGAGGGAAGGGTATTTTGACATATCCGCTTAGGCTTTTTGATTTAATCAGATAGGTAAGATGATTTGAATAGGCCTGAAAAAGACATTTAAATAAAGGTTCAGTTCTCAGTTATGTGATGTGATTCAGATATTCTTGGGCAGTTGCTGGTTTAGGACACAGTTTGAGACAACAGGCCAGTTTAGACAACAGGCTTTTACAGGGTGTCTCAGAAGTAGGAGTGCTTATCTCTAATGAGTTTTTTTGTGAGAGCGACGGTCACAAATATGGAAGAATGTGATCCAAGATCAGCCTTCCTTGCAACAGCTTTGTAAATTCCAACCTTGGGGTTTTCTGAAGTGGCTCCCTGTAACGGCAGCTTAATGTAAAGCTGGATGTGGGGTGAAATTAGTTTTAGTTATATATTTTTACAGAAATAATTTTGGTGACTATTGACCTCTACTGGTTGTTAGCAGTGTTAACCTCAGAGCTCCGGTGCTAAATTTGGAATTTGTCTAATCCCAGTGGCTCTGTTTAGACATTGCTGTGAAAGTGGTTGCCTACCAAGATGTCTAAAAAGGACAGTGAAGCATGTCATCCAGAATGAAAACTTTTTTTCATCTCACATTTAGAACTTGATAATGTTCTGCAGCAAAACTTGCTATCAGTCACTTGGAACTAACTTCATGCTCGGAATAATTTTTCACTTGGCGATCTTGAGTCACTATCAGTTAGCCAGGTTTAATGAACACACCCTTTCCTCTCCCTTCGTCTCACCCAGATACACTGCCCTAAGTTTGTTTCTGTCACTCCTCACTGTATGCATGTATCATTGACTCTGGATCTCTCTTAGCTCTGAGCAGCCTCTTTCTGCTCTCTAGTCACTCGAGGCTCCTTCTTCTCCTACTCAATCTGAAACCCCGTCAATGAAGCATCCATGGGTGAACCTCTCACCTCCACAACGCCTCACTTAGCAAACCAGACTTGCCTTTAACCTAACTGTTTTTTTTTTTCTCTCTCTCTCTCTTTCTCTTTTCCCCTTTTTCTGATCCAGTGGGCACCCCTTATTACATGTCTCCCGAGAGGATACACGAAAACGGATATAACTTCAAATCTGACATCTGGTCGCTAGGCTGTCTGCTTTACGAGGTAACGTATAGAAAACCATTCCACCACCAGCACCACCTCTCTCCTGAACCCTTCCCAAACCCCCACTGATGCTTCTGCGAGAGGCAGCACTCTCCTTCCCATGATTCTGTGACTTGGACCATGCGGTCTGTCGCGAAAATTACTGTGTGGTTTTGTACTTTATGAGGTAAACGTCCCTGCGTAGGAAACCTGGAGTGTGTTTCAAAGTTGGCAGGGAAATCTGAATGACATTTACATGTGTTTTAGATAAGACTCATAGCTTGCTTCTCTGAAATGATACTGCCTCAATAACGTACACCACATTACTAGATGCACTGTGAAGTAAAGCCTCTGGCTCCAGAGATGGAGTTTTTGCATAGCCCTCACCCCAGCCTGATGTTGAAGTTGTACAAAGGTCAGCAGTGTTTTTATCCCGGGATAAATGTTTTGACATTGAGCATAGAGATCTTTGGCATGCTTGTACTGTAGCAAAGCCCACTACCACCTACTATAATCAGTGTTTGTCTACTTCTGTCAGTGTGTGAGTCAAACTTTAAAAACTAAGAGATAGGTTGTGTTATCCAGCATTGAGGCTTTTGAAGCATAGCTAAGTCTATGGGATAGATTAGTTTTTGTGCAGGCTTTGGCCTGGATTTCCATTGACTTATCAAATACAAGAATCCTGGTATGGCAAGGAACACACCGCATACATGCATGTGAAGATTTGCACGACTATCACACATGCACAGACACATTTGCAGAGTAGAAATACACATTGTTAGTCCGGCACCCATTCTTCCCTGAATCCCCCGGAGTGATTTTTTTTTTCCCACTCATCTTTTTTTATTCTTGTTGGGTAGCTCACCAGTAGCTGCACCTCCCAAAGTGCCTGGGGCTGAAAAACATCCATCTGAGTTCACCGCTGCTTGGAGACTGCGCTTCTTGGTGCTAATTAGTCTCCCACAATGCACCAGGCCCGACAGTGTGCCCCGCTTGGCAGCGACCACGGGTCAGCCGAGTGCAGCACCGAAGCAAACAGGGAACGGTTGTGATCTCTTAAGCTTCTGTTGAAGAACGGGCCAGAGCGCTGGGCCCTGAACAGAACAGATCGCTCCTATCGCCCTGCGGAACAGAGGGGGTCTCTCATCCTGTCACGCCTCCAGCAGGTCACATGATCTGAGGGGAATGTTGGGAGGTGATGAGTTGACATCTGCTCGAATGACAGGTCTGATGATGGGCGAACCCGCTGGCAGTAAAAGTGTGTGTATGTATGTGTGCACGCGTGCGTGTGCGTGCATGTGTGTGTGAGTGTTGAAGTCAGACTGTGTCTGTTATTGTGGCAAACTTGGATTCTTCACACTCAGTGGTTGTGATCCCGTGCAAGGACAATGGCTGGTAGACACACACTGAGTATCTGTGTTGTGGGTGCACTTATACTTGCGCCCTTTAGTTTTTTGACTTTGAAATGGCTCAGATACTCTACATGGAGCCAATGTCTGCAAGTAGGAGATGACTGCCTTGCACCATTGCAACAGTAAATAGCTGCAGCGGTAATTTGGAGGCTTGTGCCATCTCTCATTGATCTCCATTGATCTCCTTTGTGTGATGGGCCTACACGAATGCACATAATTCTGCCTTTTGACGGCATGAATCTTTCAGCCAATCTGCCTTGGGGTTTCGGGGTTGAGGGATTGTAGGGGTGGGGATTGGGTTGGTGATTGAGGTCATAAGGCCTTGGTTAAAAATCATCAATACCTGTGCATTGTATTCCTGCATCTGCATCTGTTATTCTGTTTGATGCAGTGTCTCTGTTGGAGCTCATTTGGTCAGCTGACCGCATGGCCCTGTGATGAGGCCTGGGTGGGGGCCCGGCCGACGTTGGTGCTGGCTCCCAGCTGACCTTCACCGCGGGTGGGGCGCGTGCTCTCAGTCGATACCGCTGGAGCTTCAGCCACGCACTGCACGTCATTTCCATTATTGACACCTCAGTCTGCGCTGAGGAGGAAGTGTGTGTTTGTGTTGGTAAAAAAAAAAAAAGCCTTGGGACAGTTGCTGTATTGAGGTACAGAATGAACAAACACGATTAGCAATATTAAAGTCATCAACTCAATTTAAATAGCAATATTAAAGTCATCAACTCAATTTAAATCTCAATTTAGAATCTGTGTGTCTTCCCCTTTTTTGTTGGTATCTAAAGATTCTTCTCCCTGTGCTTGTCTCCACTAATGTCCCTGAATAAATTATTTTATATGTGTCTCAACATGTCGTCACTTACTGTTTTGCCATAAAGTTGTCAAGTATGTCAAGTACAAAGGGCATTTTTAAAAAATGTATCTTTAGCCTTTTCGCTCTCAAACAATGTTTAAACATAACAGCTAAAGTCAACCTAGCCATGTCACCTTTCATGCAGTAAGTATTTTAAAAACTTTATAAAACCCTCTTAATGTTAGGATTTTGACTGAAACTTCATTGTACCATACACATTCTTATTATATTGAATGAGATTTTATGTAAAGCTAGTCCATCCGCACTATAGTGGCTTCTAAGGAAAGTATTTGGTCCCAAATTGGTAAGTAGTTCAGTAGTGCGAAACCATATAGTTCAACCTCCGTCCTTTTTTATCTTATTATGTGATTGTTTGCTTGTTTTGTTTAAGAAAAGCTCCCTTGTTTCTGTTTTTGTCCCAGATCTTTATAGATGTGATACTGTAGTACGTCACAGAATCTTTGCTCCCTCATCTCCACAGGACTTCATGCTATTGGTTTTGGTGTTGGGTTTTACGATGCCTGAAATAAAAGGGTCGTCTCAGGCTAACCAGATGGTCCTGTCGGTGTCTTCCACTTACTGTCTCCAGTCTCTATTAAGTACAGGCTGCGTTCATATTGCTGTATCTGTGCTCCCATGTCTGGTCTGGCCTTTTGAAGTCCTCTTAAACCCATAACTAATAGCTGTCTTTGGGCCTGTTAGGAATTTATATTAACATAAATCAAGACTGTTGCGTCTCCTTTCAACACAGAACAACGTCCTAGGCTTACTGATCAGGCCTTTTTAATTAAAAGTCATGCATAGCTGTGAAGTAATGACCATACACTGCCTAAAGGGAATATACTGCCATGTCAGATTATTCACATTTTGTTGTTTTAGATTATTATTATTTTCTTTCTATTCCTTGCTCATAAAATATGTGAAATAATACAACACTCTGGAACAATGTAGCTATCCTAAAGTATTACAAAAAATGAGGTGAGATTGAACAGTTACCTTTTGAGCTATGTGGTATATTGATTTGTCTTCACTTGTGCTGTGTTCATTCAAATGATCAATTTGGAAGTTTCTAATCCTGTTTAAAAGGTGACACAGTTACAAAAACAGAATAACTTCATGAGAGACATTGTGACAGCTGCAGAAAGGTGAGTGGACTCTGGTTAAAAATCTGGTATCACAATTACCTAGAACAAAAGGCACATGCTACTCCTTTTAGCCTGCCTGAAACAGGTTGTTCCTCCAAACTGGATCAACAGTCAGTGAGAAGGCTCATCAGAGAGTGTGTCCTGAGTTTTTTGCCAGAGTGAAAAGCTATAAAAAGGGGAGGATTTAGGTTGGAGAAACAGTTTGTCCTATATGAACATAGCACCTTATACTAACAAAACTACCACAAAAATTGTCAAAAGGAATGATTATTTATGGACATAGATAAAAATTTGGTGCCTGACAATACTTGAAGAGAGAATAAATACTAGACTATAAATACTAGGATGCTGATAATTACAGTGTTGTTCTCTGTCTTTAATAATGATGTGTCAATCAATTAGTCATGATGAGGCATCATGGGAGTTTTTGTAGGAATTGCTGATAATAGGTCAAGTCTAGCCTTTAATCCTGAAGAGGAAGAATAAGACGGTGTGAACATTTTTCATCTCCCTCAAGACATCCATTATACTCAACTATATATTTCCTGGCACCCAGTGTTTTTCATGTATTCAGATTTTTATTTGTTAGTTTAGTGAATTGATTTGATGCACAGCTGCAGAATCTACAAGTTGCGGATGCTGGGGGATCGTAGTGGGTAAGTATTGCTCTGGCTTGGCAGAACTGTTCGCATTCTGATAAGCTGTCTTTCCCTTGTTTTACTAATGAAGCATAAAACCATAGACGTGCACTCATTTCTTCCCCAACAAATATACAAACAGAAAATGCTGGTAAACCGTTTTTTTCCTCATAATTTGTCTCCTTGCTGTTACAAAGGAGGAGAAGCTGTTTTCTCTTTTGTTTTGGAAGAGGACGAAAAGTGGGCTGGTTTAAAGCAGACGGCACTTTCGGCTCCCATCCCTGCAAAATCTCTGCTTTTTCCACTTTTGCATGAGGACTTCTTTTGTGGATGTATTTTTGATTTTGTTCCTGGTGCCTTGCTCCCTTTTATTAATATATCATTAAAGTGCGGCTAGGAAAAAACTGGTGAGATGAAATAATGATGATTTTTTTTTTTTTTTACACATTTGAATTATCGCTAGGGCTGCAACCTACGCTGTAGCTCCTGAGAGTGGGGCCTCGCTCTGCTTTTAATCGACATGCACAGAATATGACGCAGAAACGAGAAAGATAAATATTGAATTGAGGGTATGCTTGTCTTTACTCCTAGCTGAGGAGTGAATTGTGGGCAAGTGGACACAGTGTCCAACTGTTTGTATCCCTGTACTATGTGAACATGACTTTTTTTTTTTTTAAATGCACCCAGTGGGTTTTTGTTTTTTTGTTTTTGTGTGTGTGTGTGTGTTTGGGAATGCACATGTGCCTACACTTGTTTCTGTGTTGTATGGCTTTTGATGAGAGGGAGCATGCTTCTGTGTGGGTGTCCATAAACAAGCTTGCCAAAGCTTTTGAGAAAGCATAGTGTTGTGTACATGTGTGTATGTTGCATGTTTCTGTGTGGGTGTGGTGCTTCTAAGAAGGGGAGCTTTGTGTGTGCATAGGCTTGTGTGTTTATGCTTGTATGTGTGTGGGCAGACCTTTGTGTGGTTGTGGTTGTGGGTGTCAGGTGTGTGTGTGGTTGTGGGGTGTGTGTGTGTGTGAGAGTGTGTGTGTGTGTGTGTGTGTACCTGAGTGTAGATCTGGTTCTCTAGCTGGTTCAGTCTGGTGCTGGTGTGTGTGTGTGTGTGTGTGTGTGTGTGTGTGTGAGTGTGTACCTACGTGTAGATCTGGTTCTCTAGCCGGTTCAGTCTGGTGGTGTGTGTGTGTGTGTGT
>JBBPCX010000038.1:13351893-13375580 GCA_037974365.1 Hydrocynus forskahlii
CTGCTGCCACACCTCCCCATCCCCCCACCCCCCACCCCCCAGCACAAAGCACACATGCTGTACCTCAGCATGTGCATGCGCGTGTGCGCGCACACACACACTTTCACACACATACAGACAAACACAAAAAGCTGTGTTGGGAGCACATGTGGTAACCCACCCCACCCTTCCCCCCCACCTTACAGGTACACACAAGGACTGGCTACATTTCGCTTACACTAAACAGAGCTCTGCAAAACGCTGCTTGCTGTAATTATCCTGAGCAGCTCTTTGCAAGAGCAGCGGTGTATTGAACAGAGCCAGATGTTGCAGTAAAACAGCATATTCCTCTCCTTACCCAGGTACACTTGAAAAATCCTTGTTCTTCCCATCTGCACTCGTCTTTTTGGAGACTGATTTGGTGTGTTTGTTGAGCAGTTTTTGCCTCATGCCGACAACATGCTTTAATTGTCTAGTACTACACTCAAATATTGTGGCCATCTCTCTTTCCCTGTCTCTTTTGTTAACTAATATAAAAATAAGAAATCCTCTCGGATCCCTGCACTGAGACACGAGCAATATGCTTTTACTTTCCTTCTTTTTTCCCCCCAGCAGAAGTGTTTGCCTGCCAGATGAGTGTTAAAAGTTGGCTTGTATAAAGAGTTGATCTTTAAGTCATCTTTAATAACTTTTTATCTCTTTTGGATTGACTAGACACCCATAACTCACAGTAAAGCAATGCTGTCTGTTCTATCTAGTGAAGTCGTCCAATAAGGCTGTCAAACACAGGATTATTGTAGACTGCTGTGTCATTATATAACATGCCATCAGGGTTGTTTTTAAAAGAAATGTGTAACAATACATTATTGCTTTTCATTTTAATATAACCAGTACTTATTATTGTTATACATTCCATGATTTTATAGTTCTATATCGCAATAATCTCCATAATCAATAAATCTACTTAGTGTTTAGTTCACTATTTTAATGATAGATGTGGTAGATGACAGGTGTATTTAGCCAGATCTCATATTTGTAATGGGGGAAAAAAAGCTTGAACTACTAATAATTAAGACTCTGAGAATTCTCTTGGGATCTAAAGTGTCGAACAAAACTAAATAGTCACTCGATTAATTGATATCAGTAATTGATGGATTACAAATATAATCAATGGTGACAAGCCTATAATTAAATTGTTGTATTGGCTTGTCACGTGTAGCATGTTTTACAGGCTCTTGCAGAAGTAATCATTGAGCATAGCCTTTTTACAAACCAATTGCTAATTACTCTGCAAATGTGTTATACATCTATGTCATTAACAGTTAATTCCCTGTTACTGAGAAGAAATTGTTTTTAATGAAAAACTAATAAAAAAAAGCAATGTGCTACTTTCGAACAGGTATGATGTGCATAAACCATTATTCTTATTTGTTTTTTGCTCTACTGTATTACTCTTTTTATATGTAAGTAAAGTGGAAGCATGACTTGTTGAAATGAAATTTGCTGTATTACAGTGCAGACAAAGTCCTGTATAATCCTGTGAGTCTGCCCAGTGAGAGCTGGCTGCATAGTTGCTCCAGCTGTGCTGTAACTGGGCTGGTGAGTGATTAGAGCGGAGCTGGCGGTAGCCCTGCGCTGGCCTGGCCTGCATTAGTGTAGCGTGAGCGGCAATGAGGCTCCAGGAAAAACGTCTCTCCGCTCAGCTCCTCTCAGCTCCGCTCCACAGCTCCTCTCTCCCCTCCTCCGCTCCATCTCTGACAACCCAGACTGCCATGCTGTCTCGCTCTGACACTCACGCTCGCTCTCTCTCCCACTTCACTCACTCGCTTCACCTCTCCGCCTTCCTTTCTTTCTCTCTCTCTCGCGCCTCCCTCTTCTCTGCCATTTTAATTGAGTTCTCGGTTAGTGCTTGTGTCTGTCCATGTCTGTGGTTTGCTGTGTGTATTAGCATCTGGAGAACTTTTTCCAAACGTCCTTGTATTAACGCTGCTATTGCTCACTTGTTTTTGGCATTTATCTTTTCCACAGTGTTACTCTGTAACATTGTTTTATTTGGCGCTTTTGTAGATGCACATCATTGGTGATAAGGTGATCATTTGAATTGTTTATATTAATCAGTAGGCATGATACTATCATGAAATTAAATGTGTAATTGCCCTTTTTGTTTATGATATGCAGCTATCAAGATTAAAGTGGCCAAATCATCTGATATGCTGTCTTTCTTCCTAGCTGTCAAAACTGTGGTGCCCACCTGTAGAAGGGCTGGGCGACTCTGCCTTGGAAACCCTGTGATAGCTCAAGAACACACAAACACACACGAGCATGTGAATACTGTGCTATATTTACACATAGAGTGAACTGAAAAAGCAAACTGGCAATTGGCAAACTTACTACTTTTTTAGAATTCTTTTATTGTCTTTTTTGCACTCATAACGTGTGTGTGGCTTGAGGCCAGCGTCAGTGAGAGTACCAATCTTTATATTGTTGGTGCTCCTCCCCGCACAAGCTCCAGCTGCCCACGAGTGGGGAAGAAGCACCTATCATGTGATGGCCAGAAACACGCTAAACAGAATATTACTACCATTGCATACGTTCAGGCTTTTATCGTACACACATCTGTATTATGTTTCCTTTTATCCATAGTGATATTAAATGGTAATGGAGTGTAGTGTGAAAACATTTTTATCGGTAACCTGCTGTTATTGATGTGTTCATGTCTAAACAAGACTGTGCTGCTAAAACTTAAGTAACTGCCGGGAACTACATATCAATCAAAACCAACTTTTTTCTGCACACATGGCTGTTCTTTGAGAAATAAGACCTGCTCTCTTTTTATTCTCTATCACTCTCCCACTGAGATGCAGGAGATCGTCACGTGACTGAAACAGGTGAAAGGCTCTCTGAAGCTCATGTGGTACTTTGTAACTGAATTTGGATCACAGCATCATCGTTTATATCAATAACTCCAGACAATATTCGCCTACGCCTACTTTATCATGCGAGTATGAGGAAGTGGGGATCTGCCCAATCCTTCCTTCCTTTTGCTGAGGCTCCACAAGAGTAACTCTCAGAAAGAAAGGTGGGATCGGCACCCTATAATTTATTTGCAGCAGTATTTAATGAATATTCTGGACATTGGGAGGTTTGTGGAAAATTCAAGTCCCTTCAGTTTTGAGAATTTCTCTATGATTGCACTGTTGGTACTATAAAGTTGTAGACCGTGGCAATAAATAGATCCTTTCCAAAACTCTATCTGCAGATGTGTATTGAGCCAAAGAAGTTACTTTTTTTATTCACTGTATAGAAACAAAGTTCACTTGAATCTTCTACTTTTTTGTGGTCACTCTTAATAGTTGAATTTGTTACACTTGCATGTATTTTAGTTCACCTCACAATGCTATACAAAATAAGTTCGTTCTCTTATCTTCTACTGCTCTACCAACTGTGGTGTTTTCACAGAAGAATATGAACACATAGGAAAGATATTATTTATCATACAATTGCTATGTTAACTGTCGACTGTTGTAAACTTTCTTCACAGACCAAAAAAAGCTTCTGAGCTTGTGGCTTTTATTATCAGCAGGTGTCTGTAGGTGAGCTCTCATTGGGGGAGTGCCTGTTGCACTCTGGTGCAGATCATTTGCTGGTCTGTTGTAGTGACTACTTTGAAACCTTGAGCTGTATTGAGATTAGTACAAGGTCACTATTAGTACAAGGGGTTTGGCGATCTATTGCAAAACAGTGGGTTTACAGTTCTGTTTTTGGTAAAAACAGGCTCAATATTTTTTCTTTCCTTGCCTGAGCTACAAAAATCTCCTTTGGGTTTCAGTTGTGTAGGGCAGTGATTCTCCAACCAGTCCTTAGGACCCCCAAGACAGGTCTACATTTATGCACTATCCCAGCGTGCGATGCATGGAGAGAGAATGAAAACTGTATACCGTGTAGCGGGTCCCTGAAGACAGGTTTATCCACTGATACAGACAGGGGAGCTACTTGACTAAGCAAGACATGTAGTGTGCCTCAGTTATGTATACTTATGTGTGTTAAGGTGGCCTTAGGCTTGTGTACCCAGCTAAGGAGAAAAGCGTTAAGACACATATTACCGTGTTTTGAGACATCTGAGTTCAAGTGCTTGGTTATAATTCAGATGTTTTTTGTTTGTTTTTTTTCTGGGGGCAAACGCCCAAATAAAAGCGGTATGAATCAAATGAGGGTCATAGACCTGAGCAGATAGTATGACGTAAATATTGTTAGCCAGGCAAGTACATGCACACTGCATTGCATATAATTAGCTTAGTGTCCAGCCTTTGCAAGTTTTGTCAGTGTACTTAACCCACAAAGCTTTGGGTAAAGAGCAAACAAACGGTGACATTTGTTATGTTACCTGTTGCTTTAAAAACAAAAAAGAAAATGACTATAAATTAGCCAAAGTAAAACAAATACAGTAGGCTTTCCTTAATGACTTTCTGAAGAGACTAGAATTTGGGGATGGTGCCCTTGACAGAATTGTATTCCTGTGCTAGACAACTTTACTTTGAGCCTTTAGTATTAAAAAAATTACATCATAAGTTTAGTAAGTGGTATGTCAGCTCCCTGGTGTCTCATTCGAACGGAAGCCACTCATTTGGCCATGTCTGTAATTTATTGTGCTGGCAGTTCAGTCAGGGTGTCAGAGTACTTCTTGATAAAGATTGAGTAAGTGTGTGTGTGTGTGTGTGTGTGTGTGTGTGTGTGTGTGTGTGTGTGTGGCACAAGAGTGAGATTGTGTGTGTGTGTGTGTGTGTGTGTGTGTGTGTGTGTGTGTGTGGCACAAGAGTGAGACTGTGCATGAGAAACTTCTATGAGTCAGGATGAAACTGTAGCCAAGCCACAAAGCTCCCCAGGTTCTTGAGGCTCATTCTAAACCCTGCAGTCCCACCCATGTGGTATTATACTAGATGTTCCAGTACTGAGGTCTTAGCCTCAGAGTCACAATGTACCACATCCACAAAAACCTTAAATATCTAGAATGTTATGCTTGTTGCAGCCTATATTTGAGAATTTAACTAGTGTTGTCACTACTCAAGAAAAGACTGGTTGTCTATAAATAATTGAAACTCATTTATGATTACAAAGCCCTGCATAAGGATCTTAAGGGAATGGTTTGGGGATAAAAGATGATTATACATGTTTTTTACTTAAAAATAGAGCACATATTAGCAGGTTAATGTTATGTTACTAGCTATAACTTATTCTATAGAGTGATATTGTGTTTAAGCAAGTTTGATGCTTTAAATGGCCATCTTAAAAATGTATACCAATACAAACAATACCAATACACATTTTCCACAGTATAGATTCTGTCCATATGAGGTTTTCTTGTGAACTCTTTGTTTTGATGTCATGTTGACATATGCATCGATCAGCTGTGACATTAAAACTACCTTGCTAATATTGTGTAGGTCCCCCTCTTTGAACACTGAAACAGCTCTTATCTGTTAAGACATAAGAGAAGAGAAAATTTGACTAATCACACCAAGCCGCCTTCCAGTCCTGATTCTAACATGCCTATATCAGCCGTGGATAGGGATCAACATGAGCTCTGCCTGTTCTGCACTGACTGTGTCTTCTGACATCCTTCTATGATAACCAGCAATTTTCAGTAATTTGTGGGACAGTAGTGCCACTGTGGAATCAGAGCAAAAAGGTTAACCATTACTCCCCAAATGCGTAAGAGAGTTATGGGTGCCCATGACCTTGTCACTGGTTGTCCCTTGGTAGGAACTGAATACCAGGAACTGCCCACAAGACAAGCTGTTTAGTAGATTCTCTGACCCATCATAGTTTGGCCCTTGTCAAGGTCGCTCAGATCCCTTAGCTTCCACCACTCCAAACCGCTTTATATATATAAAAAAAGACCTTTTAACACATTAACTTCGAAAACTGTTTGCTTGCTGCCTTATATATCCCACCTATTGACAGATGCCACTGTAATGAGATGATCTAAGTTACTCACTTCACTTGTCAATGGTTTTGGTGTTTTAATGTTTTTTCGCCTCTAGCTGTTTCTTATAAAGTCAAGATTTCTTATGAAGTTATCCTTGATTTGAACCAAGTCAGTTTATTTCTTAGTTTGCTGCTGTTATATAGGTTCCTGTCAGAAATAGTTATAAATATCAGTAGTATTTTGTATCTGTATCAATGGCATCAGTATCTGCAAATACTTCAGATTTCTGGTGTCAATTTTTTTTTGTGCTTTCTTAAATTTTTGCAAATTGTATTTTAAGTTTACAGTAAATGCTTCAGTTTTCTGGACATATTTTTGTAGAGTTTACTACCTCGTTCTCTCTTTGGTTTCTCTGTGCATATTTTGACTGGTTTGCAAGTGTAAGCTTCCCATGCACTTCATCTCAGATTGGTAGGGTTGCTAGGGAACGGCAGCTGTCTGATTAAAATCTGATAAATGACAAAGATGGTGAGAGAGAGAGAAACATCTGGAAAGGAAGTGACTCCGACCATAATGGCTATTTGTTCTACATTGCGTCCTCGTAGCAGTTGAGCTGTATATGGCAGATTTGTTAAACCATGTTCTCATAGCTTCGTTGCACTTGGAGACTCATTAAGATCACTTGTCAGTTAGCCTGAGTTGCTTGCAAATAGGAGAACACTGAAGAGTCCAGTAATTTTTTTGGCAAGACTTGTGATACGGAATTATGTTAAAAACCAAAACACAGTATGTGTGCAGTACTGGTGTGTGTTTGGTTGTGGTAAGAATAGTGCTTCAAGGAAGTTTTGGTCATCTGTTATCAGCAGAAGTTCTTCTTTTTTTAATCTGGCAACATACCCACATTGAAAATAATGAATATACATAAACAGCCTAACGACTTATGAAAAAAGTGGATGCCTATTTGCACATGGTAATGTCTGCCTGAGTTTTTATGGTTGATCACAATTTACAGTCAGATATGCCAGTGGGTGGTTTTTAGGGTTTTTTTTTTTTTTTTTTTTTGTGTGGACAAGATGAACATAGTGTTATTTGCTCTTTAAGAGTCCACATTGACATTTTAAATTCTGTATTATTTGCCGTTTTTAATAGAGTGAATTAAAGTCCTGTATTGAAAGTTAAAGGTGACTGGCTCTTTACCCCAGTGAGTCATGCATAATTATGCAATGGCATTTTGGTAAAGGTGTAGCAGCAGCATTTAAGAACAGCACGTACCTGTCTCATATTGTTAAATTACAATGCAGGTCGGCCAAAATCAAAATAATAGATTGGCTGAAAATAAATACATTGGCCTGTTTCAATTTGCACAAATCTGAAATTCTGACCTGATGGTTCCAGTTTTGCACCCCTAAATTGTGTGCAAGGCAGTGTTCAATGGATTTGCACCGTTACTACAGTGTTTGGTCCACATAAATATTTCTTGTGGTTTAGCTCCTTTTTATCCCCCTTCTTTTCTCTCTCTCAGACTGACACTTTGAAACTGCTCCAGTGTTGCACATTCACTGCTTTCTTTGTGTTCTGTATGGTTTTAAAATGGAAATTAACGTATGGTGAAGTCCAAGAATGTTGAACTGAAAAAAAATAGTTATAATAGTCATTTTTATAATAGTACCGCATTTGTGTTCTTAGTCCAATGCATGCAGGCCAAAACAGGTTCTGTAAAGCTTCAGCACCAAACCCAGAAAATTCAAAGGAGAATTTGAAAAATAAAAGAATCAATTGGTCAGTTAGTCGCAACAACCTTTCATTTTTTTCCATCACTCCTAGATGGCTGCTCTCCAGAGTCCATTTTATGGGGACAAGATGAACCTGTACTCTCTGTGCAAAAAGATTGAGCAGTGTGACTACCCTCCACTCCCGTCTGATCACTACTCGGAAGAGGTAAGGCACTCAGCTCGTACTCTGGTAAGAGAATGGCCTCAGCAGTGTGCATCTGACTAATCACTGAGATTTTATTGTGTAGTACAAGCATCCTGATCAACTTCAGATGTTCCAGATGAGTAATTCTGTGGGTGTTTGGAGGAATCAAGTGATTCAAATGATCCAACAAGCATAAGTCATTTTGAATAAGGGGTGTTATGTATTATTTAATGCTCTTTAGTTGGCCAAACTTGTATTTCACATTTGTACATTAAATTCAGCCTAAATAGTTCTTACTTTATTTGCTCTATAAAATTGCAACACAGATTGACAACAAAAATAAAAGTTGGCCAATTGTATGTTTGGAGCAAAGCCCTGCTGATTCTGGTCTTGCTCGATTGTGACCATGCGTCCCTACTAGTATTATTTTGCTTTCTGAACACATTGATGGGCATTTGTCTACTTAGAGGTATGCAGTAGATTCAGAACATAAACCCACATAATGGACATTTTTGGAATATTGTGCTGTCTCCTGCTCCACAGGGGAAGGAAGTCTAGCTTTTCTTTCCATTGGAGTTTTCTGAGCCTGGCTGATGGGCTGTAACTCTGATATTTGCTGCATGTTCCTATATCTTTAGCTGCCATCATCAGTGCCTAATTTAAGGGCTCCCCGCCATAGCCAGCCTCACCTACAGCTTGAGTCATTATTCCCCCATTCATGAGATTTGCTCTCCATTGCTTCAGTGCTGCAGAGGCTCTATTCCCCCCCAGTCCCCACCCCATTCCCTCCAGCGGAGACAAAGGGCCTGCATCCTCCCCTGTCTGCGTGTAAACAATGCTCCTGAAGGCGAATGGCAAAAAACTGTCAGCCGCTCATCTTTGGTGTGTCATTTACCGTCTCCTTGCTTCTCACCTGACAGACAACCCCTTTCCCCATCAAAAATTTGGCACCCCCCAAATCTTTTTTTTTTCACTAAGCATATGAATATTTTACATATCTGCATCCTGATTTGCCCCTCTCTCAAACCCCCACCCCCCTCTGCCATTTCTTCTCCACTAATTCTGCGACTGGCTGGATTTGCATTTCACATGCTGAGCTGATTAGGAGACGGCGCGCCGCGCAGCACCAGCCAGGCCTCAGCTAGAAAGAGCCGGTTGCCATGGTGATCAGGCATTGTGGGGGGGGTTACTTCTTCCTTCCTTTGCTTTTTTTTCCCCTTCCATTTTGCTTTTAATGATGCCGGTTGTTGGGGCTGAGGTCGCATCTCTTTCTCTTTTTGTGGCACGAGTGTGAATTTTGGGGAGTGTGTGTGTGTGTGTGTGCGCGCACGCGCGGTGGGTAAATGTGCATGCACAAGACTTTAAAGCTTCTAGCTAGAGGTAGCACTGTCTTTAAACAGGTCATTAGCTCTTAGGTGACATGGCCACAAATACATAGCATGTGGTTTAATTAGCTTTTTTTCCTCATTTTTGACACTGTGGTTGATGTCAGCCAATGAATGAAATGTTGAGAGTTGTCTTCTATTTCTCTGTTTTCTGTGCTTACCTCCTCAGCTGAGAAAGCTGGTAGATATGTGCATCAACCCGGACCCAGAGAAGCGGCCTGACATCACCTACGTATACGGCATCGCCAAACACATGCACGCTCTAACGCTCGCGAACTGAGTCCATTACCCACTCTCTCCGTCTGCTTCTTCACTGCACGGCCCACTTTTGGATGACGTTTTGCCAGTGGTTTTGCAAAAGCCATGTAAACTGCTCCTTTGTTCCATCACATAATAATGTTACCATCAAGTAAGGGTGAAAAAACCTCAAAATGCTTGAAACCAAAGATATGAGTGAATGCAGAGTGACTTAAAGAATGTGCCACAGGATTACTGACAGTTATACATCCATATAGTTGTAATGCTGAGGTTGAGTCACAATATGGGTATGTAATACACGCGCACGCGCACACACACACACACACACACACACACACACACGGTAAATTTTACCACCTAAGACTGTTCGAAAATAATAGAGAAACATAAAATGCACAAATGCTTAAAAGAAATGGTTTGAACATGCTATTTTAATACAGAGTGCCTAAACACAGAAGAAAACCGCAGCCTTAAAGCATCTTGCTGTTATGCACTTTTGGATATTGGTACAGATGATGCAACACCCTGATCATTGAATGTAAAATTACCTCTGTTACAGAGGAGGCTTTTTTTCTTATTTAAAAAGAAATTGTAGGCAAGATATG
The DNA here is from genome assembly GCA_037974365.1 of Hydrocynus forskahlii. Lineage (NCBI taxonomy): Eukaryota > Metazoa > Chordata > Actinopteri > Characiformes > Alestidae > Hydrocynus > Hydrocynus forskahlii. Next base: position 13,361,964 of record JBBPCX010000038.1, read on the forward strand.
CTTTGCATGGTCCCATGATACTCCTTCCAAAACCATCTCACAACAAGTTTTATAAAAAGACTGAAAAACTCGTTTGGTCTCTATAAAAGTCAATTGAAATTCCCCTAAAAAGCTTCCCCATTTGTACAGCTGGAGGTTTCTAGTTCTATTAAAATAGAATGAAGTCATTATGGTATTTGTTGCAATTTGCATGGACTTTATCTACATTGTTGTGTTTCCTGTGCATACTTTGAAAAGAGAAGCATGATGTCATTTGTAATTTCAAAGGTTTGTAATTGTAGCCCAAAGCCTTTATATTGTGTATGCTTCTCTCACTGTGCCTTTAGTATAGAATATAGGGGCTGTTTTTTCCCCCAAACACACACCAGATTCCTAAATCTCATTTATCATTTTGGCTAACAACAAGCCATTTATTACTACTGTAAACAGTAGCAGCATTTTCAGGTCCTTTTTATAAACGACTAAAAGCAGAGAAGTCAGATACTAGGGATCATGGACCAGGACTGATGAAGGAGTAGGAATAGACTGTAGAATATCATGAACAGCTTGACAATCACAATATTAATAATTATAATGCACGCTCTTCTGCTGTTAGTGGTTTCTGTCAATGTTGGTATTTGAAAAATTCTCTCAAATTTAACATTGAATTACTCTTAAAAAAAAAAAAAAAAAGCTACTGAAAGATTATTTTGCCAGCATGAACCTTAACAGAAGAAAACGCAATAAGTGCCTTTTCTTTTGCCTAAAACAAATATGAGCAGTGTTCATCATAAAACACAGATTAAGATGAAATGTATTTTCAGTTTTAGCTGTTTAGTGTTTAAATTGGGTCTTTAAATAGGGGAGGGGCAGCGTGAGGGTTGAAGCTTGTCTACAAGCAATATTAGTCTTGAAAGAGAAGTGATGCTCCGTAGGAGGTACATTTACAGATTAGTTTTGAGTGTTTTTCACCTTGGTCGGCAGTTACTTTGTCATGCTTGTGCAGTATGTTTCAGTAGAATATTCCATTTCTCCCACGCTTCGACCCATTACAAACTCAGTTCTCTGGTCTTGAATAGCTTATTAAAAGTGCCTCATGAGGTGGCTTCTTGAGTTCTGTCACGGACTTGAATATGAAATTACACAAGCATCCGAGGTCGTACTTTATGGTTGTTAACAGCTATACAGTATACCACCCTTTTCATATAGGAAAATTATGGATTTGCTGTGATAATATTCATGTACAAATGGTTGTTTTTAACAGCGTAGTCGAGAGCCTTTTACGTGTTTACCTTTTATTGTTATATTTAGCTTTAATCAGTTCATAACGTTTTTTTTCCCTCTTATTGTTAACACAGTAACAGTTGACTCCTGTTGCCTCCTATAAACATGTTTATCTTGATATTAAACTCGGAGGCGGGGGGGCGGGTTGAGGAATCGTCATGCAGGGGGTGCGTTGAACGGCCGAGGCACGTGCGGTGCTTGTTTAACGGGTTGGACAGATTATAGGGGGGTTTTTTTTGGTTTTTTTTTTTTTTTTTTTTTTTTTTTTTTTTTAAAGTTCCAGTGCCTCTTCAGTGAGATTCATGGTGATGTGTTTACAAACGAAGCCTCTGCAAAACTTGATGGAGAGTGTGTTGAGGACTGGCCTGATCTGCTATTGGCTGTCCTTAGTGTCACATTCATAGCCGGGTCACGTTCACCAGTGTAATGCAGTGGAACGCTGAGTGCAGAGGAACCTTTTGCACAAGTGGAAGGAAACGCTCATGTTGAATGACGAAGCCAGCTCTATAAATTAACATTTGAACTGAACAGTTGACCGTTGCACAGCTAAAAGCCCTGCTGAACGTGCCCCAGACATGACTCTCTTTACACCCAAAGCATTTGGAGTGGGGGGTTGGTGAGGGGTAGGCACCTGTTATTTATTTTTTACTTTTTTCTTTTGTTTTTGGTGGATCAAAACATTTACATGTCTAACTTTCAAGATGCACATTAATACTTTCTACGCTAACTGAAAATAAAATAAAAGTCCAGTTCCTTTTATTGCATGACAACTGTTGTTATTCCATGAGAGTGTACAGATTTTTGGAAGATTTGACGACTGTTGAGGACATATTGTCTACAGAAGTGGGTAGAAGATAGTTACATATATTCAATTATTATGCTAAGAAATTCCATTGTTCTTTCAGTTATAATACTTTTATATTTTGTAAAGTGTACTAGGAAAGGAGTCTTTTTACCCAAGTCATGTTTCTGTCATTAACTTGTTGCTAATGGCGCAGTGGTGGCACCATCTGTACTGTGTTACGATTTTACATCTTTTACAACTTTCAACCCTTGTCAGTGTGTTTTAAACCAAAAGAGAACAGTGTCACCTCAACTTTCAATGCTGATAGTTGCCGATACTCAGGAGTTCAGTTTTTTAACCTGATACTTCAGCATTTTTCTTCATCTTGATTAAGATGCTTTTATTTGATAAGGGCTGTCACTATCCATTCTGTTAGTAATCGATTGATCAAAATAATTAATTGAGCGATCATATAGGCAAAACTTTATGAGCAAAGATGGAATTACATTTTGTAACTTCTAAATTTAGCATAAAACAGTCAGACATTCTGCTAATGTGGGTTTTTTCTTCCATTGATTCACAAAGTCAGCTGGAGTGGGAATAGCTCCTATTTGCTAGATTTCTGTTCTGTTTCATTCAAATTGCATAATAATTGCTGAGCTGGAGTCATTTAGAACATCAATTTAAACTAATGTTTTAATCAAGTAATCATGACAGATCACAATAATACTTTTTAGGAATGTACAAATGGAACGGGCGTATTTAGACTCCAAATGTACAGTTCATCATTGACCTATTTTTTTTTTTATTTATTTAGGTCAATTTCTATTGCCATTTTATGACCTGTTGCAGGTGCGTGCACTTGCGCTTGGTTTAAAAGGTGCTGATGTCAAAATGTGATGGCAATGTGACATACAACTAATTGGGCGAAATAGCCATTTGCGTCTTTCTTTCAGTTGATTTCAGTTGATTCGATTTTGATTTTGTGGTTTTGAAAAGGCAACTAATTTTTCATTTCCAAATTCAAAATGGAATCAGAATCAAAAAAACTTTATTGATCCAGGAGGAAATTGCTTATGTAATGACTACAGAGACCAGTACAATATAAACAATATAAGTTTGGCTCAAAGTGCAAACTGTTAGATTGGTTAGTATACAACATTCAGAAAATGTGCATGCAGTCTGTTAAACAAGTACTGGCTACATTTGGCTTTAAATAAATTTGAACTGGCCAGTGGGTTTAGGCTGGGTTTACGTTATGATAATGTGTAGGCTACCCTACCCATCTTTTCATTATATGTAATGGTAGAACAGTATTATTGCAGCTACTAATTTTGTAACAAAAATACTTGTATTTTAGCTGATTTAGATAAAAAATTATGTGGTATAGTAAATATTTACAATACAAGATAAGGTTCTGATGCAGAACAGAAATAGTTAACAAGCTCTGTCAGGTGTGTGTAAATGAGACACTTAACAATAATTACTCAAGAAGCATGCATTCATTTTCGATTTCAAACTGAAATATCATCCAGTACCAAGATATATCTTGGGGTGGGATCAAGACCGCTAAACACTTGCTTTGTTTTTACAAAATGTGGAATTTATGTATTCACTAATGAGCTAAAGGCCTTTTTTCCTCACTCGTGGAAATGAGATGGTTGACAGTGTAATGTTACTTTCCTAATAGAATCATCTTGCTCCTTCATGCCAGTCAATTCCCGTAGCCCCACCCGCTCCCTTTTGATTGTGTTTATTTGTATCCTTTTAACAAGCACCTTCTGCTAGCCCCGAGCATTATTATGGGCTGTTGCAGTATGTCATGCCCCTGGGTCTTCGTTTAGATAGTTTCCCCTGTGGACAGACAGAGGCTTGGGCCCCCTGCTCTCGCATTCTAATGAATTCCAGGAGGAGTACAGTTCAATGTCATCACAGGAAATTGCTCCCATGAAACTGCACACAATGAAAACAAACAAAAGTAAGCTTTGCAATTGATATTAGGGCTTGTTGGGGTTTTGCACCTCTCAAAAGTTTATTTTTGCCCCCACAACAGTGTGTGAGAGAGTACCACATGTGTACAAAAACAGTTGGAAAAAGTTTCAGCACACCTCCCATAAACTTCAGGATAAACAGACTGTGCATTTCAGTGCCATTACATACATTCTCATGTTGGCCTCAGTCTGACGAGTCACACACGTCCATCTAGTGGTAAGAACCTTCAACTGCACTCGTAACACACAGCTCGACCTTTCTTGTTTAACAAGGTAGTTAAATGATGGTGCGGAATTGACTAATTGGGAGGAAATCAGTGTTCAATGATATGCGTCATGCAATTCTCTGTTGCAATTTTCATGCTAAATAAAGCTTACAAATGTATCAGAACCTGTGTGGTAATGTTGCTTACACTAGTTTCTGGCAGTAACGACTTTTTATGAAATATGTGTTCAGTTTTCTGTTTTTTGTGCTGGTCTGCACAGGCTGGCAACGGAATGCAAATGTTTTAATCGCCCCTCTTAGTCAAATGACATGATGGGATGATTTTGGAACAAGTCGTCTACAGAAAACAACCTTAAATATGGCATTTACTGCATATTGTGATGCATACATTTATTGTGACATAAAAAAAAAAGAATGACGGCATTAAAACTAACATTGACTATCTTATAACAGTGGCACCTGTCAAGGGGTGGGATGTATTAGGCAGCAAGTAAACAGTCAGTTCTTGAAGTTAATGTATTGGAAGCAGGAAAAATGGGTGAGTGTAAAGATCTGATTTACTATGATGTGGTCATAGTAATTGTGATGACCAGATGAGTGGGTCAGAAAAAAACATCTATATATAAAAAAAAGCAAGTCTTATGTTTCTAGTATATGAAGGTAAGTACCTACTGAAAGTGATCCAAGGAAGGACAACAGTTAACATGGTCATGAGCACACAAGACTTATTGATGTGCAGGGGAGTGAAGGATAGTCTGTCTGGCCTGATCCCACAAATTGCTGTGAAAGTTAATGCTGGCTATAATAGAACACACAGTGCATTGTATCTTGCTGCATATGGGTCTGTGTGATACTGACCCCTGTCCTCTTCTAAAAGTGCCTATAATGGGTATCTGAGCATTAGAACTGGACCATGAAGCAATGGAAGAAGGTGGCCTTGTCTTATGAATCACCTCTTTTGCATCATATGGGCGGCTGGATCTGTGTGCATCACTTACGTGGGGAAAAGATGGCACCAGGATACATCGTGGCAATGAGGTAAGCCAGCAGAGGCCATGTGATGATCTGGGCAATGCTCTGCTGGGATCAAGCATCTGAGATGTGCTGGACAAGCCCGTCTTGACGCTGCTCACCTTCAGAAGTCTTATGGAGTCCATGCCTTGACCGGTCAGAGCTGTTTCGACTGCATTTGGGGACCCAAACAATATTAGGCAGATGGTTTTACTGTTATCTGTGTATAATGTAAAATGTATATCTTTTGCACAGGCCACATATTATTCTTATTTTTCCCCAGTGTATTCAGGACGTTAAAATGTGTTGTGTGTTCTCTTCAGAAATTCAACAAATTTGAATTTTGTCATTTTGTCATGAATTTTGTCATGTCAAAACTTTTGCATACAAACAGTGATGTCAAAGTTGTTTTTTGTTTGTTTTTGCTTTGTCTGCAAGGTGTAACAGATGTCACATAATTAAACTGATTGACCTATATTGCACACGCAGTGCTATTACAATGCCATTATTCACTGTTAATGGCATTGGGTGTGATGAAACTGTGGCACTGCCTGTAGAACCAGCTGGAGGAAATGATGGAAATATTTCAACAAAATATGTCATGAATGTGGTGAAGGTATCCTGGTGTTTTTATTTTTGTTTTTATTTTATTGTTCTTTTTCATGGTGTGATACATTTTTACAGTTAGTTGCCAGTGTGTTGTCCAACACGGTCCCTGTACATGCTGAACTGAATGTGCTGTATTTATCTGTGTTCTTTTTGAACTTGCATCCAGGTGCTTCCATATCTAGCTGCTTGCCAGAGGGACCAGAACTCATAATGTGTCCCTTCTTGCGCCGGGGTTGGGTTTGGCTGCTGAAAGCATTTTTTTTTTCATATATTTCTCAGTGTTTGGGGTGAGGAGAAGTGCCGTGTCTGCTTTGTGTCTTCTTCTTGGAACAAGTTTCTTTACTGTGATGTGGAGTGTTTGAAATTGCCAGAAAGTTGTCACTTTATTGACTCGGGCTGTCGTCAGCAGAGCGTCTCCTTGTGTAAGCCGGAAAAGTCGGCCCAAGTTTGGAGCGAGGAGGGCAGAGGAGATGAGAAGTGGTGTGGGGTGGGGGGGCATAAACAATAGCTGCTTAAAAACATGCTTTTTCCTTCTTGTTTGCCCCCAACGGACAGACAGGGAGGAAAATAGCTAACTCCTCACAAGGACTGTTTTTTTTTCCCCCTCCGTATTGAAAGGGTGTGTGTACTGAAGTGTGAAATATCAATAGCGTGCAGATTCGAAATAGCTTGTGGCGCACACTTGGCAACTTGTACTTCAAACATATTAGTTTGTGTGGGGGGGGGGGGGATAAAGGAATTATCAAGGGATCCTGTCTACACACACACACCATTCACACTCCTGTTTATCATTTGATACGCTGCTGAAATCCTTCTTTTTCCTGACCATTTCTCAGCCATAATTGCAAGAAAGCTTCTCTTGGACATAAAATTGCTCTTTGTTATTTTAAATCTCGACATTTGTACTCGGCTCAACTCAGACAAAATCAGATTTACCCACCCTACTGTTGTTTGACGTCGGAGGTTTATTTCCTTTGTTCTTGAGCTCCAAAGCAAGCTAACAACTTGTGGAAACCGACCAATTAGCATGTGCAAACCGAATGTCTGCATTGACACACTTTTTTAAATAGCCATGTGAAATATATACATAGAGTTTCCGAGTCTGTACAACATACTGTGGAGCTTAAACTTTTAAGAAGTTTCTATAATTCTGCATAAATATGACACCTAAGATATCAACAGAATTTCATACTAGTAAATGAAGAGCACCCAATTAAAAAATGAGTCAAATATACTAGGCCATTTTTTATAGAGAAAAATGATCCAATATTACATAACTGAGTGGCAAATATATGACTTTTAGCCCATTCCTCTACATACAAGAGTTTCAACTCTAGGATGTTGTCAATTTTCCCTTAAAAAACTGCTCTCTTTAGGTCCTTCCCCAACATTTCTGTTGGGTTAAGGTCAGGATTTGTGTGCTTAGGAGTGTTGTCTTTCTGCGTGACCCCATTTCTATTGAGATTCAGTTCACCGACAGATGTTCTGACTTTTAATTTTAGAATTTGCTGGTATAATTCAAACTTTCCCTCAGTGATGGCAAGCCATCTTGGCACCTATGCAGCAAAGTGAGCCCAAACCATGACACTACCATCACCATGTTTGACACATGGGATTTGGTTCTTATGCTGGAATGCATGCATTTCTTTCTCCAAACATAACACTTCTCATTTGAACCAAAAATTAGTTTGTGTCTCATCTGTACACAAAAAATGTTTTCAATAGCTTTCAGACTTGTTCACATGTTAAAAATGATGGGCAGCAGTGTTCTTTATGGAGAGCAGTGGCTTTCCCATTGTAACCCTGCCATGCACACCATTGTCCATTGCAGTGTTCTTTTGATTGTGGACTCCAACATTAACATTACTCAGTGTTACGGATGCCTTTAGTTGCTTTGTGATCTCACAGACTGTTACACCCATGAGGAGAGAAACCGTGGTTTTGAATTTATTCCATTTGTACACAGTGTGTCTGTCTGTGTATTGGTGGAGTCCAAATTCTTTAGAGATTGTTTTGTACTCTTTTCTAGCCGGATGAGCATCAGCAATGTTTTGTCTTAGCCCCTCATAAATCTCCTTTGTTCGTGCCAGAACACTGTGCATTTGCGTGGTGGTAAAGACCACAATTACTTAATCCCTGTCTGGGAAACCGACCCACAGTTCCAAAAAAAATTAAGCTTCAGAATGGCTGTGGCTACTGTTTTTAGTTATGCTGCACATAACAATTTTTATGTATAACACTACAGCAGACAGTGCTAAAACCGATGACCATAATCATACTTGTTAGCTATCTTAGCCTTGTAGCTCTAAACATTTAGACTTTGGACTGTCTTATATGACCTCTAACATTATGGGTCGGGGGAAAATCTTGTACATTTTCTAGAAATGAATCACATTTGTTCACAAGCTGCCATGAAAAGTGTTTGACCATGTTTTGGTGCTTCTGGACTGAATAAAAGCTGGCACTTCTCTGAGCGTGTATAGCATGGCGTGGCACGCTCAGCCCACGTTGGCCAAGCGAGGAAGCATCACCCAAACATTATGGGCTTTTCACATGCTGCAGCTATTGGAAACAAATGCTTGGCCAGCATTTCAAAAGAAGCCTGATCCAGAGCGTGGCTTTACAGGTGGCCACCGCCCGCAGCTGATTCCAGTTGTGGAGCCGTCCGAAATGTCACGTCCCATCCCGTCGCCTTCCCCCATCAGCCTGCTGCAGGAAGAAGACAAGGAGGGGAAGCAGGCTGCTGAGAGACAGCATGCAAAGAGGCGAAGAAGCTGCCTGTGGCTCCAATTCCATCTGAAGTTGGAAAATAATAATAATAATAAACAAAGGTATTTCCTGCCTGGAGAAAAGTGTGTTTCCCAAGATAGGGAAAATGGAGCAGTGTATGAATGTTTGAGGCTGGTAGTGACATTAAGTAGTATTCTGCGTTGGACACCATAGCTTCAACTATTTTTCTCCACTTCAAGGCCATAATCTTTGGTAGTCCTTGGTTTATAGTGTGTTTACTTCAGGATATACCTTTATGGCAGCACATATCCTTAGTAAAAAAAAGTCCTTTCCATTGGGCTGTATTCAGTGTGTGTCAAAGAAGGTTAACCTGAGTGCTAGTTGGTGCAGTCTTATTGTTTTATTTACTTTAAATCCTTCTGTATGGAATACACATGCTCAACCTCAGTGTCACTTCCACTAATGCCCTGGTCTAGTAAAATAAGCACCTTAGTCGTAAACTTGCCAATGACCTGTCCTCAAATAACCACTTCTGTCCCCTCCGTTTCGGCAAGAACTATAGAGTCACTTTTCAGATGTCTGATGTGCACCGACTTTACTCCTGATATTAGACTTTAACCCCGAAGCCTGTGGTAAGGCATGCTTCTCTGGCACAGGCTTAACCAGTGATGATCATGTGATATAATTTCAACTGAAATACTCTGATGTTGGTTGATCTGGTGTTTATCACACTTTTTCATGATCCATCACAGGGTATCTACAGCTGCTCAGACTCTTTGAATAAATCCAACACTGTTATGGCTGGTTTTCAGATCAGAACTACAGTTTAGGATTAGACTATAGGGGTGAGGTTCGAAGTTAAGGTTGTAGTGGTAGTTCAGGTTAAGTTTAAAGGGCCCATAGCATCATATATATTTATTTTGGATTTTTTTTTCAACACTATGTGATTTTATGTACCACATAGTTCTTTTTATTTCAAATTTCCTGCTTGTGTATATCTGACAGAATTTGGGTGAAACGTAAAAAAGCATATTTTGCATTTATGTTCTCTCTGCCTTGAATTTCTCAACTGTGTTACAGCTTCTTGTTTGTAATACCCATGGAGAGATATTTTTTTGCTCGTTTAGCTATTTTCTTTCATTTGGATTATTAAACAAGTAATTTGCTTAATAATCCATTCTCTCATATATATATATATATATATATATATATATATATATATTCCTTTCTATCTTTAAAAGTAGAAAGCATGCATTTTTGTGGTAAGACATCAGTATAACATGTATTACTTATTGAGAAGGGTTTTTTTTTTTTTTATCAAGTAATCGTAACAGCCCATCTAATGACTAGTTTGTACATGTTTCAGACCTGATCTCAGACTGTGCTTTGACGCAACATTGATTGTTCATTTGCTCTCTCGTGTGGTTTTAAAGGCTAATCAACCCCAGTGTATTTACTCCTTTTCTCATATCCTCTGGAATGATAGAGCACTCCTGGAGACCAGCCGGTAAAGCCAGCCTCCCCTGCGCCCTTGCTTTCTGAGTCTCAGCCCTTTGGACTCAGGGGCCCCCACCGTTTTCCAGCGCTGTAATGTTGTACAGGTCTCCAGTAAATCAAAACCACTAGCAGATGCTGGCTAGCTGCGCTTTAGGAGGCGGGCCCTTTTTCGAGGCCTTGATTTACACAGCCGGCGCACGACCACAGACATTCCTGTGTAAAAAAGCCACGGCTCTGTGGCACGCTGCAACTCCAGCCTGTGTGCGCTCGTCCTTTCCCACGCTTTCCTCTGTTCTGCCAGCCAGCAGAGGCAGTTCCACTGCTCTCCAGCCATTAGGAGCAGAAAGAAAGCAGGGAAAAGAGCGCCAGATGACGGCAGAGGAACTGAAAAGAGAAGCAGCTCCATTTGTCATCTGCTGATGAGCCGATAGGTGCTTGGTTTAATGAATATTTCAGCCTTTTTTTAGCCTGATCTCTGTCTGCTGTATCTGTATCAAAGGTTTGATTACTATTGGCAATAATTTCAATACCTCTGCCTAGAAAGTAACTGAAAACTAGGTGACTGAAACTACAACTATTACACTCTACAGTGGTTTTACTTCAGCTCCATGACGCTTCACACCAGACGTGACTCAGTATTGCAAAGAAAGTTTTCCTAACACATTGTTTTTTTTTCCAGTAATGGATAAGTTCATATAACCTGCAAAACCATGACTTTTGTAGTGTTTTTTTTTTACATCAAATATAGACTTAAATCATGGTTACTGCAATGATGCTGCATGATGGATGCAGCTGTTGGAAAAGATTACATCATTTAACATAGGAGTGTATTGCCCATCTGCTGTAAAACGGGCTTAACAATAGTAGTAGTGGAGACATGGGAGAATCTTACCAAAGATGTTTATGATGTTTCATCTTACTTTCTATTGGAGCGGCACTAGAAGAAAGTAGTTCTGGCTGCCTTCACTTTCCATGAGGGTTTTTGTTGTCCACTGTTTTGGTTCAGTTTTAACAAATTCTTAATTCTGGACATTTAATTACTGAACACTGGTCACAGTTGTGTAAATGCTCACTGATGAAATTCAGCAATTGCCCGTTGGATTCTATTGTACATTTGGAATCAACTGGTTTTATAATCTTTTGTAAAAAATCAAAATTGTTCTTTTTGGTAATTGACCATAAGCTAAAATGCAGCATGTAGAGATTCCTTTTAAAAAAGGCTCCACCAAAATATGCCCATAATACAGCTTTGAGAGGATTTTTTTTTTGAGAATGAAAACACAGCATGTTGCGCACCATTTGGAGATGACAGAGTTGGAGAAAGGGTTTTTTGTAAGACAGGCAGAATGCGCAGCGTATATCACTAGTTACAGGAAACAAAAATTGCGTTCCGCTTATTTGTGCGCAACCTCAGTGCGTGCAGCACTATATTTAGAGGTGAAACTCCTGTCTTGGACAAATTCCTTTGCCGGGGGAGAATGCTGAGAACGAGCAGTTTGCCAACACGGAGAGCTGACAGCTTTTATTGCAGGAGGAGACGTCTTGTGTTTTAAAAAAGTGGTTCACTCTGACAGGAGCACAACAACAAAGCGGTGTGACCTGCCGAATCTGAGAAAACACCTTGTTATACCAGAGTTATGTGCACCCCCAGCCAAAGATACCTGCTGAGGGTGTACATATCTCTGGTATAACATAGACTTATATCAGTGGGTGTATATTGGAGATTAAACCAAGCCCCACCCCACCCCAGCCCCCCACACACGGGTGGGCCAAAAGGGTGCACTGTACATCCCCAGCTGTACATCCCCAGCTGTAACCAAGGTGGTAGACAAGCATGAGGCATTCACTTTATTTTAAGACTGTGAGGAGGAGGAAGAGGAAGGGAGAAAGGCGAAGAGGGAGGGAGAAAGAACGGGGCCGGGAAAATGGGGGGAAGCGATAGAAAGTGAATTCCACTCCTGTCACCCGGTGCTAGGTGTTTGCAGAGTTTTTCCCTTCCAAGCACCTGCCATGCAGGTACAGTAAAGTCCAATTAATGGCGTCAGCCAAGAACTTCTTTCCAGCACTCAGCCCCCCCCACTCAGCTCCACATTTACCTGGGCACATTCAGGGTTCTGGAGCCCACTAAGCTGGTGGGTGACAGAAGACTATTTCCTGAGTTTATAGTGATTCTCAACCTTTTTGAGTCATAACCATCCCAGCTCTGAGCACTGGACAACTGAGTCCAGTCTATTATAATCACATACCACACCGCTAGCTATGCTACTGCTTCTGCACTATGTGTCTAAGAGTACCCAGACCCTTCTTCTAATTAGTAAATTCAGTCACTTTAAGGTGGATATATTAAATACAGGTGTTTAGTTGCACACTCACATGTTGCGTAACATTAGGCTGGTTTGTTGTGGAACAGCTGAGGAAAGCATGTGTCTGACATCACCAGGCCCAACACCAAGCATCAGGTACACGGACATAAAGGCCTTCCAGTATTTTGCAGAGGAGCTGAGGAACTGTGTTCTTTTGAGCGGATACCTAGAACATGTCCATAATAGCCTAAACAAAACACTTTTGGTTTTGTAGTTTTAAATGTCCCATATGCTTCATTTTAGTGTAATTCATATTTTGACCAACTGATCGATCGATTGATTGATTGTCACTGAACTTTGTGTGGGTTTGTGTAACAAAAATATCCTAAAAGTCAGTTTCACATGACCATTTTCCAGTCTCTTCTCATCCCTCATAATTTGATGATGTATTGTTACTGTGCCTCTCAGACTGGTGTATGTAAATGGCCTGTATTCTGACTGGCTTCCCTTATTTTGACTTGTACTAAAAGTAGCCCATGTTGAAATGTTCCACAAGCACCCGTGTATAGCGAAAATCCGTGTTGTGATGTGGTAAAAAAAAAATCCTAAACCCTAAATATGCCCTCAAATATTCTCCCAAACCACTTTAATTTCACTTTAAACTTATTAGCCTTAAAGAAAATTTAAAGGTAAACCTGTATTCATACTGTACAGTTACACTGAACTCCTGGAGTGCTAGAATGTAAAATATTGATGTTATTTGATTAATTGAACTGTAATTAATGCACGGGCGTTTTCTTTGACATGCGCTGTCATTTTGTTTGGTACAGGGCTTTAAGAAGAACAAAATGAAAAACACCAGAACACTCATGAACATGTGTCACAGGGCAGCAGCCAATCAGTAGCAAGGAGAAATAAATAACGTTTTCGAATTGGCTACTTTCAAACCTCCCGCCTCTGAGTACTGCTGACTGTGACGTCTGGGCCTCGTGCGCCACGCCCCCTTGTCCTCGTGCTGGTTGTTTAGTTTAGGGCGGCGCTGAGCAGCAGAGCTTCATTCCATTCAGGTGTCTGATTGCCTTAACCGCTGCGTGGCTCACGAGTGCCGGACGTCACAGTCAGCTGTACTCAGAGGCGGAGGTTCGAAAATCAGCGATGAACTGAAACGTGACTGCTGATCCTCCTGAAAGTAAGGGGTTACTG
>JBBPCX010000038.1:13384361-13400640 GCA_037974365.1 Hydrocynus forskahlii
ACCCCCACCCCCTCCCGTAAGAGCGGAGTGTGATTGTACCTCCTCAGCCGAAGACAAATGCTAGCAGCAGAACAAAGGCAGCACTTTGTGTGCGGCTAGCTTTGAGAACCGAGTCTCAGGGGTAAAAGTAAATTATACATTTCCAAAAGGACACCTCTCTAGGGAATACTGTAGTGTATATCAGAATTTCCAGTTTAACTCTTGTTATTATCTCGTGCTAAATGCACCTAAATACTCTCGAATTAATATTCAGTATTATTCTTTTATGAGAGCAAACTGGTTTAAGCTATGATCTGTAATATTAGTGTAAACATGTACGACAGGAAAAAGGAAATTCTCTGCTAATTTAGAAGTCACATTATTCCACAGTGCTGCTGAGTACATTCTGATTAGTCAGTGGTCATTTCATACCTAAGTATGTAGTTAATTCACATTCTGGCTTTGGGATAACCAGGATGTTATGGCCCCAGTGCAAGGCAAATTAATGGGCTCCGTATTATCATATGAAAGAAATGACAACCCACTGTGCTTTAAAGCTCTAAGCTAATAGTTGAAGTATATTATTACCATGGCTACCCAGTTATAGGTTGACAATTGCTTAATCAGCAATATATGGCACCTAGCTAGTGTCTTAGTTATGCATTTAGTTAAAGAGATACATATATATATATATATATAATTATTGACACTTTCTTTAAAATCTCATACTTAAACCTTTAACTGTCTTTAGTCTACAGAAAAAAGTACAAAGTAAGTGATCTGAGACCATTCTTTACTGCAGATTCTCTCCAGATCCCCTATAGGCCTTGGTCCTCTCATTTGGACTCGCCTCTACTTAATGGTACTTAATGGTGCTTAATTCATGATGCCATGTATCCTAACAAGGTTTATAGAATCTCTGTATGAAAAACGTCACAGATCCCCCAATATACAGTATTTAAAACCAGAGTAGAGGTTCTTCTCTGTACAACATTCTTTCCCTTAATGTGAAAAACACTTTGATTGTTTTACCAAAAAGCTCTTTTTCTGTCTGACCACTGAAGCCAGTTCCATTCAAAGTTCCAGCAGCATCTAAATCCAGCCGCTTACGTTTGTGGTTAGATGAAAGAAAAAGCTTTCTTCTGGCACATTTTTCAAATACTTTTTGACATGGAGGAGGCGTCTAATGGGCTAAAGACTTGGTGACCCCAAGATGTTGTCACCTCCTGCAAGTGTCCAGCCATGATCTTTGAGGAAATTTGAGTGTCTCTAACTAGAGATATTCTTTCATGGCATTTCTTTCTTTCTTTCTGTGTTTTTCCTAAAAGTGTGCCAGAAATGATGGAGCAGACTGTATACATGCACATAAGACACTACATCAATGATTTTGCTACAGCTTGGTTATTACCTTGAAAGTGAATGTTTTTAACCTGTGGTACATCAACACTGAACATCACAGTCATTATAAAGAGTGGCCATGTCTGTGAAGCCTGGCTGTGAGCAGGATCTAGGGGAGACCATAGATCCTCATTAGGTCACCAAATCTCCTGGCTCTGCTATATCTCTCACTAGATGCGTGGTCAGTAGGAGGCTCTCTCTCAAATCCCTCTGGGCAGCCCAGGGAGCTCCCGTAGTCACGCTCAACTACTGTACGTCACCTTTAAATTGCTCTATTTGTCTGCACTGGTCAAGCCACAATAGGCCAAGACATTGCTCCTAGCAAGTGTCGTTACACACAAAGACCAGAGAAGATGATCATTTGTACCTCTCTGATTCGGGAACCGCTGGTATTGTGTCCAGGTTTAAAGGAACTGTGAATAAATTTTTTTTTTTTTTTATTCTCAGTAGATAAATTACATTATCATTATGGCATCATTCTGAACTTTTGGAGTGTTCTCTGCTGCTGCTGACTGTCCAGAACTGGTATTTGCAAATAGTAGTGGGACAACTACTTAAAAAAAAAAAACAAAGGTACTAATAGAAGCAAAAAGGGTTATTTTGATTGATGTGAACAACTTTTTGGTACCCTAAAGAACCTTTAATTTGAATATTTTTAAGAATCTCCATGTAATGTAAGTTGTAACCCAATAATGATTTTTCCTACTTTAAACCTAAATCTAAATCACTCAGGTTGATAAATTCATCAGCTGATTATTAATTCACATTAATTGATAGCGGTAATGTTAGAGTTTACAGAGTTAAACTGAATTAGCAAGATCTCCTGACTCTTAAAAGGCAATTTCACCGCAAAATGTCTACATAATTATATAGTTGACATGTAAATAAAGGTCATTCAGAGTGATTTGACGTGAATTGAGCTGTTTTAGAGAAACTTACTGAATCAGGATTGCTCACAGTGGTAATGATAAAAACCAGAAGTCAAGAGTTTAGTGACTCTAAAAGCTCCCGTACAGAAGGATATTAAAGTTTTGGCCTTCTTAAAAGCCTTTAATGATAGAAAGGTACATGCGCGGTGTTGTCATTTAAAGTAGTACCAAGAGAAATGAAACCTGCCAAAGTGGTCTAGCCATGTCTCTCCTCCTGTTTCAAAGGGTGGTACCGTGATTCTGCAATTCTGACTGGCAGCACTCTAAACCAATGGCTTTGAGCATTGCCGAATTTACTGGCAGCACCTGGCAGTGCTCTGATCCAGTGGCTTCGGGGATTATCAGATTGACAGCATGGGGAGGGGGATTATATTTGGGAAGATGTAAGTTTTGCCACCCTTTCACCCTTTTTCCACCCTAGGCCAGTGCTCAGTTGGTCTATATGGGCGCACCCACCTTCACCACTGGCTTGTGCAAAGTGTCCACAGGGTGGCTCACCCAGTTCTTGCTACAAATAATGAAATACTGAAGGCATATGAAATATTTGGCATGAACAGATGATGGTGAAGGTGAAGACAAAGTCTATAGGCTAGTCACTGGAGACTGGCAGCTTGTTCCATATAAAAGAAAGCTCTGAGAGGAAGGGTGAAGGAATGAGGGAAGATGTGAAGGAATAAACTGGACCAGCCTGTAGTAGATGGGAGATGGCATCTCTTGGGAACATGGTTAAAAAAAAACATACAGCTATATGCTCAGTATGTCTATATTTAAAAATAGATGTCTATAGATCAAACTGCATTCACTATGATGCTTGCAACCTTTCATATGTCTCTCTTTGTATGTGTGATTTATGTCCCATCCCCCCCACCCCCTTTTTTTTCACCTCCATTCTTCCTCCACCTCTCCAGTATTGCTGACAGTAGGATACAAGGCATCGGTCAGCTCTTTTCTTCTAGCATCATACGCACATGAAATGGATGAGGCTTGTTGCTGTCAAGTGAGTGGCTTGGGCCCTTGTATCCCTCAAAAAGGAATTTTAATTGCAATCTGTAGTTTTTTTGTCTGCACCACACGGACCAGAGAATGTTTTCAAAGCAGGCTTTTGAACAGGTGTTCTTGGTTTCCAGGTTTCTAGCGGTCAGCTATGCTGTGTTATCGCCGTTCTGGTGGTACATAATGAACACGCGTGCATTTGTTGCATCTATTCCCCGCAAGGAACATTCACCTGCTAAATATGCATCTTCAAGACAGTGTCATAGCAACTACCTTTGGAAAAAATGACTCAGAAACAGCAACATACATGGATGAGCCCTTGGTCTTAGAAACCTTTCATCACCATTGGAGACATGTATGCAGAATGCAAAAGGATGCAAAAAATGTTCAGTAGCATTGGCATTTCTTTTAACCCAAGTAGACTATCAACTGACCAAGACATACAAAAGCAACTGATAATGCCAGAAATAACAGCTAAATACAGAAATGTTAAGGGAAAACTGAATATTACCTCAAACAGATTCATGAATGTCAGACATTTGCGTATTCTGTTCAAATAATGCAAAGTCTGAGATATGAATTAACGGGCTGCATAGTAAATACTGATTGCTAGAGATTCATTCCAAGCATAGAAAAATTAACAAAATGTATAAACTGCCATGTATATTTATGCATTTAAGAATTTACATTACGCTTGTTGAATATTTATATTTGACCTTTACTGAACTTCAACTTCAACATTTGCAGGGATGTCAACTTTAGTAATTTCAGATTAACTTATGGAAATGAACAGAAATGTGTGCATGATAGAGCCTACCTTTCCCATTTGTTGTGATTGTTGATCAGTTGTTGCTTTTGGATTTGTGTTTGAGTTGTTTTATTTACTCTTGTGTTTTGCGCTTAGGGGTTTTCAACTGCAAATGACTTAACTGTAAAGTATTTTTAAGGTTTATTGCATGCTTCTGTACTTTTGGCCTGTAGTGTATGAGGTGTCAGATTTCTGCTTGTGTGTGCGGGTAGAGAAGGATGAAGGCAAACACTCTCGTGGCCTGCGTGCTCTTTCCTGGAGCATTGTGGGAGGGAAGCTTCAGGCTGTTCTAGTTAGGAGGCTGTCAGTCAAGACCGGGTACCTTAACCACAAGAAAATTCACACATTTTCGGACATTCTTTTTAAAGTAATTCTAATTTTCACATTGTGAATATTCACACAGGGATAAAAAGCATACATATGAAACTATATAAGATCAAGATATAGATAAACATTGGCCTTGCAATGAATTAGCAAAAGCCTCCTGGATTTGTAAAAGAATATGTGGTGTTTTAATAAGTGGTTAATGTTTTTGTTCAGCTGTTTAATAATATTACTTTTTGTTTGTGTCTGTCCTTTGATATAAATGGATAACAGACGAGGACATAGATAAACTTATTCAGTAATCATCTGCTAAACTCGGAAGTCACACAGGTGGTGAGTTTTCTATAGCCTCAGATTACTCTATGATTAATTGACTGGGTAGTCTGTGATAGGCTGGTCTACAGTTGTTTAGTCTATGATTGGCTGATTTATCATTGTTTAGTCTGTTATAGGCTAGTCTATGATTGGTTAATCAAAGATAGGCTGATCTATGACTGGTTTGTCTGTGATATGCTGGTCTATGATTGGTTAGTCTGTGATAGGCTGGTCTACAATTGGTTAGTCTGTGATAGACAGGGCTATGATTAGTTTGTCGATGATAGACTGGTCTATAATTTTTTAGTCTGTGATAGGCTGGTCCATGATTGGTTAGTCTAAGACAGACTGGTCTATGATTGGTTAGTCTGTGATAGACAGGTCTATGATTGGTTAGTGTATGACATGCTTGTCTTTAATTGTTTAGTTGATGATAGGCTGGTCTGTGATTGTTTAGTTGATGATAGACTGGTCTATGATTAGTTAGTCTATGATAGACTGGCCTATGTTTGGTTAGTCTGTAATAATCTATGGCTGATCTATGATTGGTTAGTCTGTGATAGGCTGGCCTATGATCGGTTAGTCTTTAATAGTCTATGGCTGGTCTATGACTTGTTAGTCTGGGATAGACTGGTCTGTGATTGGTCAGTATGTGATAGGTTGGTATATGATTGGTTCTAAGACACGCTCATCTATGACAGGCTGGTCTATGATTGGGTAGTCTATGATAGGCTCGTCTATGATTGTTTAGTCTGTGATAGGCTGGTCTATAGTTGTTTAGTCTATGATATACCGGCTTATGATTGGTTAGTCTGTAATAGTCTATGGCTGGTATATGATTAGTTAGTCTATGATAGACTGGCCCATGATGGTTTGTCTGTAATAGTCTATGACTGGTCCATGATTGGCTAGTCTATGGCTGGTTGTCACCATCACTGCTACTCTCACCTGTTCACTTTCTGTGTCCCACATGTATTAGCTAACTTGGCTTGTTTGTTTGGTGTACATCCATGGAGATCATTATGGAGAAGCTGAAGAGAAGCCTTAAAGAAACAACTATTAAATAAAAATGTGAAGATGACACTTTGGAAGGCTGTTAATTTCACAGCCCAATACACTCTTTTCGGCCTTTGTTTAAAATTAGTCAGTTTTGAAGGGAGGCAAACTGTGGTGTCATGCTGAAGGAGTCAGAGAGAAAAATGTGTGCAAACAATCATATTTTTGTCAAAAAAACCTTAATATCCATCGCTGCGGTCAGAAATATGTATTATCCAGACTACACCAGCAAGATGCTAGCTACAAATACACTTGTGGAGTCACTTATACTGTACTGTAACTTTTATACCCATATTTTTGTGTAAGATTAACAGCTACAGACAAAACAAATATAACTTAAAGGATTTAGCAAACTTTAGAAAAAAAGAAACAATTTTACACATATAGACACACAGAGTGTTCATAAAAAACACTCCCAATTAGGATACGCGTTGTTCGAACCTAATTTTAAATCAGGAAAAAAATATGAACTATCCCACCAATGTATGTTTCTTTTCTTCGTACAAAAAAACAACCAGCTAAAGCACTCAAAAGTTCAAGTCCCAGTACTGCACTGCAAGGTTTCATCATGAGAAACTGTAGCTGATGATATGGTACAGCCCCTTTGTACTTATTGAGAATCAAGACAGGTACACAGTATGAACAGAAGTCTGTTGAAACATGCGGATCGAATGTTTCATCAGAAATCAAGGGTATTATTAAAAATGGGGTTTTAACTTTTAAAAAGCCAACATTTAGTTTAGTTAACTTATTAGCAGTTCACATAACTCAAACTTGTGAGGACACTGACTTTTTAAAGTTAATACACCATTGTTTTTTACAGTGTACATTCTCTATTCTTCTGGGAAGGCTTTACACTAGATGTTGGAACATTGCTGTGAGGATTTGATTGCATTCATCCTTAGTGAAGTGAGGTACTGATGACGGAGCATTAGTTAGGCACAATTAGTTAGGTACCACTCCAGTTCATCCCAAAGATATTGGATGGTGCTCAGTCACTCCACACAGCTCAGTGATGTGGGGGTGGGGTGGGGGGCTGGGCTTCATACCCCTCTTGGCATGACTGACGCTTGGCATTTGGTATAGTGACCTTAGGTTTGTGTGGCAGCCCCACAGCATCCCCTTGCATTGGCAATGCTTTTATTTGGAGATTATACAAGCTGATCAAAATACCTGTGTCAGCAATTGGTGTACTTTTAAGTACCTTCAAGTGCTAATTAACAGGAGTGTCTGGATACTTTTGGACATGTAGTGTATTTTACAAGCACAGGTCACTTTCAGTGGCAGACAGAGTGGAATATGTGGAGTAGAGACTTTTATAGGACAGATGGATGCACACTGCCATCCAGTGGTGTAGATCTTAACTACGTCTCCTTCAAACTGGATCAGTTCACTAGACATATATTAAGTCTAGTCTGAGATTAATTTACAGTAGACAGGGTGTTTCTCCTGGCTAAATCACTTTCATTCAGCTCAGTCTTTGTCTAGTAAAAATAGTGGGATTGATTTAGGGAATCACATTTTTTTTCTACCTCTATCATTTAGCACTCTCTTCCTTTATAGTACAAGCAAAGATTCTAGGACACTGTACTAACACAATAAACATTCATATATAACTAACGCGGTCACACTGGTAGGAACATTATGCTCTTGTTGAGCAAAAAAAGCTTCATGAGGAAACGAAACTGTAGCCACTGCCTGTGATGTCACTGTTTCTCTTCATGATGGCCCGTCTCTCCAGTGTTAGCAGAAGGCAAAAGAAGAAAAAAAAAAAGCCAATGCATGCACACAGCCTGCACAATGGGTGGGTCTGCTGTCATATGACTCCTCCTAATTACTGTAAAGCAGATGAAAGGCAAGAAGAAAGAAGAACTTTGTGAAAACTATGAATTTCAGAAAATCCACAGTCAATTTCAGTTCAGTGTGGGAGCTGCTTCCTTAATTATAGCTCTCAGCGAAATATTTTGATGTCTAAGTGTATATTTGGTGTGTGTGTGTGTGCGTGCGTGCGTGTGTGTGCGCGTGTGTGTGCGTGTGCATGCATGCGTGCGTGCGTGCGTGTGTGCGTGCTGATGAGTGGTACCCTATATATACATATATCCACATTTGCATGTTTGCCCTTGGGTGGTTTAACACGATATCTTGTTCACATGGGTTATATTTTCTCACTTTAAAAGTGTGAAACAACTTTCTGAGCCACATGAGCACTCTGGAGGAGATGTTATTATGGTAACCAGTTTAAAGCAGCAATTTTGCCTTGTCTTCATTTAAATTCACTACAACAAGCTTGTGTGTAGGCATTTCATTGTTAATCTTAAATAACAGGATAGTGCTTGAGATGAAGAGATACAGGAGAGAGAGAGAGAGAGAGAGAGAGAGAGAGAGAGAGAGAGAGAGATGCACTGTAGTGTGCTCACTAACCTTGTACGTGCAACACCTGTACGCTGTGAAGAGGAACTCACTTTGTGGGTGGGGGATTTTCTGGCTGCATATTGTCTTATACTACCTTTATAGATTACTCCTGATGAAGTCAGTAAGGACATCCATTGTGACTTTCTGCAACACTTTAGAATAGAAGTGTAAAAGGAAATGCAGCAGCCATCAAGCACATAAATGTAGGGTGGGAAGTTGTGACGAGTGTCTCAGTTTGGTTTATCATCAGTCACATCATTGATGCCAGGTAGTGCAATACAGAAAAACTGCGTGCAGCTTAATTTTAGGGCACCTTCTCCCAAACCTACAATTCTGGGTAACACATGGGGTGTAATTAAAGTAAAAGTAAAATAAAGTGGCCCTTTATAGTCACTCATGAACACACCGCACAGTGTGAAATTCTTTTTCTGCATTCACCAAGTCAGGCCCTGGGCTGGCACCAATGAGGGGCGCCTGGGGGGCAAGGTGTGGGGACGGTACCTTGATGACATGAGCAGTGTTGGGATTTGAACCCACAACCTGATTGCAGGGGCAACACGCTAACCACTAGGCCACCAGGTACAGTACTCCTGGAGAATTTGACCAATAATTGAGATCCAATAAAGTCACTCAGAGATGTTTGATGTGAAATGCTACATTGTCAAGAGACGTTCTACACAGATTTCTTTATAACAGTGGTCATAGGAACTAGCGGTCTCTATGTCTACAGTGCAAATACAGGCACTGTGTGTGTGACCAGTGAACCTACCTCAGTCTTCTGTAATGATGATTGTGGGAAAATAGTGGTAAATCTGAAAATATATATTTTTTCTTAGGAACTATTTTTGCCTTACAATACCTCTCCACCTCGACAAGATTTTACAAATATATTTAAGCCATAACCTTATCTATAATTGTTTCATTTCATTGTGTTCAGTGAAGCGGCTTTTCGAAACACTGAGTGCTTAAAAAGTCTTGTTCATATCACCACTGCCACGAACAGTTATGACTTATTGTGTTTATCTACAAATTAGTTATTCATATTAGAATTATTTTGAAAGAGATGGAATTTCTCTTTTATTCAGTAAGGCCCATATTGAACACATGGTTTATTTACTTGCCCTGTATTGACCTGTAAGAGTACAAAATCAGACCTCTGTCATGTGAATATCACTAATAATTGCATTCAGTTGTAATGATGCTCAATAAACATTTGGCATTTTGAATTGTCACCTACATTTTTAGGTAAATATCACCTGAAACATTGTATTAATGTGTTATTTGCAGAATTTGTATCTTTTAGGTTGTAGGTAGTGTTATATTTATTAGCCTACTATAGAGTTCAGTATGTAACTACTGCTTTGAGAGGTGTTCTACATTGTAAAAGGTGATTATAGTTAAGACAAATTATAGACTAAAATTCAATAAAAGAGTCAGTTTACATCCCATATGCTGAAGTAAAAATCATTTAATGTTTTTTTGGTGGCCAAAACATGCAAACTGACATTTAATCCATTTTAAAGTTCAACTATTTTTGTAGTCAAAATATAATTAAATGGTATTAAATGTGTGATCATGTCATCAGCTACAGTTTCTCGTGATGAAACCTTGCAGTGCAGTACTGGGACCTGAACTTCTCTTTTGAGTGCGTTAGATGGCTGTTTTTTTGTGTTAAGTAAAGAAACATACAGTGGTGGGTTAGTTCACATTTTTTTCTTGATTTAAAATTATGTTAGAGCACCTTGATTTAGGAAAAACATTTTTAACCTTTAATTAGTGATGACGAAAATCACAAGTGACTCAGTAATAAAATCAAGTAAGGCAATGAAATGAGATGCTGCCAATGATCAATGAATAAAATGTGAATTTAGGTGATAATTCATATTTAATAATTTGCACCTTAGAATATGAAATACATTTTGGACTCTTACAGACCTATTAAGCTGTTAGCTTTATGCAATAACCTCAAGAAGTCACTCGCTACCTAGAACCCATATTATGTTACCTGTTAAATCATGATAATATATGATTGTATCATATACGGATGATAATTCATGCTCAATAATTTAAATACGTCGTGTTAGCAAAGTGTTAAATGTGCTAAATAAATGCGCAATTATTACTAAAAATGCAGACAGTAGCGGCTTTCACATAACAGGTCTCTACTTATGTATTAGGTCTGGTCACAATGAATAAAGCTAAAGCCAAACCACTTAAAAGCATCTTGTGCTTGAAAAATCTTTACTAACCTTCACTAAGCCCCAGTAAATGTTACTTTAGACGCCACCCACATCTTCACTCACATATTTAAAGTGGTTGAGCACTAAAAATAGAGAAGCTGCTTATCAGATCCTGAGCATTCTGAGACTTTCTGAGCTCCCTTTGAATTAACACTAACAGCTTTATTCAAACAACTTGGGCCTAGAAGGGAAACAGTTTCTTACATGAAACTGTGTTTAGAAAAATAATTGTAGAAAACAATGCTGGTCCATAGTCAGCTGGACATGAATATCATTTTTATGTAAGTCAAATGTGTGGCCCTGAACTGTTGCACTTGTACAGCACAACAGCACCTTATGGAGCGCTGCCAGATATGATAATTCTAGGTGGCATCATATGCTTAATTCTTCTTTAGGCCAAAGGGCATGTTATGTATTACCCATACCCGTGGAGTCGAGAGGAAGTGGACAGATATCAAAGGTCAGAGAAACAAGAAATTATAATCAACACCAGCAGGTTTAATTAGTGCATAATTACCAACTGTCTTTCAGTATTCAGGGGCAGTCAGAAGACTTCCGGGCAGGCTCACCACAAGCCTACATTTTATTGGCAGCTGCTGCGGATTGTGTAGCCTACAACTCATCAGTAGATATATCAGTCACATGTTTCTGGGTTCTGAGCATAGATCTGTTTGTAAGCATATATCAGGCCATATGCATGCTCAGTAACAATAATAGAATTGACCATTAACCACTTAAAAGGGCCGTTCAGATGTATTGTGTAGGGATGCACCAATACCACGTTTTTAAAAACCGATACGATTACGAGGATTTTATTTGTGTACTTGCTGATTCCGAGTACCGATACCGATATTTCTTGGAATAAGGCTAAATACAAAAAGTATTAACGGAAGGCTATTCCAAGGCAAAAATAAACTCGGTAGGCGGTCTCAGTTCGGTTCGCTTTAAGTCCGCGGCACAGTTCAGTTAAACTCGCGCATTATGAACACCAAGCGCTCGGGTTCGCTTCAATTGTTTTTGCCCTCTAGGCTTGCCGCAGGTAGATGATAAGAACCGTTCACTTCGGACAAAAGTAATGGGACACCTGGGCGAGGTGAACAGTTTTGGGCTAATAACTCTGGATCTCCAGGAGCTGTTATGGCAAATGAGGGGTCTTTGGAAAGGTCTCCTGAAGCCCTATCTAACTCTGAAGTTTCACGGAGATTGGTGGTTGCCCTGCCTAGAAAAGCTGCAAGCACGTTTGTAAAGTCGCTGTATTCTTCTTTATGTTGGTGTTTTAAGTGTTTTATCAGGTAACTAATATTAAAGGTAACTGGTGTCGTTCCTCCTCTTGATAAGATGACAGACCACTGACATTTTCTTCACCTTTACACACTTGAACAGTAACTTCCTCAACATTGCCCCCACTTGCTGAGTGAACGTAACTACATCATATTTACCTCTTGTGGTATTGGTAGTTGGTATCGGTGAAATTTGGTCGAGTGAGCATGGTATTGGGCCCGATACCGATACCAGTATCGGTATCGGTGCATCTCTAGTATACTGCTGATTTTCTTGCTGAATCTGCTCTGTTTTTCTGCTGAATCTGTTAACTGCCAACATTAGTGCGTCCTCAAATCACCAGACTGTGCTGACACTGGCCTTCCAGAGTTGGATACCTGTGCCAAAGACTTCTGTCACTCATTCTAGGAGCATAAACTTTCCTATTAATTTCGTATCAGCTATGCATATTTTGTTGGTAGTGAACAATAATTTAGTCTTCCAGTGTCCTAGTACTCTGAAATTTGTCTTCAGATTTTCAGTCTGTTATGTCATCATGAGTTTCTCCAAGCAGGCTTTTTGATCTACATCATGACAGTACACTGACTGAGTAAGACCTAGACAGTTTCACTGGATTACATATTGCATGTGCTGTTTCCTCTTTTGACACTTTACATATCTGGAACCAAATGACCTCCACTAATGTTGCCTGTGTTTTCAGGGCCAGTAATGTTGGGAACTATAACCATGAAAACAGTGCCGGCGTCAAGGGAGGGCATTTGAAAGGGTCCACATCTTACATTTTTCTTGTACTTTAGGTTGATCCCACAAGTCAAGTTATGACCTTTTCGGTTTTGTGTAATTCATATTTTACTTTATATATATAGAAAACTGTGTTCCATTAAATGGGTTCTTCAAGCGCTCTATAGAAGAACTCAGCTGGAGGAGAAGAGGTTTACCAAAAACACTTGCATTCATACTGGAGCAAAACCCAAAACAGAAAAATATAGATTAAATTAGCCCAAAAGTGCTAACATTTAGTAAAATAACATTTATCAGATAGAGTTTTTAAAGATATCTGTGTATCAATGTCTAATTAATTAGGCATGGCTTTAGATACACTGTACAGTGAAAGTCTGCACGCATGCATGCAAATGTTTATACATGAGCGATAGAGAGGCGGAAGTAGTCACTTACCCTCAAG
Source organism: Hydrocynus forskahlii (assembly GCA_037974365.1). Classification (NCBI taxonomy): domain Eukaryota; kingdom Metazoa; phylum Chordata; class Actinopteri; order Characiformes; family Alestidae; genus Hydrocynus; species Hydrocynus forskahlii. The sequence goes on from JBBPCX010000038.1 coordinate 13,397,280, forward strand.
ATTGAGACAGCAAGCTATTTCTTACTATCTGACTCTATTTGAGGTTTTTCTTTTTTCCCCCGCCATTGCAGACTTACAGTTCTCTCAGGATTGTCTGTGCTGATATACTGTATACAGTGTTGAATTAGAGTTATGTGGAACAGAAATCTACATTACTATAAGTGCAAATACTAGCAAATATAGTACTTAATAGCGGGGAAAATAATCCTTCATCTTTGAAGTGTTCAACTGTGCACATTTTACCTTTTTACACTTAAAATGATTATAAAATCTTCACAAATGTCTTCATAAGTCACCATGTGGTAAGCCAGGCTGCGATAAAAAAACTTGTTTCTGAGTCTGTACAGCCTGAATACACACTCAACTGGTCAAGTAAGTAAGCGTGCTCATGCAAGCCCAATGCTTCAGCTGTTACCTGTTACATTTTATATCTAACACACAGGATTATTTAGAAATTGAGGTGTTGCCTGAGATGATAATCTCACAACCTATTGTATAATTGTCAAATGAAATTCGGAAAAATGATGAAATATTCATACAATTTTGGCATGAAGAATTTGAAGGTGGTTTGAAAGACTGACATACTGCTGGAGTTTTTGCGTGTTTATCGAGACAAAGCATTTGGAAATTCTCAACAAGTTTCGGTCTGACTTCTGACTATAAAGTCAAGAAACTGTTGTGAGTTCTCATATGAATTTGTCTCTCTGCTACTTCCTCAAACAGGCGGGAAACCAAAGAGAGAGGAGAGAAAAAAAAAGAATGGGCGAGGAAGTGGTAACTTGCAGCACACCCTATGCTCAAAGGCCTAGAAAAGTGAGATGTACTCAAGTGACTTCTGTAAAATGCTCAGTGTTTACAGCTTTTAAGACGTACACCTGGAATGCAAACGTAACCAATGATTAATCTACAATTTTCAGGGCTTTAAATAGTTTTTTATCTTCAAAGGTGTTTATTTCTATCACAGTGCTCACTGACTTTAATCTATGCTGCCCCTTATTCTCTCCATTGTTTCTTTTTCACTTTTATTCTAGGACACATAGCTTCCCCCACCACTTGGTACTTTTATGAACAAGTAACATCTTTCTGTTTGCTGTGAACAGGCTAATCTGGACATCTAGTCTGTGAACTGGAAGTCAGATGTTCTCTGAGATAAAACCCAGTACATGACATATGAAATAATAATGTTTGTAAATTAATCACAGAAGAGGTTATAAGTAAAGGCATGATGAAACCTTGTGCTAATCTCCTTTTTCCAGTTGATAAAGTAATTTTTCAATGTTTACCCATCTCCAGTATCAATAGTACTCAAATAAGATAAAAACAAATAGAGTGGCAGTTTGATAGTCTGGTAGTGGATTCTTATAGAAATGGTCCTGAACTCCACACATGCATTGTTTCTTAGTTTGAAAAGATGGCACACAAGTGCAAGGCGAGAGTTTGTGGCGTAGCTGAAAATACAACTTCCTGTTAAGAGAGGCCCTTTGCACACTACTGAAGGTGTGAGCGTTCTTCTCATTTGTCTTTCGAACCCAAAGCAAACTTGAGGACTCTGGGGGTGAAGTGCACAGGAAACTGAGCCAGCGGATTAGACAGACGAGAAAACGTAGGTTGAACGAACTAAATTGAACATAAACAAAAATTGCAAAAAAAAAAAAGCATAAAATAGAAATATGTGAAATCTACAGTTTAACTCTTTATGTCTCTAACAGGACATATGGTGTCTTAGAAGTCGTCCTTGTCACCCTGGTTATGGCGACATTTCTTGGACTAAGGGTCTTGTTCTTGGTCCTGGCAGGACTGGCGCTAAGTAAGTACAAAATTTCTTAACCGGCTTCTCTGAATGGACGGATGTAATGGATCTCTCCTCAGGCGAAAGTGTGATGGGTTGCTCTTAATTTTATGAATTTCTCTGTTGGGCCTAAGAGTAATTATACCTTGACCATACTTGACTTGACCATACTTAAGAAAATGTCATCTTAAATGTTCTTTGTTTAAACAAGAAAATGTTCGGTATAGTGTGGCACCAGTCAGGGGCTGATGTGGTCTGGTGTGCCATAAATGGCAAAAGCAGATTGGTTTATTGACTTATCATGACGAAAATGAGACTGTTTGACTGTTTTACTGGTTTGCAGAACTTAATTGTTAATTTTAGGGACACTCGCTGAGAGCATGTCTAGCGTTAAAATGTTGAAGGGTGAACGGTTGCGGATGTTTGGCCTTATGAGGTATTTTTAGAGCAAAAAACACCAGAACAATGAAAAAAGATATTTTATTCTGAACTTTTCTGGATGTGTTTTGTGGTTTGTATACGTGTTTGTTGGTGGTACCTGTGGAAAACAGTGACAGATAAGACTTGTTTTAGGGTGTGTCCCTGTATCTCTGCTATAGTTCATTTCGCCTGATGCTTAATGCTGGCTTGAATGGTTTAGTTATTAGTTGTTCAGTGATGCCTCCAGCCTATTAACATCTTCCCTGCCATATTTTGACAATATATTTTAAGAACACATTTTAAAGTTGTGAATGTTCGAGTGATCAGTGTTCATTGTCAAGTCTATACTCATGATGTCCAGCCTATGTCTGAATTTAGTGAAGCCGAGGCAGAAGTGCTACTTTTAATGTAGTTATATGGGTTCTTTACAATGTACTTATGTATGTGTTTCCGAGCTCACAGTTCTGAAATGTGGCCAGTCCACGCCAGCCATTGACCACTTCCTTGTTCCAATTTGAGCCGGTGTGTCTCTTCCTCACAAGCATGAACTCACTGGTGAACAGAGCGCTAAAGACAACAGCTTAAAAAAAGTGTAGGCTGAAATGAAGAAGTGTATGTCAGACCTCTCGATTCTAAGTTGTAAACGTATTTACAGTACTGTGCAAAAGTCCTGAGCCAGCCCTCATTTCTTTATATCTTCTTTGAATCACCTTGTTGGTGCAAAAATACTATTTTATGCCTGTCAAACTGTGTCATCATTGGCATACTGAGTAGATTAAATTAAAGAAATGGAAACAAATGTTTCACTGCGATAGACTATAAAGTGCCTAAAAAAGATCCACCAGTATACTGATCACCGGCCTGATCATCTGTAATCATCTGCACCTCTTTCTTTCTGATTCAGGCCTTACATTAGATGACTTTGAATGGTTCACATGTAGGTCACTGTGTGGATTAAAAAACAAAAAAACAGATAACTGGTCAGGTTCAAGGACGGGACTGAAAATGAGAGTCAAAACCATTGAAAGTCCCCCAGGAAGCCTCGAGGACTGTTCTTCAAAACTAGAATAAAAATACAAGAAAGTCTTGCTTTTTGGAAGCACAGTATATACACAATACTGTTGCAGTGCCTTCTGTCATTTACTATATATA
>JBBPCX010000038.1:13400740-13420666 GCA_037974365.1 Hydrocynus forskahlii
CTCTAAATGTGTGAAAATTGTGTGAAAATTGCGCTAAATGATGAAAAAATGACACCTCTAAATTTGTTAAGCTGTTTCTACAAACGGCACCCTATAGACTTGACTTGGGACTAAAGACTTGAGACTTGACTTGGACTTGGTAAAAATGACTTGTGAACATTTCTGGCGAGAATGGACGGAGACGGAGACGGAGACCCTTCATGCCCGCATCCATGGCCATATTTAGAGTTGATGTTTAAGTTTGCGGAAAAGATAAAAAATTCTTATAGTTTTAAGAGTGTGCCATGTTTGCCTAAAACAAACTATATTACAGCATACAAAAACTCGCTGTCTAACAATCTACCTTATTCCTTATGCTACATCTTCTACAAGCAAGTTAGATGCATTAGGTATTGTAAGTGTGATGGCAATAAATCAACAATGAAGTGAAATATGTACTTTTAAAACTTAAGTGTTTTTGGAAGCAAGTACTTCAGTACTTTGACTTAAGTGAAATTTGACTGTGTGTCTTTCACTTGTATTGGAGTAACATTTGACTAGTGGTATCTGAACTTTAACTTAAGTAATGAAGATAGGTACTTTGTCCACCTCTGCAGTAAACCCCCGACCATTGTGGGGGTTATGTTCCAAACCTCCCACCTCTTAGTACAGCCGTATTTTTATTTTCAAACCTCCCACCTCTTAGTACAGCCGCATTTCACCATCCCAAGGCGCCTTTCTTTGTGTTTCTCTCCACGGTATCAAAAAATGAAAAGTTATTTTTTATATGGAAATGTGGCTGAATTTACATTAATATTTATGTTACAAAATTTGTAAATTACATTTTTCTTAATAATTTAGCACATAGATGTATGAAAATGTATATGTTGGCATGAAAAAAACTGTGATGTCCTCATCCTCGTGCAGGGTTGTTTATGTTTGGGCTTAGCAACCCAGCACGAGGACGAGGGTCGTGGCGGACGAGGCCCGGGTGTCAAAGCAGAGGATACCTGCAGTTTCCATGTTAGTGCAGGGGTTTCAGCAAACAATTATTAGTTCTGTTCTCAGAAAAAATCTGCGATGGACAGAAACCGCGACTGCTGATTCGCGTTAAAGTGGGGGTTTACTATATAAAAATGTATTGTATTAAATACTTTTATGTAACGTATTCTATATGTACCACTTACAGTAAGAGTACCCTTATGTTAATGAACTGAGGTTAATGGTTGTTAATCAGGTTATAAAAGCCTTAAATTAACACAATTCATTCATTAATTTAATAAGTAAATTAAATATTTAATAAGCAGTTAACATTATATACCATTCAGTAGAGATAATGGATCATTGTCCCTTTTTTGAACTGATTATTCCTTATTTTTAAGGTTTTTATGAGCAAGTTAATTATTAGCTTTGCATAAATCCTTTACAAGGGTAGTTGTACCAAAATATTTAAATACAGTTCAATATTGTTTTCTTGAATTTGTTCATTGCAGAATTAAAAATAAATTTTACAAGAGAAATCCCTGTCACATTTACTACGGACCCATGGCCCAAGTCTTGCCAAAATGTAACGATCAACTGCACAGGTAAGCAATGGACATGTAAATACATTGAATTATACTGATCAGGGGTCTTCAATCTTATCTGCAGAGGGCTGGTGTAACAGTTTTTTTAATTCCAAAAGCAGAAGAGCTAACATGATAAGTTGTTGAGGAGTTTAAATGATCAGTTGTTGAGGAGTATAAATGATCAGTTGTTGAGGAGTTCACATGATTAGTTGTTGAGGAGTTCACATGATCAGTTGAAGCACGAAATGAACACCCAAGGCCCTTCGGCCCTTTACCGTTAAGATTGGTCACCCCTGATATCGCTGATTTAACACAATACTTCAGAGACCTTGATGGTTTAACATAATAAAACTTTTTATTTCTCTACAGATATTCACGATGATCTCCCAGTAAACTCAACTGTTGCAGTGATTAAACCTTACCATGAGTATAACTGCACAGGGAAATATAATAACAGCGGTGTACTAATAATAAGTAAAGCTGTCACTGTTAACATCTCATGTGGTAAGTTGAACTGCATTTAAAACTTTATAGTCTTATGACAAGTATGCACAATCCTTGGCATGGTAATGGTGAGTTCAGGTGCAGGGGTATGGCAGACAGTGAGGAAAGGTCAAAGGTCCTATTTTGCTGTCCTTAAAATCTGTGTGAAGGCCTGGCACTGATCAGGACAAGCTATTACAGGCGTAGTTATGATCCTAAAATTGTTTGAGGCAAGAAAGTAAGAGAGGTGTAATAGTCTTAAAGACCTAAACCCCAGGGAACCTAAATCTGTGTTTTCTTGATTTTCTGTTAATTTACTGTTTGTACCCTGTGGTTATCTTTTAGAACTAACACAAAAGTTTTGAAAGTTTGACTTACAGACTGCATTTTTAAACAAGCAAACACATGAAAAGAAATGTCACATTTTAGTTGTGATTTTCTGCTGTTCTGTACAGAGCTGTGCTCTGAGTGTGTGCATTTACTGGAAGAAAACCACACTGCATCCAGAAATAAAAGATGCCCATGCATGTTTTGTATAGTTATAAAAACATAGTAGTGCACAGAAGCCCAAAATGTACACAGACTGTTTCCCCAACAGAGCATATATGCTCTGTAACTCCACTGGCAACCAGTTAAAAGGGGTTTTAAGGGGTCATGGCCAAAGTCTCCAAATGAATCACTGGTGAGTTCACCAGGTTTTGTTTTCTTAGATAAAATGAACTACAGTTAGATTGGATTGCTCTCACATCCACAGAAATGCTAATTAATTAACCATAAAGAACCCCTTTTCGTCTACCAGGCAAATTAAGTGCAAAGCAAGCAGTTAAGCTACAATAAAACTGGTGACAGCGATTTACAGAGGGTATAGAGGCTTACTCACCACAAAGAATTTTGCACATACAACTGTTTTCTGTTGATTTTCTGTGCAAGTGCGTCTTCTACAGTGAACACATTTTTGCTTATTTAATGCACAATAACTATTTTGACATTATGGCAAAAAAAAACACAACAAATATAGTCTCTGCAAAAATTTTAATATTTAATATGTAACATACGGTTATTTCTTTTATATCTATGATAGTTATTTCCAGTTTGTTCTATTTCCACAGTTTCTCATATCTAATTCAAATGAACAAAAATGTGTTCTAAATAAGGCAGAAAATACCCTATTTAAATTTATTTTCTGTGTAAGATTAGTTCTTGCATTTCAGATAGGAAATCAACAGAATGTCATTTCAGCAGGAGTATGCAAACGTTTGTACTCGTACGTACTTAAACTTGGTACTGAAACTGATTTTGTTTTGTCTTTTGCCTATTATCTCACCTCTGAAGCACTTTCAGTGATTCTGTCCTCAGTTTAAAACCTCTTTTAAATAATGTTTCAAAAGGTTGCATTCAGTTATTTGAGAAATACTGGTGATATTAGGCAGTGATATCCCAGCGTGATGCAGAAAAACTTGTGCAAGCTTATATTATGAGTAGAATTGAGTAGAGTTTTCTTAACATCCCAAGAAAACAATCCACCCACTACAACTGGTATAAAATGCAGCACATACTCAAACAAAAACAAAAAGGACAGCAAGATAGAACTGTACTGGTATCCTTTAAGATTGATTTACAGTGTGTTCATGTATCTACATTTATTTTACTTTAATATTACTTGTTTTGTTGCTTTAGTTTCATTGTAAAGCACTGAGCTGCTTCATGTATGAAAAGTGTAATAATAAAGCTATACTCTATTACTAATAATTCATTTCATGAATCATAAGAAAATGAACATGTTTACAATGTGACAAATATAGGGATGTAATGAAAATATACTCATGCTTATATGTTAAACTATTACTTCCTCTCTCATAGATTGGACACCTGACCCTAATTTAACCAGTACTAACAACGCCATAACAGCATCATGGAATGGAACAAGCAATAATTGTCAGGGCTTACATTTTAATGCTACAGTCAAGTGTGATGCTTTGAAGCCAAAAGTGGATACTACAGTGGATACTAGTAAAAAGACCCTCTTCTATCTAAACTGGAAATGTCTCTATTTAATGTTCTTTAGTTATTCCACACTCTTTTTCCCACTGTCAAAATCAACTTTATTTCAGGTTTTCACTGTGTATAAGATATGTTTTTCATCTCTTTATCATATGCTCTGTGCATTTAGATTATATTATTAACTGGTCAGGACTTTAGAATCTTTTTGTAAATCATACTGATCATTTCCATTTCAGAGCCTTGTACTTCAGGGCCACCATGCAAAATGGAATCATTGTCATCCTTTACCAACTATGCTTGCACCTTCAATGGGATGTATGATAAGCACACCGTTTTTAATACAGTGAAATATATAAACACGACGTCTGCACGTAAGTATAAAAAAACAGTTTTACCTAATTGCAGTGGTCTTTTAAACATTTTGAGGAAAGTAATTTCATGAAACCAAGAATTTAAATGATCTAGTTTTACATTAAACACCATCTTAGTTATAATCGTCAATACTGATAAAATAATTACTGCTGTTAAAAATATTAACAAGCCTGGCTCAGAGTGGCACAACAATAAAAGCTGATTAAATGGAGGTGAATGTTGCATCATGTGCTCTCCATTTACACAGAGACAGATGCAGTTAAATGAGTTCTTATTCTTTGACTAGATATATGGATCAGCAATATTTGTTCATCTGTAAAGGTGCATACTACAAAGTATAATTGGCCTCTTCTACATCTCTCTTTCTGTCTCTCTATCTATATATAACCACTGTCCCTTCCAATAGTTAATCCATTCAATCAGACAACTCTTCTTTAAATTAAAATTTAAGTGTGTTTGTTTGATCATTTATGCAGAAATGCATCTTGCCAGTCCTGACATGCTGCGGTGAAGCTATGCTACTTAAGTGACACACGCAGCTACGGAGGGTCACTGAGTGTGCTGTATTTAAATCGAAATAATAAGACAACAAATCTTCCCGTATATAACAGAAATCTCAAGCAGCAGCTCCACTGTTCCACTATTTCGATTGATCTACACTCTAGAAACCTACCCAAAGAGCAGACGTTTTTGTGTTGTTTTGATTTAAAGACACAACAAAAGCATTGAGCAACAGACAGACATACAATATATTGACCTGAACTTGTTTGGACTTGATGTTTTCAGTTCAGAGAGCTTGTACCTCCCAACTTTTATATTTTAGTTACAGAGCCATGCACTGTAACTGGACAAATTAATGGAGTCAAAACACAAACGTGTTTTAAGAAAAAACATATAAACACAAATATAAACACATAAAACATTCTGAGCACCAGTTACACAGTGCTGCCATCATACACATCCTTTCAGTGTTTTCGCATCTGCCATGCACCATTAACAAAACATTTCCTTGGGGACAGTTACTTTAGGAAATTAAAGATGTCTAAACCAGAATCTGAGATCAGAGAATACAAATGCAATATCGAACTGTACTCTGTTTGATTCTTCTTTAAATTTTTCTTTCAATAGAGCCCACCTTTGTGAAAGGACTGGAACAAAAGATGATTCAACATAATGTTTTTAATATAATCTGTGAAGTAAAGGATTGGAATGGGGATGCAGGAAACTACACTGCAGAGCTCTACATAACTGGAACACAAAATGAGATACAAAATAAGACAGAAAATAAAAGTTGTTCGTTTATATTTGAGAATCTCTACTATTCTTATAGCTATACTGTGAAGGTATTTATGATCTTTATTGCTGAGACCATTTAATTTGACTATTTATAATTTCTCAGTGTTATCTTTAGGTGCCACTATTGTTTGGACAATTCATTTGACACTTTTTGCATATTCATTTCAGGTCAGAATCACAAATAAACAAGGAAACTACAATGAAAGCTTTATTGACTTTCAAACTAAATGTAATGTATTTTTTAAATTCTTATTTGCATTAATCAAGTAGTTGTGATCATTCAAACCAGCAATTCTACCATATAATAAATTCAGTTTCTTCTATATTTTCCGAATCGCGAGTAATAGTGTTAACAATGCCACTAACTAGCCCAAATACAATATGGTCTGTTTCAGACAATGACAAAGCTGTTCTAGGATTCCTGGTGTTCCTCATCATTGTCACATCTGTTGCACTCCTGTTCGTCCTGTTCAAAATCTACCTTCTGAAGAAGAATCAGTCACGGTCTGTGTCACAGCTCGTTACTAATGAGTTTGCTGATGATCTGATTAAGTGATGAACTTTTGAAACACTTTTTAGGATTTCTTTCTCTTTTAAAAAATAAATGATTCAATTATTAATGCTCATTTAACTTATGTGTTTCTTGTTATTATGTTACCACAGGGATGAGCGTGAAATGGATGACCTTCTTCCTGCCAGTAAGATATCATTTCTCTATCTCTCTCCAAATGCCATTTTTTTTTCCAGTTGAGCATATGATGTGTTCTCGTCGTATGTAGATATCCTGCTTACGGTGGAGCCTATAGCTGCAGATGCTCTGGTTGAGACCTATAAGAAGAAGATAGCTGATGAAGGGCGCCTGTTCATGGAAGAATTTCAGGTGACTTTCAGTTCATTTTTGAAAGTGAAAGTGCCCTCACTAGTCTGCTATTACTGAAGTGGCCTAGAAGGTACATGTTTACTGAGTCAGATTAAAGGGTCAGATTCTAAATTGTCTTTTATTCTTTTCTCTGGGGTGTTTGCTGGGGTTTATTTGCCCATAATTAATTTCCACATGCCCATTTTCCAACCTCTCTCTATCCCTTAAAATAACAATCTGTTTTTGTTACTGTTCTGATTTGTTGCCCTGTTTTGTGTTTCATCAGAAATCCGTCCTGAAAGCCTTGTAACTCCAGCAAGAATGAATTGTCTATACTGAAACGTCCTGTATCATTGTTTTGATAGATGACCTTGAACCCAGCTCCAATATACCGTTGTATTAATATTTTGAACATAGTCCTAGTGACCACTGAGGATATCTAATTTGTGAATTCCATTGATAATATACATGCTTGCATATTTTTTCGTCACAGAGCATCCCACGAATTTTCTCCAATTACACTGTCAAAGAGGCCAAGAAAATGGAAAACCAGTCCAAGAACCGCTATGTTGACATTCTTCCCTGTGAGTTAAGGCCTGGACAAATACAGTGTTTCTCCATTTCCATTGTTCTTCTGTTTTTCATAATCACCCATTGTTTAAATGTGCTTCAGATGACTATAATCGCGTCCCACTCTCTGGCGGGGGAAGACATGACTATATTAATGCCAGCTTTATTGAGGTACTTTTATTCTGTAGAGGATATACAGCCTTGCAGGAATATTTGAAAGTTTCAAATATATATATATATATATATATAAAACCTTTATACACAAAGCTATATAGCTTATACATGTCTTTATGCAGGGTTACAAGGAGTCCAACAAGTACATTGCAGCCCAAGGTAATTACATTGCTTGATATTGAGGCAGGTTAACGTTTGAATTGCAGAATAATAAAATCACTAATTTTGTAATTTTGGCTGTAATGCTCATTTTGCTCAGGACCCAAGGAAGAGACCATTGGGGATTTCTGGAGAATGATCTGGGAACAGCAGACCTCCATCATCGTCATGGTTACTCGTTGTGAGGAAGGAAACAAAGTATGTTTAGTGAATTTGTTGTCCATTTCCAGTGTTTCTGTTTAGGCTTATGGAGGTGCAGCTGATATTTATTCTCTTTTAGAATATACTGTGGTACAAAGTGGAACACAGCTCTCATTTCTCATTTGTTATTAAAAAGCAAGAGCGTTTTGTTTTAAAATATTCATTATGGAAAAGGAAGTACACTTGTCAAGCTTGAGCCCAAAATGGCTAAACCCATACCTGGTGATTATATTCTTTACACAATAATTGCACTGCTGAAAATAGAAGCAGCTACAGCAAGCAATGAGAGCCAGCAAATATCAACGCAGTGAATATTTTTTACATAAAAATCTGTTGACTGGTGCTGTTTTGCTTTCCAGAACAAATGTGCTCAATACTGGCCATCGGAGGAGAGGGAAACGGAAATTTTTGATGATTTTGTTGTGAAGATCAAAGGAGAAGAGAACTGCCCCGATTACATTATTCGCCGACTGAGCCTGATGAATGTGAGCTGATGTCTTTAGTTCAAATATATATATTCATTTTCAAATATTTAAAAATTATTTTGGATTTTACAAATGTCTTTTATGTTTCAGAGATTCAAAAGTTGGTCTACTATAAGAATGCCAAGCTATTATTCATTTTTTTTTTTTTTTATTATTTTGTTTGGTTTCTCCTGCAGCGGAAAGAGAAAATACCGGAGCGAGACGTCGCTCACATCCAGTTCACGAGCTGGCCTGATCATGGTGTACCTGGTGAACCGGGCCTCCTCCTCAAGCTGCGTCGTAGGGTCAACTCTTTCAAGAACTTCTTCAGTGGACCGATTGTCATCCACTGCAGGTACAAGAAGTTCAGGCAGAACTGCAGTCACATATTATTCCCAAGACAAAAATACTTCTCAACAGGTGCACAGACCACTTTCCTGACATTTTTATGTATGTTTAAAACAGATTTATGATTAAACCTTTGGAATTTGGCTTTGACTTAACAATGATTCAGCAACTTAGTTCTACTAGTTTTAAATTTAGAATGACTAAATTTAGAATACTCAAACTTTAATGGAAAAACTCTCAAGACAAAGATAAATTGTGGTGAAATATAAACAGTAAAAATAGAGTATGGGGTGTTATTTTGAAAATGAGTCCAGAAAATATTAGCATGTGTTTATTTAATTTATAATTAATTTATATTATTATTATCACAATACATTTATTTATTGTAATTTATTATCATTTGTAATTTATTATCACAGCTTCTATAACTGAATTCACCTCTTCAGATTGGTGTGTCACCAGTCACTCCCTGATTATAAAGTGTAATTTTGCATTGTCAGTTTGACCTAACTGTATCTTAATTTTCCGTAGTGCTGGAGTTGGACGCACAGGGACCTACATTTGTATTGATGCCATGATAGAGAGCCTGGAGGCAGAGGGCCGTGTAGACATCTACGGATACGTGGCCAGACTTCGCCGCCAAAGATGCCTCATGGTTCAAGTAGAAGTAAGACAACAACTGCATTTTTTGTTTTTTTTTATGTCTAGTGAACCATAAGGATATAGATAACAAATGCCTTCCTTCAGTAAATGTATTTATTTTTTGTCTGTGTGTCTCCCAGGCCCAGTATGTTCTGATCCACACTGCACTGATTGAGTATAACCAGTTTGGTGAGACTGAGATTTCCCTGTCTGACTACCACTCAGCGTTCAACACTCTTAGACAGAAGGAGGGCAGCGAGCCCAGTTTGTTGGAGATGGAATATCAGGTGGGTGTTTCCTTACTTTCTTCAATTCACATGCTGTAAAAACTATAAATACACAATATTCATAATGATTTATACATGTCCAGGATTGTGTATGAAACATAGTGCATAGTGTGTTTTTTTTACTGGATTTATTTAGACTTTATATTTTATATTGTTCCTGTCTCTGTGTGTCTGTGCAATCATATCACAAGCAATTTCCTCCAGGAAGAAAAAAAAATTCAAAGTCTGAAATTCACACAAGCATTTAACTTATCTGCAACAAATTTGTCTAATATAGTTTAGTAGACAATAATCATACACATTACCAATACCTATACACACTTGGGTTGCACATTACATAATTTATTAATCATAATAATTAATTTTGGCATACATACATCACAGAAAGCTACAATATGCAAATGGGCCTCCAATGGAGTTTTTTGGAGTTTGGTGTAGTGTATTGAGTAACACCACAGCCCTCCAAACAGCAGACTAGGGTTCAGTTTCCCACCATGGCAAGAACACTAAAATACTCCACACCAATAACAGTCCTTCGGGAAGGCTCCTAATTCTACATTACTAATACGTGATGAACCAAGGTATTCATATAATGCAATATAAAACAAGGTAAAACATTTTGGTGAAATGGTGCAATATAACATCACTATATATTACATGGCATATCACAATGACAATATTTATCAATGTAATCACTACTAGTACTAGTTTTTTCCATGTCTTGCAGCTCAATCGTACCATAACTGGAAGGTTCCATTTAATAACATTTTGTTGTTGTTTTTTTGCAGAAACTTCCAAAGTTTAAAAACTGGAGAACGACCAACACAGCATCCAGTGAAGAAAACAAGAAGAAAAACCGCAATTCCTCTGCATTACCATGTGAGTGTAAAGCACTTCTGTTGCTGACTTTGTAAAGATGTCTTAGAATGATCAGATAAGACTGGCCTCTATTGGACATTTTTGGGTAATAAAAGGCTTCCATGCTGCACCAGCTTGAAGAATCATTACAAAGCTCCAAATAAGTAACATTTTGTGCAACATCAAGCTCTGGCAAAAAATCCCTAACATTGTACCTGGGCTTCAGACTGTGAAACTGAAGAGTGATGTTTGAGTGGTAGGGAATGACCTGAAATTTCATTTGTTTTCTTTTGTTCTAGATGACTTCAACAGAGTCATGATTAAACTGGAGGAAGATGTCAGTCAAGGAAGCGATGCTGAAGATGATGAAGACTATTCTTCGGAAGAAGAGGATGAAACGGACACCAAATACATCAATGCCTCCTATTTGGATGTAAGTGCTTTAAAATATACATTTACACATAGATGGATGGATGGATGGATAGACAGACACATAGATAGACACCTGGATAGACACATAGACAGACACATAGATAGAAAGACAGACACATAGGCAGACAGACCCCTAGATAGATAGACAGACAGACAGACAGATGCCTAGATAGACAGACAAATAGGTAGACACCTAGATAGACAGACAGACCACTAGATAGACAGACAGACCCCTAGATAGACAGACACCTAGATAAACAGACAGACAGCCACCTAGACAGACAGACAGACAGACACCTAGATAGACAGACAGACAAACAGACACAGAGATAGATAGATAGACAGACAGAACTTGACCAGAAGCTTTTCAATATACTAATACTTTGCAAATACTTTGTTTAATCTTTTGTAAACTGTCCGTTTTCATGTTTAAATATGTGATGTATGTCCCCTTATTCAGGGATACTGGTGTCCAAAAGGCCTCATTGCTGCACAGGGTCCTCTCCCAGACACAGTTGCAGATTTCTTGCACATGTTGTATCAGCAGCGGGTTAAGACTGTGGTCATGCTCTCAGACTGCACAGAGAACGGGCAGGTGAGTCTTCTCTAGAGCTACGGTACTACGGTACCCACCTCCTGTAAATACTTTACTTCTTGTGGCTTTTGGTCTGGGGTGTCAGTCCTTTGTGCATATGACATGTTGATATTTCAGGAGTTCTGCTCTCAGTACTGGAGTGATGAGAAGAAAGCATTTGGAGAGATGGAGGTAGAGGTCAAAGAGACCGAAACCTTCACCACATACATCAGACGGAGCCTAGAGCTACACCACACAAAGGTAAACATATTTTTCTGTGTTCATTCTTGTGTATGTTAATGGTTATAGAAATTGGATTGGCATTTAAATGTTTACCTGTTTGTATCTATTTACAGAAAACCTTAGTTAACCTTAGTTAGTATCAAGGCAAAGTAATTTGCCTTGACACTAACATTCATTTGTAATGTTATAAAAATTTAATTATTTATTATATTATATTAGAGCCTGTTTACCAGTTATGTGTTATTATAAATCATACTTATGCACTCATTACTACTTTTGACCCCTGTAGAGGAAAGAGAGCCACACAGTGGAGCAGTACCAC
The DNA here is from genome assembly GCA_037974365.1 of Hydrocynus forskahlii. Lineage (NCBI taxonomy): Eukaryota > Metazoa > Chordata > Actinopteri > Characiformes > Alestidae > Hydrocynus > Hydrocynus forskahlii. The sequence goes on from JBBPCX010000038.1 coordinate 13,412,573, forward strand.
TTCCTGAAATGGACAGGGAGTGAGTTTCCAGCCAGCCCTCGTGACTTGATGGAGACGATGAGGAGCATCAGGCAGCGTGGTGGCTATAAAAACAGCAAAGAAAACAGGAGCGTGCCCGTTGTAGCGCACTGCCAGTGAGTGTATCTTCTGAAAGAGCTGTAGAATCTACAATATACAGTACTGTGACAGGCCCGGCATAGCAGGCCCGCCAAAATAAAGAGTCATACACAAGCAGCTTGGGGAAATACTGAATAAATGAGAGGTCAGAGATTGTATTATATTAATATACTTATTTATATGTAACTGTTTCTTTCACCAGTGATGGGTCCTCACGTACTGGGATCTTCTGTGCCCTGTGGAACATTCTGGATAGTGCAGACACAGAAAAGCTGGTGGATGTGTTCCAGGTGGCAAAAGGCCTGCGCAAGGAAAGGCCAGGGATGATCAGTAGCTTTGTAAGTCTTGCATGATGTCGACACTCACAGCACAATCTCAAATATATGCTCGTTGTCTCTGATGGGACACAACCTTAAAACGCGCAAACATAGCTAATATACCAGAGACATTAGGTGTATTTTACTTTTAATGGGAGTCGGTAGTAATTTTTTAAAGTAATTTTGGACCATTTCTATTCATGAAATCTTATCAGTGTGCAAAGGACTGCTGAAATGTTCAAATTATATTAAAAATTACAACAGGTTTTGTCCCAGCACTGGCAAATGTAGGCTGCTTAGATGTTGTTTAATACTCTGTCCTCCATCAAACAGGAGCAGTACCAGTTCATCTATGCAGCTCTGGAGGAGGCGTTCCCGGTGCAGAACGGTGAGGTGAAGACCAGTGAGGTGCAGACTGGTGAAGTGAAGACCGCTCCCTCTCCCGACACCGTGCAGGTCATTGACGAACAGACGGCACTGATCACCACTACCACCGAAGACCAAGAGGGTGCAGCCAGCAACAAGCAAGAGGAGCCACAGAAAGATGCTGAGACCACTGAGTCCCAGGAGCAGCCGGAGAAAGCCTCCAGTGAAAGCACCAGTAATGGTCCTTCTGTTACTGTAGAGGTTTAAACTGTGTACATCTCAACCTTATATTTGTTTGTTTTTTCCTTGTTAAAACATGCAGCCACCTAATTTACATTGTGTGAGGATTGATAAAAAGACTGAAAGAAAAGGTTTCTTTTTTCACAATAAGTTTTTCTCTGTCTAGAAGAAAATGTATGGCATAGAAGTTTGCATTGTGTTTCTCTTTTATTTAAAGTCTTTTAAATGCTGTTTATACTCTCATTGTAAAAAGGCACACAGTTCATTTTACCTCCATGAACTCAAAGAAATGTATGGCTTGCCATCCAGTTGTGTACATACAGCCACAGTATTACTGAAGAAGATGCAGTAAACATTTTTCTCAAGGCACCAATTACTGGGCCTTAAACTTGGAGCTCAGTCCCTGAATTGAAGGAGGCCACACTGACTCCAACCCTCTTTCAGCTTTTTTTTTTTTCCATAAACAGAAGTTATCAGGTAGCCATTTTGTTGTGTTGTAATTATCATAATAAAAATAATTCTGATGTAACATTTAAGTGCATTTTAGTTCCACTAGCCCCTATTCCAAGGCCAGTCAGAGAACATCTTTGTCAGCTCTGGAATTTGATCTTGTTTCTGTCTTTTAAACGGCAAGTGTGAATGTATTGTAAATTCAAACTTTGCTTTTACTCATTGTATCATTTCTATTGATGCCTAGAGCTTGTTTAAGTTATGAAGTGCAAAAGATGGAATGTTTGTGCAGAATGTATTGCGGGAGAAGAGATTGATTGCGAGACAAAGATGACTTTGCACTACAATGTTGTCTTCAAATTATCAAACTATTTTCTGTGGGTGCACTTCTCATTGTTGGGTAAATCTCTGGATATAAGTATGGCTGTTTGGATTAAGCTACAGTTAAATTAAAAATGAATAAAGCTTTCAGGTGCATTGCTTTTGTGATAGATTTCTTTAGCTGTGTGAGACTGTTCAAAGCAATTTCAAAGCAGATGAGAGCGCTTCTGTGTGTGTAGTCAGGTGGGGTAGTTCCTTTAGCTTAAATGGGTTTGTAGGGCATCTCTGTGTTTTATACGTGTGCAGCAGATGTGCCAAAGTGGGTCAGATCTTCTCACCTACGAGAGAGATGTGCATTCCAGGTGCAGAAGCTTGGTGCCAAAATGTCTATTGTTCCAATAAACTGCTAAAGAAAATAAAATCTATATTTTATTTTCATAGTCATGTGAAATTTCTTTGTAGCTTTCAGATCATTTCCGACAAACTTTTATGTCTAGACATTTTCCAGTGTAAAACTATGTAGAGCACACACAGCTGACCTTGACTGCCAGAAAACATTCCTTTTGCAAACAACTTTTGCAAACTCCTAAATACAAATTTACATGAATTTATCTATAATAATGAGATTATTAATTTGAGATAAACATCAAAGTGAAGATTCAAACACTATATGGACAAAAGTATTAGGACACACCTGTTTTTTAGGGTTTGGGCTAGGCCTCTTACTCCCAGTGAATTGATAATCAAATGCTTGGTGCCTTTAACACTTTTTAGCAGGTCTACTGACCACGTGAATGTAGCTACTAAAGTGGCTAAAGCACTACAGTAGTTCTAAACACCACTGCAGTGTTTCTATTGGTCGGCAGGGGGCGCTGTACAGCCTCTTACGTCTTCACACGTGGGTTGTTCCATCACTGGGAATCCATTTGGTGTCTTACTAACTTTACAGTCACAAACAGCAGTGAAATGGAAGAGACACTTAAAACTGTAGTGTAGTGTCCCTCATCCTGGATGCATGTTTCATATATATATATATATGCTATATTCAGTGGCAAGAAAAAATATGTGAATCTTTTGAAATGTCATGGTTTTCTGCCTTAATTTGTCATTAAAACCAGAGTAGCTCTAGTCCACTCCTCCAAACTCATTTTCTCAATGAGACTCCAGGTATGCTAACACCTGACTCCAGTTAGCTTGTTTGAAGTCATTAACTGGAAGGTTTACAGACTTTTTCCACAAGCACTATGAATTCTTTTTTTTATAGTTGTTTTCAATAAAGACATGAATGATCAGGATTTCCATGTGTCATTATTTTAGGCACATGATATTACCTTTGACTTTGTGACAAGTTAATGCAGAAAGCATAAAATTCCGAAAGGTTCCAAAGACAAAATTCCAATTTTCTTGCCATTGTATACATATATATATATATGCTGTTGTTGTTGTTACTATTATTACTATTATTGCTATCATTATATATACTCAAGTTTATTTGATTATTTAAAGGGTACACTTAGTATCTTTTTTTTCCTGTGTACTCCAGGTTGGTCATTTATAAATCTGACTGGTTTATCACATTCACTGTGTGCTCACCCCTGAAGAAAAGAAAGAGAACAAATAAATGCAAAACACTTAACATACACAAGATGGCGTGTGAGGCCAAAAAAAGAGTCCACCCACTATATCCACAAATGAAACTCCCGTGAGTCAGGGGCGTCTAGTCTTACTCATAATGGGTCTGCAGGTTTTCATTCCAGCATAGGAGAGTTCACCTGATCAGCTGCTGAAGACTGAAACAAGGGACTCAGGTGAGCTCCTGCTGGCGCAGAATGAAAACCTGCAGCCCTTTATGGTGAGGACTGGACACCCTTCTGTAAACCTGTGCATCACTGAGATTACTGAACCTTTTATTTACTGATTAAAACAATAAACTAAAATGATCAGGGCCTGATTTTTGCACAAATAAATAAATACATACATAATAACAGCAGTCTATCTAGAAGAAATTCACTGAAAAATGTATTTGTCCCCGAAGACATTCTTGCTCACTTTTGTCCCTCAGAGAATCATCATGTATTATTGTATCTGATGCCTCTATTTGAGTCCTATCAGCATGTGTGACCCCTAACCTCTGTGAGGATGGCATTATTTCAATAGGCCTCAAAAGGTGCGAGCAGAAAGGAATTCTTTGGTTGCCCTTACAAGGCAAAATGTGGAAGATAATAGCTTGTAATGCAGCCCCATTCTCATCACAGGCCATCCTGTACAGACTATTACGCGTACAGCATGTGCACAATGAAAGCAGCGTACACTGAAACCGAGAAATAAAAATGAGCACATTTTTTACATTTGTATTTAAACCAAACCCAGAAATGCACAGCATATGGACTTTTTTCTTATGTGTTTATATTTTTTGTACAGCACAGTACATACAGTGCCCTAAATTAAGGAATTTCCCCTTTAATAAATCATTACTGTGGAGGTGTGGAAGTGCATTTGCATTCAGCTGCCACATGTAACTCCACCCCAGCATACAATTATCATATCATCTTTCTCTGCAGGCTTTTGTGTCAAATGAAAGCAGTTGCAGTACAATCCTCTTACGAAGCTACTGTTGGTGGGGCACACTTTTATAGCTCCACACACACATAAATAAGCTCTAATATACATCTGCAAAAAGTCTAAATATATATGTCTCGTCCTATATAATATATAATATATATGTGGTGTGTTTTATCCACAGTGACTCGGTATAATTAGGGTTGGTGTTTTGGGAGGGGTTTACTGAGCACCACCAGCTCAGCGCTAACTTTAGCAACTGAGAATCTGGTCAATTTCTGTACAGTTTTTTTTTTTTTTAAATCAGTTTTGTAGGATGTAGCCTATCCTTGTATTAAATTATGGACATTGTCTGTTATGTACAGGGCATTCTTTTTACACAAAATATCATGTAAAAGGTAGTAATATTGCCTTGTTCACAATGAAGGCTTCTGCATTCAAATTTAGCATTGCTGCTCAGACAGTCATCATCATCTGTTAGCATTAGGGCTATCATTGAGGCCTGAATACTTGTTACAGGATGTACATGATGTGTAATATATTTTACAATTACACACACACATACACACACACACACACACACACACACAAACCCCTGGAAGGTGAAGTGAATTGCTTATCTCTTTGCAATGGCAAGAACAGTCAGTTCTTGTTGTTGTTGAAGGTGATATGTTGGAAACAGGAAAAATGGAAAAGCATAAGAATCTGAGCATGTGACAATTGTGATGGCAAGATGACTGGATCTGAGCATCTCCAAGATGGCAGGTCTTGTGGGGTGTTTCCAGTATGCAGTGGTTAGGATCTACCAAATGTGGTCCAAGTCAGGAAAGTAAACTGGCAACAGAATCATGCCCCCCCCCACACACACACACCCACCCCAGGTTTATTGATGATCATGGGGAGCGAGGGCTAGCCTGTTTAGCCTTATCCTCCCAAACAACAATGATGGCTACGACAGAAGCCTGAGACTCACATGCCACACAGAACACACAGTGCATCGCAGCTTGCTGTGTACAGGGCTGGGCAGCTATAGACCAGTCAGAGTGCCCATGCCAACCCCTGTCCACAGCTGAAAACCTAAAACTGGCATGTGAGTGTCAGAACTGGAAGCACATGGAAGAAGATAACCTGATGTGATGAATCATGTTTTCTTTTACCTGGATGCATTATGGAAAGATGGCAGTGTGATGCTTTGGGCAGGGATCTGGTGGGTAACCTTGGGTCCTGCCAGTCATGTGGATGTTATTTGGGCAAGGACCACCTACCTAAACATTCCTGCAGATCAAGTGTATCCCTTCATGGCAACAATAATGCCTAATTGCAATGGCCTCTTTCAGCAGGGTAATGCACCCCTTCCTGGATGTTCATGGATGCTTTGAGGAACCTGACAAATCCAATCACAATGAAGTCATTTACATAAAAAGAACCCAAAAACAATCATATAAAATTATTTTTGGTACACAGAACACACAAACATTTTAAGCTGTAAAAAATGCCAAAAAATGCCCTTTAAAGATCCCCTTTAATTATTTATTTTTCAACCAATCAAATTTACATAGTTTTTCTCTTAGCCCAAATGTAATAGATTTGCCAAGACATGTTTAGAGTCTCAGATTTGATTCTGAAGCTGTTACCAGAGTCAATAAAACATTTTCTATTATTTTAGCATTAGTGCTAAATTAAAGAGGCCAACAGAAACCAAACGTTACATGGGTGATTGGTTACATTTGGGGAAAAAATTATTTGTCAACAAACCATTCATTTCAGTGGATTGCTTGCGCTTTTGTAAGACTGATAAATTTATTACTAATCCAAATAATCAATAGATTCTTAAATTACTAGTACAATCAATAATGACAGCCCTAGTTACCACACATACACGACATACTTAACAAAGAAGTGTCCCTCTCAGCATTAGAGAAACGACAAGCAATAAGCAACGTGGAGATAAAAACGCATGCATAATACATTCCTCTGCAGCCATATCCCATATTATGTGTCAGGATCTCTGTTAGATTCCTTGACACTACAGGGATTTCCCTTGAAGTGCAAAATATCTTTCAGAACTACTTTTCACTGTATAATGCAGGCTGTTTTCCCACTTTGAAGGTAAATGGGACACAGTTGTCACATATTGTACACACAGTGGACAGTCCTCCCACGCTTGAGTCTGCTTAACGATTTACAAATGAAGCTAAAAACAAAACAAAAACTCAACTTATCAAAAAAAAAAGAGTCGTCCTCTATAATCTGGTGGTTCAAATGCAGGACTACTCTTTTTTTATCACTCTATTAATTGCATTATTTAAAAGTAACACAAATTTCATGTGCACTGGTTCATCATGGCCCTTTTTCAGCATAATAGTTTTTAAATTATTTATAGTGGATTACAAATAATCTTAAAAAGGAATCTTACATATCGTTCAAAAACGGCATTATTTTATGACTAAGATGTTAACATATTAATACAGAGTGCTTAGATATGAAATGGCTAATTGTAGAGAAATGATTCTTTACAAAGGCAGTGAACCAGGGGTCTTGATGTCTCCCATGCAAATATGGGCATTTTATTTTCATATGGCAAATTCATGGTAATGGTCGTGGTTTTCTTTTTACATTTTTTGGGTTCCATCTGGCCTCTATGTCTTCGCCACGAATGGGTTTTACATAATTATATTTCAAAACAAATGTGAATATGCTTCAGACACCCAGCAGCATATTCATAACCAGTTCATGTAATAACTTTCTGTGAGGAAGCTTTTAGAGACATCAAATGCTGAAGTAGTCTGGTTCTAATCACCACCACTGTGAACAATTCTGACTCATTAGCTTTCTTTAGAACAGAGCATTTCCCATCAAACCGCTCTGAATGACTTTGTTTACATATTAAGTCGTGAACTATGCAGAAAATTAGGAAAAATGCTGGAATTTCCCTTCAAATCTTAAGATCGGTTACTGAAAAAATGCCCACAGTTTACGGGGTTAAATTAGGTGTAGCGGGAAACACTAGTGGCCGGCAGTCATGTCGTGTATATGAATATACCAGTACTGTTGTCTTAACAATATGATTTAATTTTAGTGATATTAAATCAAAATAGTTCATTGCAACGTTTTGTTATTTGTGGGACACGCCAGGCAGTCCCAGACCTCTGCTTAACTGTCCAATCAAAACAAGCTGGTCAGGTTTATAATTCTTTCAGTATAGAGTAGCAGTAGGAAGCTTGAGTTTATTAGCTTCATCAAGGCAAATCTGAATAGGCACAGGATATAAATATGTGATCTTGTATTTTATGCTGCCAAACACTCCCTGGCATAGACTGGATGCTCCAGATGGAACGCTTGCACGTACATTTGCAAACATCCTACCACACAGTGGCAAAAGCCCCTGCGTCAATACAGACATCCTCATTTGGTGTGTGGTCGGGAATAAGATTAGAAAAAGTCTCAGGTGCAGCATGATAGAGATTTATCCACAACAGTTGGACACGTATGGCGTCTGATTGCAGGGACGATGGGCTGGCTTGGATTTGCACAGGCACATACACACACACACGCACACACACACACACACGCACACACGCACACGCGCACACGCACACACGCACACACGCACACACACACACACACGCACACACGCACACGCGCACACACACACACGCACACACACACACACACGCACACACACACACACACACGCACACACACACACATACACACGCACGCA
>JBBPCX010000038.1:13424490-13449923 GCA_037974365.1 Hydrocynus forskahlii
GGCTTTCTGAGTCAGCTGCAGTGAATGGTACATGGTACTAGACTAATTCATGATTGTATGTATGGTGAATGGGTGTGCCTGGCAGGCTGACTGTCCTAAATAACTGTGACGCTCTATTGCACGCCTCATTGTTGCACGATAACACAGCACCAGGACAACCGGCGCCTCCACCCCTGAAAACACCAATCAGATTCCACCTAGCCAGAATATAATTCCCCATGTAGGGTCCATTTATGAGGCATTATGGGAGCACTTTAAAATCTCATTAGACGGTACAGCTGCACTTCGATACTGCATGCTGATTTTAGCATTTTTATTAATTCTGCCGGGTACAGCGCAGCCCCCCTCCGCTGTGAGACGAGCCTCATTTTGGTGGTTTTAATGGAGCTAATTCTAAAGCGTAGATACTCACAGATTGCATAATATGCTCTACAAAAGGGTGTTTTGAAATACTCATCTGAACAAGCACATTAAATAGACCGTAATATTTGGATTTTTTGTACTAGACCAAAACTGTTCTTTGGCAGTGTGTAAAGTGGTGACAAAAATCACCAAACATTCTAAATTTAAGGTCACTTCCCTGTTCCCTAATATCAGCACGGTTGCTCTGGGCATGCACTAAAGATTTCCACCCTTTCTGTCAAACTCCCACTTCTGCACACAAGTTTTGGTTCTGAGAGTACAGATACATTCATTGTTCCAGCAACACTTTATTTGCATGCCATTTAGCAAATTTTCTATTACATTCAGCTTATTTTACCTAACCACAAACCTCCCTCTAACTCTAGGTCTGACCTCAACCCAAATCTTGGGTTGTAACCATTCATGAATTGAGAGTACAAGCTAAATTCTAATTCATGTCATGGAATTGTAATTAGAATTGTGTGAACCTGAAAGGAAATAGAACAGGAATTGCACTGGAATGTGAGATAACAGAACCGAATTCAAATACCACAGAATTCCTTTTTGCTTCCCTTTGCTAAATAGTATATATTAAAAATGATGAACCAAATAAATGACAAGCACAACAATAGTTTTAAAAAGGTTTCTTTAATGATATCCATGTTAATTTTTCAAATAATCTTTGTTTCTATATTAAAAAATATAAAGGCTTATTTACATTTCTTCACATAGCTGTCACATAGCAACATTTTCTGATTTTGATTAAAACAGCATTTCCCAAAATTCCATGCAAGGTGAAGGGTCATACACATGGAGGCCATTTAGGTTCTATGTTTAAGGTATGAGACTGGGGATTTGAGCTAGTTACATTGGAGAGATTTTTGACTGACTGTGGGTTGCTTTGTAAGTGATCTTGGACTGTTTTTAGAGTTTGCTTTGTGTATTAACACTGAGTAAATTGGAAATGGCTGAGAAATCAGAAAATTCTGGAAAGACTTCTGGAAAAGATAATTTTGGTGAACCAGTTCCTACAACTTCATGTAACCACTTTGCAGTCTTGAATCACAGTGATACCTGTTCATGCCTCCAACAGAGCTAATTCAAACTTTAAATTGCATCTTCTGGTAAATATTGCACCACCTAGCCATTCCTGCCTGGAAAACAGAATTAGGCAGAATTTCACTGAATTTAATTCGTCAAACTCCAATTCAATACCAATTCATTTTTTTGTAGTTATTAGTCCAGTTTGAACTGGAATTGTTGTGTATTCCTGAATTGACTCCAATCTTGTCCAAAACCCAATCCTAGCTCTAACCCTGTCCCTTAACCCTGCTGCTGATCTGAATCCTGACCCTAAAGATGTTGACAATCAGGTATGTTTCACTAGATAGGTTGTTAATAATACTAACATCTGTAGATAATCTGTAGAGGACCTTTTAAATGAAGTGGAACCACTGGATACAGTATTTGATGGTAATAGTTACATGCATTCAGGTGCGTGTGGATTATAAAGACTTACTATTTACCAGAAGCAAAAAAAAAGATGTGGGTCTATTTGTGAAGTCAGTGAAGAAATCTTAGTTCATGTGGATTCCTTTGCCTACTATAGGCTGTGGCTAAAACATGGACTGTAGTCTCACAGTATATTCTCTATCTACAGTACATACTGTAAGTCTACTGAGTGTAATTACAACTAATATGTCAGGAAAGTCTGCTGGTGATCCATCCATTGGAGGAGGGGGTGAGCACACAGGGACACTTTGTTCACACCTGATATTTTTGGAACTCTCTTGTTCCAGCTTGTGAAGGGAAAAAGAGGAGAGGAAGAAGACGACGAAGAAGAAAAAAAAACTGTCAATGTTTATGTGGAAACCTCGTTGTGGAAATTCGCCCGCCGTCCGAAGCCAGCATGAGTGAAGAATGTGGCGGCGGGTATTTTTAAACCCCAGAGAAACCTCAAGGCCTGTACTTAGAGAGGGTCATGCGAGGCAAGATGGAGGCGTGCCATCTGAAAACTCCCTCCCACACAGATGGGCCTTCTGGAGTCACACTTAGAGGCCTAATGCAACACAACTGTATGGTTCAGTGCTCAAAGTGTCTGTATCTGTATTTCTGTATCTGCACTAGAACTGTAAGTAGGTGTTGGTTACAGGTAAACATTTATCTTTTTAAGTTCTCTTGAGTTGAGACCCTTCTGAGCCACTCCGGGGACCTTTCCAAAAAAAATCTAAAAATCCTTAAGCCTTCTTGTGTGCACCACATGCTTTCTCATGCAAGCAATGCTTGTGGATATTGTAACATGTTAGGACTTCAATTTTGGGCTCAGCAAGATCCTGACAAGCACGTGGTTCCCTACACACAGAGTGTGTTCTGTATAGGCTATATGGGGCACCGGTCCTGCAGAGAAGTGACAGTGCCGACAATTCAAATCTATAATCATATCTATTTAGAACACATCATCATGTTCATTCCAAAAACTGTTTTTGTGTTCAGTTACATCTTTGTGGAGAAGCTGCTCCCATCCTTCCCCCACACTTCACTTCTTTTCTTCATTCCCAGCTTTTGATGGCCTTCAGCAACAGCTAGAGGGGTGAATATACAAGCATGGTCTGTCTTGGCCAGTGGTCCATGCATGTGAACATATTGGTGCCACTGACATTTGCTTGACATGCTCAGAATCTTGTTAAAATAGATTTATTGCATCACATTTTAATAAATTAAAACAAATCTGAGTTTAGAAGACATGGATTTCCCCTGACAAGATGACACACATTTTATGTAGGGAGCCGTAAGGCTAAAGCAGAAGTCATGCAATTAGCCTAGATACTTAAAGTAACATTAACCAGTAGCTGATTGTATAAAGTGCCAAACTTAGCAATGTAGGCTCAAAAATGTTATGTATAATGATGAAATATCCAAATACCCTGCAAGTACTACTGAAAGACCACTAAACAGTACTGATGTTAAGCAATTTCCTCAGGGATCAATAAAGTTTTCAGATTCTAATTCTGAATTCTGTTAAATATTATAATTAGCAAGGTTAATTTAATAGCTTAGCCATAAGGCTACATTAGTATATATAGCCAAAAGGCTACACCAGAATAGCTGTAAAACAATAAGTTAGCATTGTCAGCTATACTAGTATTAACGAATAGTTGATTGTGCTAAGATTAGCAATGTAGGCCTATCAAATGCTATTGTTAGCACATACCGGTATCAACCACTGGTTAATTCTACTAATGCTTATTTGCTAGGCAACTACAATGACTTAGGCTCAAGGTTGACTAATTAGCTATAAACTAATCAGGGATCATGGGCTAACGTGGATATTAAGCTGAGGTTGTGCTTGTTTAAAAATATTGTGTGGAGCTCTGATCTAAGCAGTGAGAGACTAGGTCACAGTTTCTTCTCCAGCATTTGGAAAATGTTGTGATGGGGACATGTGATAATCATTTTTTTTTTCTGAAGACGTGCCACAGTGGTTGAATTTTAATGGCCTCAGAGGCTGACACGTGTACAACGACGACGCGCATCTCTGTGTGAAGAGATGTTCCGTGATAGGTGCTGTGGTGAGAGGCGCATGCAGGATATTGGAGCAGACATTTCCCTGTTCTCACTGTGGCGCATAAAATCACTCGCACTCATTCGCAGGCATGAAGGAGGCCGATGGAAAGATATGCTGGTACGGAGCACCCGTGTCGATGGAAAAGATGCCACAGCTTTCACACTAGGCCTTCAGTTAACTTTAAAAATCCTTCTAGTGGACCAAACTATCCAGATTAGAACATTTGAGAAATTACTTAATCTATCCAGAGAAAAGGTAAAACAATGAACACCTGCGGTCAGTCCGTAAGAATATGCCTGGAACGGCATCGTATGTTGGCAGAACACAAAATCTGATACTTAAAATCATGCTGACATGTATTTGATGATGAAGTAGGTTGGAAAACCTTGCACATGAAAGCTGGCTTTCATACCACATTTGGTCAGTCAGTATATCACAGGTCATTACTGCATAGCTCTTTGGTAGCCATAGGAATTGACCTGATTTACATGCAAAAATGCGTCCATATGTGAGCTTCAAGCCTGTATGTTTCAACTGGCATGCGATTTACATGCATTAATGAGCAGTGACCTGTGAAGTCAGTATGTGAACCGCACCAGGGGCACATGATGTTCTTTAACATGTGTCGTTTTAGACATACTAACTGAATGTCTAACCACGTAACCATTTATGCACAGTTTGCTGCGCTCACGTTGCCGATTAAAATCCATTATGGTCCTGACAATCCATACGCTAGATGAGATCAAAATTGGACGTGCCACAGATGTAGGCTTGTTGTATAAATATTTTCTCTTGGAAGGTGTAAGTGAAGAACGACTAATAGTTTAGATTTACGCATTCCGTTGATGGAATTCGGCGAGGGTTTAGCTCCATTTACCTGCTTGTGTATGGGTTATTTTGAATAAAAAGGCCGTAATGTGTGTGTTGGGACATATCCAAGACATTATGTGAAATAACTCAAGTGCTCTGTGCCTGCAATTCAGCCAAATGAAGTGCCTTTTGAACATAATGAAAAAGGCGGTTATATTAACTCAGCCTAGCATTATATGGGCCAGGAAAAAAGCAGTCGATTCCGAGGATATGTACTTCAGGTGAGGATTTCCTACAAAGAAGGGAAATATTCAGTGTCTGCAAGTTAATTGCGGTGTAGTCTCACTACAGTGTCATGTGTGAATAGTGCAGAGGCAGACGCAAAGCTGACTGAGTGAAAGTGAACTGATGTGCTGTTCTTATTAAGTATGCATGCCGAGTGTAATATTTTCAGGTTCAATGCAATTTTCAAAGGATTTTTCATGTTTTATGGTTTAAAAACATACAAGTCTAATTATATGTGATACAGATTGTGATACTTCACCTAAATACAAGTACTATTTCAATGTTTGCCTCAATCAACATAATTCATCATAAATCCCTCCATAGCCCAGAATTTGTGATTTCAACAAAAAAACATGGGTGTCTATGTGACTGAAACCACTCGCTTTTACCTATCTGCATTTTCCTGATGTAATCTCTGCTAAAAGACAATTGTAAGATCCTTTGTGATGCTATTTAGAATGATTTTTAAAAGTTTCTTAAAATATTTGTGTGAATAATTTCTACACAAACTACAAAATCATTTAACTGTGCAAACAGACATGACATTCAATAATAATAATAATAAAGAAAACAAAAATAAAACAACTCAAAACAGGAATAAAACTATCCTTGCATGAATGAAAAAGAATAAAAAGGTAATACAACTAGAGAACACAGTAGCTGGAAAAAGAACAAGAAAGAATAAAACAGTCAATAACATCAATAAAATGACTACTAAATAAAATCAATAAAATTATTATTACTAAAGCTAAACACAACAGATGTGATCAAGAGCTCCCGAGTCATCCTAAACAGAATTCCACAGTCTGGGACCATGACAGCAGAGCACTGCCTCGCCACTCTTTAAACTGAAATTTAAAAAAGAGAGCTGACATGACATTTCTTGTAAGTGTACATCTAATAGTCAACTGAGTAAAAGTAATAAAAAAAACCCACTGACTTTACTAAAGATCCTATGAAGAACCCTTTTTTTTTTTTTTTTTTTAATTTTTTAAAACTGAAATCGTTACACGTTTAATAAATAGGCAGCGCCAGGCAACACTAGAGAGCCATTCACAGTAATGAAGCCACCCAAGCATCCGCACAGCCAGTCATCAATACCATTAGCATTGGCACATAAAATGGCTAAACATGTATGAATTATAGTCAAAAGGAAAACACAGTTAAGGTTTGGATTAATGGACTCGTTTGATAGAATTATAGCTTTTTTTTTTTTTTTTAACAGCGAGGGCAATAGGTGCAGAGCCAGCGATTGGTTGATAACATCAGCTGGTCTCCACTGTGCTACCCAATACTCCCAGCAGTGGCCAGAGTAAACACAGCTGTTTAACGTGCCCTGCAGAGGCACGAACAATAAATCTTTGCTTTGTGTGAGGCCATGCGTCCACCTTTTCCTCAGGAGTGCTAGGATGCTCTCAGCCATAAGCTACCCTTGTTTCAGGTTCAGCTACCAGTCCGGCTTTAAAAAAAAATGCAAAAGAAATGCAGCTGTAGGTGTATTCCAAACTGAAAAAACTGAGACTTTTGTATATGGCTATGAGCTGTAATTACCTGTCAGAAAGATTTGGCTGCAGCTCAACACCCATTCAAAGAACACAAACACCCTAAACAGACATTTTTATCTTAATATCTTCATCTTGAAATAGAGTATGCATTTATTAGCCAAAAAAGTCCACTGTCAATAGCATGTGATGGCTGGGTGCAGAGGTTTTATTTTATTCATTAATTTAATTTGCGGTGGGCTGGCACCCTGCCCAGGGTGAGTCCCTGCCTCATGCCCATTGACCCCGGGATAGGCTCCAGGTACCTGCGACCCTATTAAGGATTAAGTTGTTACAGAAAATGCTGTAAAGTGTAGCCCATTGAAAATGAATGGCTGAGACAAACTCTTTTTGACACAATTGTGTGAATACTGCTTAAAAGTCCATGGGCTAGACGCCTAATGGTGAAACTTTCAGACCCTCAGTTGTACTAGCAGCACCTCCCTCCAGTTCAGTTTCATTTTTAAGTGGAAAATAAGCGAGGAATTGCTTACCGTGATGTAATGACAGGTAATTGCAGCTTATGAACAAAAATGAAAGCTAGTAAATTACTAGAAATTCCTAATGTTTAATACATACAGTGTAAGCATTCATGCTAGTGTTGAAATAGAAAGTCCTGAAGTCTGGGACACTGATTCAGAGACTTTCTTGTTTTGTGAGCCACAAGGCTCTTAATCCACATGAATGAATATAGCTCATTAAAGCTATAAGCAGTAACATGCCTGATCAGCTGCTGTAGGCATTTTGTCTTTCGTCACTATTATAGAAGTGGGATGAAAAAGCCCTGTCCTACACTTTTCTTCTATTTTATGTTTATATTCTGATGCCCACTTATGACACTTACCTGGGTTAATGTACCAAGGACAAGTCATAACTCATTTTTACATTATTTTCCAACCTTTCTAACCATTATAATGAAGCTGTTTGTGTTACTGTGCCTGTAAGACTGATCTTTTTAAATGATCTGGCTGCTTCATATATTATTACATGCAAAAATCATTTCTAACTTCTTATGAGTGGGCGGAGCTAAACTGCTATAGTTCTGAATAGGTAAATATTTTCAAAATGAGCTGATTTTGAAAATTAGTTTAAATATATAGACTCTGGAAGGAATGCCTTTATTTTAAAAGTGAGAATAATTTGATTTTCATGACATGGGCCCTCAAAAAGAACAATTTTTTAAAAACTTTTTAAAGCGGAGGTTGCAGGCTTCATTTAATTCGACAACAGATACGGACATACCTGAGCTTTATAGAGCTGTGGCAAAGAGAGTAAATAAATAAGCATATTTTCACAACTCCTAGCATCATAGACCCCTGCCTTGAGAACAAATACAAGACCGCTGGCTGCAGTTTGGAACACTTGTGAGGCAAGTATTAACAAGTACACACAGCGCTATAAAAGGATGCTGTTTTGGAAATGTATTTTTGTTTCTCTTGGGAGAAAACACAAGACACAGCAGGCCCTGTTACCAAAAACGAGTCCTAAAGAAAATATGCCTAGATGATGCTGAGGTCACGAGTTAAACTTTTCACATTTTGCACACTTTATATGTGTGGCTGATAAATGTAAATGTAATGTTCAGATGTTGTGGTCATTTTATTTGGCAATATATCATGCCCACACAGGCAGACGGTACATATGCAAAAGTCTGGGCAGCCCCTGGTCAGATGACTTGTGTTGATTTTTTTCATTTAAAATAAGTACAGCTCCTGTACAGCGAACACACTTATGCTTCGTTAAATGCTCATTTACTGTTTATTTGCTGAAAAACTTGCAATGTGGTGAAAGATATGTCACATTTTATATTTTAAGGGTTTTTTTCCCCAGAAATGTTAAACTCAACAAATAAATGGAAATTTGGTACTCTAAAAACCATACCACATTTACACGTGTTCTCTGTAGAGGCTGCATTCGAACATTTGCATGCATTTGTGTCCCTACAACAGTATGGATTTAATGTCATTTTGACAGCTAAGTAATTATCACGGAAAGTATGATTTATGTTGAATTCTCACGTGTGTTTCCAAAAACAGTGAGGTCATTTTTTATGGAAAATTAATCCTACAAGTATTCCGTACATGCGTTCACATGACATCAACATGCAACAGAAGGGTTTTATTCATTGGATGTTTTCATTTGTAGCTTGTAATCCCTGAACCATGTTCTCTAATTCCTGGTCTATGCTGGGCTTCCTCAACTAAGAGCTCATTTCTCACCATAGCTGGTGGCAAATTTCCTTCATTTCTCAGGGCAGTACAAAGTGTCTCTTTTCTTCACTTTTGGCAGTTTAGATAACACTTTGCAGACACGAGTCCAGTAGCTCACACTGCTCTCTGCTCTCCTGATAACTGCTGACCAGAAGGAACCCCAGAGGAACAAGCTGATGACCTCAGATCTCCATGCACCAGCCTACCATAAATATCTGCAATTTATCTCACCTACACTTGACCATACCCTGTCAGGGACATGCTTAGTGGTTTGTGAAGTCAAAAGAACTGATGGAAAGGTTTGATTTAAACATTCTCCTAAAAGGTTCTAGACATGGTTTTAGGAAAAACCTGTAATTGGATTAGATTGTTCAGATTGTGCAGAGGTTTCATTCACTGGAAGGTGGGGTTTTCCTATGGCTTACTTGTAAAGAACCATTTCTGGCACCTTTACTTTAAAAGTTGCAGGCTGTAGACGGGGTCAGGACAAGGTTCAAGATTAGTCTGAATGCTTGGATGCGGAAAGTTGTTGGTGTATTTAGGTGAATGAGTAATTGACAATTAAATACAAAAGGTTAAATCTGAATATTAGCCTCTGTGTCTGCGAGCCCTTTTTTCTTTTTTAAACAATAAGTGCTTTGACAATAGAAAATAACACTATGTGCTTCAGGGTTCTCTGGAGACCCATTCAGGGTTATTTATGATTGCAAGAATTAATCACACTTAGCGAAGGCAGCGGACTCCTGAAGAAGCCCTCCTTATGAAAAGCAGCAGAGAGGGTGGATGGGGTAGGGTGGGGACGGCGGTACGATTCAAGACTTATTTAAATCCCCCTCGTAGATTAGAAACCGGTTTGACAAGCCTTTCACCACTCGTGATATCTGAGGGCTTTTTATGCCATAGAGAAGGAGGTAATCCATTTGGAATTTACAAATGATTCGGAGCACGGCTACAGACACACAGCATGCCGGGTGTTTCCAAGGAAATATTTCCATATTACCGATAATTTGTGAACTGAAATGCAAATGAGGGCAGCATTTGAGCCATTGTGCAGACGATTGCCACATTTTTCCCATTGTTGAGGCTGCATTGCCCAAGGCTGCGCTGCCTGAGGCTCATCCACGTTTCAAACACAGATATTGTATTTATGGCTGGGTAAATATTACTGAAACATTATGGAAGTAAATTATGAAATATGATGTTGTGTTTTGGATAATACAGGAAAAAATGCATATGTATGGCAGGTAAGGACTGTTCCTTTATTTGTACTGTGTATGCATGGAACGCAGTTTGTTGAGAAAAGAATTAAGCACGTGAGTGGACGATGGACTGTCTGCTGTATTTAGTCGCCAGAAATAGTGCATTAATCTCATTTGTGCAATGAAATCAAAAAGTCACGTAAATGAAGCACAGAATTGACAGTCATTCCACAACAAGAGCAGTGATGTTGAAACGTCAACACCTATGTTCAAACCAATTAAACCACTTTAGCCCCATCCAGCTGGTTGGAATCAGCAAGGTTTCTCCTTTTTTATCCTGAGGAAAATGAACACAATCATTAATTGGCATCTTACTGTTCATCCTCGTTAAACTTTGCCAATTAAGCTGGAACAGGGCCGCGGGCACGGTCCGGTCAGATCTTTTTGCTCATTAGTTTGACTGTCCCAGCGGATGCACACATTAAGTAATGCAAACAACGCTGTGACATTTATTAATATTTTAGGTTAAAGGCAACAGATGAGATGACCAAGTGGCACCATCTAGCCTGCAGTGCTGACCGGCCGTAAACTTTCTGGCCGTTTTCTGAAACCTGCACATGTGCCAGGCTACTTCACACGACTCCGATGGTTCCACGCAGTGCCGTGCTGCCACCCTTGCGATTACTTAAGCAGAATATTTTTCAATCAGGACAAACCAGATTTGTTCTTCGGGTGCTTGAAGGTGAGAGATTTATGAATGCTGAGCTCCTCAAGCTCACACTGAGGCATGATGCCATTACTGCTAATGTTGCAAAATTAAATAAATCACAATTTATGTAGTATAAAAGAATGTAGTATAAAAGAAAATGAGGAAACAACTCAAAATATCAAACAATGTAATGCATTAAGACCTTTTTTCATTAAGTCTTTTTTATTTTATAGTCATCCTTTGTTTTACTAACTTTCATCCAGCATCAAGCTGCCACTAAAATCGTACTAATTTTTAAAGGGGGAAACTTACATTATAGTATTTGCCAGAATCTGCTATCCATAACGTCAAGTCTAATCATGTTACAGAGGTGACTTATGCAGCATTAGGAGTCTTGCCCAGTGACTCTCGGTTCTTCTCTTCTCTGGGTGGACAGAAGCAGGGTAACCCACACCATACTAACTGTAATAGAAA
Organism: Hydrocynus forskahlii; assembly: GCA_037974365.1. Taxonomy (NCBI): domain Eukaryota; kingdom Metazoa; phylum Chordata; class Actinopteri; order Characiformes; family Alestidae; genus Hydrocynus; species Hydrocynus forskahlii. Next base: position 13,435,686 of record JBBPCX010000038.1, read on the forward strand.
GACAAGAAGGTTGATGCTACCATTACAATTTCTGCTACTCCCACATTCTTTCTCGATAAGTAGTCAATGAGCATTTGCCGATTTTTAGAAATTATTTGTGTCTGGGCTACCCATCAGGCCCCCTGATAGTGCAAGCTATTTATTACATATCTGTTGTACATGGAGTAATTTTGCATGCACAGAAATTTTGGCAATAATCTGTTCAACTCATTTAACAGCTCTTCAATAAACTGAGTTTACAAGAGACAATCAGATTTCAAGATTTCTTTGTAAATATGCAATTTACAGCTTTAACGCTGCTTAGCAACTTGTCAGCAAACTTACCAAAGCACGTTACTTTGACAAAAGCTGTTCGCGACATTGTTCTTATGCTCATAGAGTCTCTATTTACTGGTAAAACACCATTTGGGAGTTTTCATAGCATTGAATAAATGTTCAACAATTACTATTTCTGGGAAAGCTCCTGTTTCTACTATTTTATTTCCACAAATGTGCAGATGTATTACAAAATTAACTCAGAGGAAGGGGTTAAAAAGGACTTTAAACATTTATTTGTAATATAATAGAATTTACTCTTATAAACCCTTCTTAATTTAATGTATCTATTCTTAAACTTTTATAACTTCTGTAAAGTTTATAAATAAAGCTTATAAATAAAATGTATTATTATTAGTAGTAGTATTATTATTATTATTATTAAATGTGCTGAAAAATTAGATTACTAGATTTACATAACAACTTTACAAACGTTCTTGACATTTTTGCCACAGATAAGTGCCAAAAATATAATAATAGCTGTGTTACTGTACACAAGCTCATGCTTAATAGAAATGATGATAGTAAAATTACCCTCCTGGCCTCTAGACTGCGCTTTGTGTAGCGTAGTGGGTAACACCTGCGGTTTCTTCCCAACCCGGGCAAGCAAACCATGCTGTACCAATAAAAATCCCTGGGAAAAACTCCACATGCTACATATTCTTACCTCTGAAACATGAAGTCATTCTGTGTAAGAGTGATAAATGCAAAAAATGTTATGTAGGCTATATTATAAATGTTATGTAAGCTAAATCACTCTGAGCTCAGAGATTGAAAATGCTAGTAGGTTAGCATGTTATGCAATGAAATAAAACACATCAGAATCAGAATTGTGTTTATTGGCCAAGTATGTGAGCGAACACATTCATGGAAATTGTCTCTCAAGTACACCAGAACATCCATCTTTATGGATGCGTTTTAGTTAAGCATGATTAGCTTGCCTATAACTGGATCAGCATAATTCTAAAACATAGCAATGTGTTCAATGGATGTGTGTTTATGTGCATTGTATATGTTCACGCTGACTGAATAAATGTGCTTCCAGAGCTGTGGTTCGCATATGGCAAGATGCCCCCCCCCCCGCTCTCTCTCTCTGCTCTCTTTTCCTTCCCTTCCCCCTTTTTCTCTGTGCATTTGAATGTGGCTCACCTTCATCAGTCAGTCCATATTCCTCTCTCTCTTTCTTACTCTCTCTCTGTCGACCCACCATAGTTGTGTGTTACCGTTCCTGAGTTGGTTAAAGGCTAGCTTCCTCTAACACACATTACATGCCTGGAAGCTTCTGGGACTGCCACACCACGCCAGAGTGGCCTTAAAAATGTGCGCCTTACGTAATGGCCAACTGTCTCCAATCATTAGGGGCAGCCTTTAAAAAATACATGCTTCTGCCGACAGCTGCGCGCTCTTGACTTTGCCTGCCTTTCACAACGGATTTGCTTTAGAGACTCTACTTGGTTATATTTAACCCAGAGCACTAACACACACTCCAGAGCACCGGACCTCTCGCAGCTCATCCACTCTTTACTCTAACGCACACTCCTGATGAGAGTGAGAGGAAATTCAACACTCCAGATAACATGATGCAGTAAAATGGCGAGCAGTATTTCATATTTCATGTGGCCTAAGTAAGCTCAGATGAAACCCAGCATAATCACTTAGATTTAAAAACCAAAAATCACATTTGATGGAGAACCAGTTGTATGCGTAGGCCCAGATATCAAGAAGCCGCATCGCAATCTTATTTGGAGGGAATTTATAAGGAATTTCTGCTGTTTTCTTTGCATAATTTTAAACGCCAGCTGTGTTTATGTTGTGTGAAAATTTCATGAGGAGTGGGTCAATAGAAGTGGTATAAAATGACTGTACCTTTTTTACATTCACATGCATTGCAATATCAGGTTTGTCCTTTTCCTGTAAATTTACCATTTTGGACATTAAGGTTTAAGTCTGACACCTTTTATGCAGGTGGTTTGTGAAGAGTCAGCTATATAATTCAGTTTCACATTCCAGTCTCCTGGAGGATCTGAAGAAATTCAGTATTTAGAAATGGTCTGAGATTCTAGGATAAAGATTAAATGTCTTTTTCTCACACTTTTATCATAACACTGAAATATTTTTTCATGACCCTTTTACACATCTTTACCAGGGTTGGCAATAAATGTTGAACTGACTGTATATATCCTGTTGCTGTAAAAATCAAACCAACAAACAAACAAAACAAAACAAAAATATCTCTAAACTGACAACCTAATATGAGAAAGTAAAAACTGTTTCTTTCACATATGCACAAAAAAGGCAAAAATGAAAATACAGGTTGTATTATGAATATTTGTTTATTAATGGCAATTGTGAATATTTATAAAGTATATATACACAAATATAGTTGTTGATGTGAGGTCATTAGAGTATAAAGTGTCCTTGTTTAGAAAATTTTAGGATGGTAAATAATGGGTAATGTGTTTTGTATGCACATACATGGCAAATGCAAAATTGCATTGAAATCAATGCAACGTTTTCACGCCCAAATACAAGGCCACATTCTGTGGGATCTGTAGTGTGTGTGTGTGTGTGTGTGTGTGTGTGTGTGTGTGTGTGAGTGATGAACACACACTCTGACAGCCATGTCACATCCTGTAAGAATGGGGACAGCTCTGACACAGCTGCCCTGCAGACGTCCACACACACACACAAACACACTATGCATCTATGTGCATGCATACCAGGGCCAAATAGTGTGCAGAAATATCTCTTCTAATTAATTATTAACACACAGAGCACATCTTCAGTGTTTCATTTCTATGGTATATGTGTATATGTCTTCAATAATTAACAACTGGACAATCACCCAGACCCTTATAATATAGTATTATATAATTCAACCTCTATGAAACAAGAGTATAAAAAAATTAATACAGTCATGCCATAGTGTGAATCTGCCTGATCAAATGACACGTTAATTTTATAAGTGAAAATATGTTATACATATTCTCCTAATTTTAGAGCAATATTTTAGATTTCTTTAACATATTTAAAAAAGTAAGACATACAATATAAAATGTGCCATAATGATTGTACAGGGTAGACTTTTATTACTATTTTTATATATGTTACATTCAACAAATAAACAGTAATTGTGTATTAAAATGTGCAGAATGTTCACTATATCAACAAAACATCACACGCAAACTTTTGCATATGATTGAATATTGCAATCAGTTGATTTATTAAATAACAACATGGGATCTGTGTTTCGCTCACACGCCATTGTGCGTTTTATATTAAACTCAAATCAGTAAGCATTCTGTTTAATTGGAAATTATTGTGGACTTAAATTATCTATATTTAGGACTCATAGAAACTTTATTTAAGTTTCTTATTTTTACTGTACTATGTAATTCTTCTATTTGGTCAAAAATCACATGTATTTGTTTGTGTGTATATATATGAATATCCTGGATTTGCTCTTTCCACAGTGTTTGTACGTGTTTATATTTAAGCTTCATCTCTTTGTAATAATCGTGTTAGGTGATGACCTCAGTGTGTAGATAAGAGCTGGATCAGTGGCAGAGGTCATGCTGGAGGAGTCCGTTCCCAGGGTCAGATAATATCATCAGGCCGAGACAACAGGAGGTGTTGGCCAGGTGGTGGCCTTGGAGCCCTCTGTGTCATCTCCATTCATCAGAGTGGACACCGAAGCTGTGAGAATGTGGGGGGAGATCAATACTGTCAGCCTAAGGGGGCCTTCTTTAGCCTCGCACACACATTACTCACATGTGCTCGCCATTTCTTCAGCAGTGTGGAGAAAAACTGCACAAGTATGTCTCACTCTCTGACACTGGAGGGAGGGGTCCTGGGAAACAAGACCGTCTATTACTACTAATCATAATTAGAAAAAAAATGATGGCAACAATGCAAAAACATTACTGACAATAATAACAATGATAATATTTTTTAAATGTAATAACACATTTTTTAAACCAAAACTAGTAAACAAAATAGTAGCGAAAAAAGAATGTCCAAGTAAAACAAACAGATAATTATTATAATAATAATGATAATAATAATAATAGTAATAATGAGGGATAAAACAAGAAAATAATCAAATATTGATGCATTTCTTGTGCTTTTGACAATTTTACAGTTTTATAGAGCAACATATGTGCGTACACACACACAAAGACATACATACACACACCATACACACACACACAAAGCTAGTCAATCTCAAATGCTGTAATCTCAAAAACAAAATCAATTCCTAAATCAGTTTCCTATTAATAATGAAAATTGAATAAATATTCTCAGGGTTTTTTTTATGCATTAATTTTAAGCAAGCTTGTCACTGATTGGACACAGGCACGTTTTACAGTGTGTGATAATAATATGGATCCCATTTCAATTCTGCTGGCTCTTTATTTACTTCATTATCATCTGGCAATTTTAGTTTAATATTATCATATTAAATATTAAGTCTTATCATGTGAATATGACAAGGTTATTGCACTTTTAAGATAAAACAAAAATTAAAAGCCAACATTCAGTTTAAAAGTCAACAACAAATGATGTCTTCATTTTTCGGAGCACATACACTCAGTCAAAATCTGCATCTTTAAACATCCTTCAACATGTGGACAAATATTTGTTCTTTCACTCTGCTATGTGGACAAAATTGAGGCCTTCATGCTGTCTTGTGCTGTTTTTACACCTCCTGTCCTACGGTAATAGCTGACTGCAACAACACCGTGGACACATTCTCATGCTAAAGAGGCCCTGCGCGCATGAAAGTGGCGTCTAATTACGGCTGAGGGGTCTCAATAGCAGCATAATTAGAGAACAACTCCCTGGTGCAAAGCGCTTGTTGGTCGGGAGCTTGCAGGGAGTTTTATGGTGACGGGGTCGTACCACTATTACCCTGACGAGCAACAATGGAGCAGACAACAATGGAGGGCCTATTATTTAGCTTGTATGTTTGAGTAGGCCGGCAAGCCCTCTCTCTCTCTCCGCTCTCAGTGAGGGGAAGTGAGGCGTACTGCTCACAAAGGCTCCGGGCCTGGTCAGGATAAAGGGGCTTGGCTGGTTAATCACTGGCCTTAAACTGCAGGAAGTTGCCTATTCTCAGAGTCCCCTCAGGCAGCACGGCAAACCTTTAATCAATGTAGTGATGAGCCCAGTCTGGTGCCGGGAGATGTTGGGGGGGAGGTCCACACAGCTACTACTGAAAAGAGCATTCTGTGGAAGTCTATTTTGGTGTCTAATGTAAGACTGTTAAGGGTTAAGGCAATGTCATGGGCATGTGTGTTTGTTTAGTAGTTTCAGAATTAGCTGTACTGCTTAGCACATTCATTTCTAAAACCCATAGTCACACACAGGAGATGCACAGCAATAGATAGTGCCTGTATAGACTCAGCTCAGTATAACATCTGACAAAATCAATTGCATGATTCAAATTAGATTAATTATGTCAACGTGTTAGCTTTATCATTTCCAGACCTCTTCTTGTGGAACAACAGTTTTCACTTTTACCATTCAATGCCCAGTTCAGCTACTAAATACCTCATTACATTAAATCAGGTGCTGAGTTCAACCAATCCATGCAATAAGTGTGGTGCACTGAGAAGTGAGGAACCCCTTTTATTTGTGTTCTAGTAACTGTATTTTGTTAACCAGGAAATATTTTGCCTTGTTCTTACAAACAAACTTTTTTATTAAACTGTAAGTCTATTTGTATTTACTCCAATGGTAAATACAGTAATGTTTTACTGGCAAAAATACACACACACACACACACACACACACACACACACACGGTGTGTGACTCACCATTAGCCCAGATAAACAGATACAAACAACTGTCATTTAGTGTCATTTCCCCTCTTACAATGATAAGTGTATATATATCCTTTCATGAGAACGCACACACACACACACACTTTCACGCACACACATATGTATACTGTAACCACCTTTTCTCCAAGTTTGCTGAGTGAAACAATTTCATTTTCACTTTGAAAGATTACGAGCCACTGGGGTGCTTAGTCTGAACCCTAAAGCTCTGCTATAAAGGCTATAAATACATTCCATATGTGTTCTGTGGTGAACATATAAAAGCCTATAATTTCACATCGTATCCAGAAAGTTATGTGGCACATGGGCTGAGCTAGAGTTAACTGTTGAGTCAGTTTTGAGACTGTTTTATTTTAGGTCTAATGTAATAAAGTGATTTTGTTTTCTTATTCATTTAGTCATACATTGTTACCACATCATACGGTCTCCACAATCCACACACTGTGTTGTTTTGTTTTCTAAAACCAATAAGCGACATATTCCTATTTGCCCTTCATTTCTTTCCTTTATGCCCTGTTCTCCCCCCTCCCCGTGTAATGGGTGGTGTGACCACCAGACCGCCCATGGGCTGCTGGGCCCCAGAACAGGAAGTGACTTTCAGGACGAGTGGGCCCATTGGCCCTGAAGTCTCCGCTGAGCGGGTGCATACACACGCGCAGCCGTGGAAGGCAAGGGCCCAGAGCCAAATCTGACCAGAGTCCCCTACGAGTAGGGGGGAGGTGAGGTGTGCAGATGTGGGTCTTTTGAGGCTAGAGCTTGCAAAAAAGCTGTAAAATGTCAGCACTTCGCTGTTTATTTTTTAAACATTTGATAAAGGGCTGTTAAGGTATTTGAAGTCTTGAGTTAATATTTATTTGTCATACATTACATAATTCCGTAAAAATAATTACATAGCAAAGTTTATGGCAATGTTAATTAAAGGGTAATGAATTACATTTAGACTCACATTTAGATTTACATCTCAGTTTTCCATCATCAGGTTAATATCTGCTCCCTTTTCTGTTTTTTTTTTTCATAGAGGATCATTTTTACACAGACTGTAGACCAAACAGTATTTTCATCAAATTAAAAAAATAACAATATATTTGGCTTACAAATACATGTGGTATTGATTGGAAGTCCAGAATCCGCACTTTCCACAGAATTTCTCCACAGTGAGCTTTGAGCGCCAAATAATTAATCATGCTTTTGTTATCGCTGGTGATAACTGCGACCCCAGAGATTGAAAAGACATATCCCAAACAACTCCTAGCACTCTTTGTTGCCACAATGCTCTTAGCAAGCTATTGTACAGCAGCACATAGAGAATACTGTTCCATTTTTGGCAGCAGGAAGAAAAGAACCATAGCAGGATCATCTGATCTCCATGATTACAAGCCTGGCATTGACTCCTCTATAAGCCCATTGCACTGCATCGAACTGTTTGTGTGAATGGTGGGACAACAGTGAGTTTGGGCTAGTTCATGCAAAACACTCTCACACTGCATTCAGCTTATAGTCCTATGTATACTGCATCTCAGTGGATCAAGACTGAGCTTTGTGGGATTATTATGACTGAGCATGCTGCGTGTTTTGTTTTAATTTTCTACCATTTCTGAATGTATTAACAATCAGGTGTTCATTGCTAAGCTGAAAACAACATGCCCAAAGCCCCTGGATCTCCAAACAGGGAAAGCAGTCGATAACAAGGCTACTTCAATTAGTTGATCATTTCTGTTAATCATTTGTAATGCCACTTATAGAAAAAGCATCTTAAAATTACTCTACAATCTAAATAACTTGTACATGGTCATACTGGCAGACTGTAATACGCTACAGGAAGAATAGGGGGCGATATATTTTCTAACGTTTCACTGCATCTTTACAGAACATGCATTTTGCACAAGCAGGACTTCAATGGTGGCAATGTGATGAGGATAAATGGATAAAATTGTAAAAAGCATAATAGCTGATTTAGTTAAACTAGACTGCATTTCTGCAGAGAAAATGCAAAGTGGGCTTGCTCAAATGCAGAACTCAGCATTAGACTTAGCAATAGCGTTAGCATTAGCATACCATTAACATTAGCATTAGCATTAGCATTAGCATTAGCATAGCATTAGCATTAACATAGCATTAGCATAACATTTGAATTAGCATAGCATTAGTGTGTGTATGTGTGTGTGTCCCAATACTTTTGTCCACATAATTTTGTATGACAGCTCTGCCCCAATACTTTTGGCCATATTGTTCAGTTTAAACAGGTGTGTCTGTGGGGACGTGGCCTGAGGTCCCATGTGAAGTTTCATAAGGTTTGGTCACTGTATGGAGCCTGAAAGTTTCTTCTTCTGAAACTGCATTCAATTGGGTTAAAAATGAATGGAAGTGAATGGGGAAAAAATGGCTCAGCGAAAGACAAGGAAAAGAGTGCAGGTCATCACCGACTGCGTTTGTGTGTCGGGGAAGTTGGCTTGAGGTATCACATGAAGTTTGGTGGGTTTCGGATGAAGCGTGTCCGAGCAGGACTATCTGAAAGTTCAGGGTGCCAATAACAAATTAATGACGAGATGTAGCAAAAAGCTGTGAACAAGCATGCTATTCAAGATCAGGCCCGACGTTTCAGAGTTGGCGCAGTGTCTCTATCTCGAAAGCCCTGGGAGGAGTAGGGGGCCAAAAAACAGGTGAACGGAAGGATAAAGACGATAAAGCATAAGAAGAACAATAACTTGAGCAAGCACACTGATAATCTGTCAAAAGATGATTGATTTTTTTTTAACAGACAGAATGACTTTTCTATGCACAATCTATATTTGTCAAGAAAATAGACACAAAAAAAGTCCAAATCAGATCTGCAATAATAAATTAGAAAAATTCCTCACCAGCAATGCTAATAGTTAGACTTAAAACTGTGGATGATGATAGTAAAAATAGTAAATAATAACTAGTTATACCTATCAAAACTGCATAACAATTGTGAACAATGAAATAGTACAAATAAAATAAGAAACAGAAGATCTAATAGTTTCGGTAAGTTCCACGCAATCAGTTTCATGTTCATTTGAATTAATTTTACTCAATAATACCAATACTAATACTAAATGAAGCTGTGCATTAGACACTGGTATCTTTTCAAGAGCATTCCCCATTATTTTGACTCATCTCTACAATCCATCATAATAATTGGCAGGGCCAATTATTTTCTGATTCATACATTTAAATCCTGGCTAGTCAGCTGAAATTAATGAGTATACCACCATTAGATATCATTAAATCAAAGACTTGACTTACTCAGGACAAAACAGCACTAATTCAAGTGAATCTGGGCAAGAATGATTATTTCTATTATTTATACTTCCATTTCAGAGAGCGTTTCAGTTCATCCAGTCCTTTCTCTAAACATACTGATGTTTATTATCTGAAAAGCTACAACAAGCATATTTACACAAATGTAAAGCTAAAATCACAATTAAAACTTTATACAGGACAAGACAGCTTCCATTGCACAGTAATTTCTAATCATATTCACAGCCCTGTATGGACAGTAGCTACCACAACACAACGTTTTTTGCCAAAACATTTTTTCCAGTTTTCAAATTTATTTTTGTTGCGCTAGGCTATGAAATTCACCTTTAAAGCAAAATGGCACAAACATAAGGGTGCCAGAAACTAGTAAGTTGCAACATTCTCCAACAGCTGTGCTATAGTTTCTTCATAATGATCAGGCCTGATACTGAATTGAAAGTATATAAGGTTCCAACACTTTTTTAGATTTTTGTGGATGGAAACGTGTTTTTCCACACCCTCTAAGATGTAGTAGAGCAGGTGAGGATTGCAAAGCAATGATACTAACCATCATACATACAAAATTAATTTATTCTATAAAAAGTAGTGATTGTTTTAATACAGTGATGTCTGTTTGTGCTCGCAATGGTGCAAGACCATTTTTAACTAGATGCAATTCCATGCCCCATAGAAGCTTATAGGAGGTCATTTGTGTGCCATGTCTTATTTCAGAAGCATTAATGAACACTAAAACCAGTTATAAATTCTCAAAAAAAAAAACAAAACGGAACTGTTCCTTTAAAACCAATGACACCGACTGAAGTAAGGCTGTCAGCACCCCGATAATATCTCATTAACCTAAGTCTTTCTGGAAATTCACATGCACTGCAAAAGGTCAGTTGTGACCTTTGGCATTGTAGACTAACACAGTTTAAAGATAGCAGGTGTTCTGATACACTGGTCCTGAGACAGGTGTATAAAGTAGCTCAGCCTTGGGCTGAAATTGCCTTTAGACCAGAGGTAAGAATATCCCTTGCTTGAGGCAGCAATGACAAGAGTAGCGTGAAAAGATTAAATGTGTCATGTCAGGCCTACTTCTCAGAAGTGTATGACCATCAGGATGGTGACGTTGTCTTACATCTGCTTTTTTCTTGGATGTATTCTGATGAAACATGGGGTGCAGTAGGGATGATAACTGTAACACAATGACAATGTTCACTGTGCAATCAAAAAAAATCTGCAAAGACTTGCATTTGAAGACATTTTTAGTGCTCAGTGGAATTGTATTTGCTAAATGTTTCTGACTGAAATGAGATCCAGAATTTTAAAAAGGGGCTCATAAATTCTGCATTAGGTGTTCTAGGCCAGCAAAAGTGTCTAACTATAAAACCGATGTAATATGTATTACCTGTAGGGAATCGTCAATAAACACACACTTCAGAAAGTGCAGCGGGTAAGGTGGTCCGTTGTGATGACCACCAGAGTCCTTAAGGCAAAATGACATGGTATGGTAATGTTGAAAATGAACTTTAGTGATCAAAGCTTCGTTAATGTCTTTCTGCACTACACGAGGCGTTCAGTCAGTTAAAAAATGTGATCTCTTGGAACTTGCAGGCCTCTGTGTGATAAGGGACTGTATCTGATTCTTATTAGGTCCAGATTTCTGCATATTAGCTAACGACTTTTTTCACACAGAATGACTGCAGTGCTGTCACTTCACATAGTTCTACTCTACATAGTTCCTGTCATGTTTTGCTCATGATTGCTTTTTGCGCACATGAAAATAAAGCTTCCTAAAAAATTGTACCCGTTTACAACCACATCATCGGGTCCCTCAAGGGTACATCTTCAGTATCTTTTGTTAGGGAACGTAACCCTGTGCCATACAACATTGCAGTTATATTGATTTATAAGACACTGTGATTATTGTGATACAGTGCACCCACACTGTAAAGAAAGAAAAGAAGAGAATTGCATGGAATATGGTACAATTACATTCCCCAGGATGTTTTTCTGAGGGTCCCACCACAGTGGGTTTGGGTACAAACAGTGGTTTCTAAGATTGTAATTGATTCTTGCTTTGGGTACATTCTGGGAAAGGTCTTTAATTAGTATTCAAGTTTTTACTTTAAGTTCTTAGAACCTTAAAAAAGCTTCTTCACACTCAGCCATCGCATTAACAAAAGCATGCACATATACATATATAGCATATACATTCTTCTGTTGCTTCTATTTGTTGTGTTTGTTTATTTGGGATATACTTTTTTGTATGTTTTTATCGCCTTGGTTTTGCCTTTCCAAATGTCTTTTTATTTAAATTTGAATTATTTGACAACTTCATTGCACAGTCTTAAGGGCTTGACTCGGGGGCTCATTTCACTACATGTTGTATTTGTATAACTGTGTATGTGGCAAATAAAGAATCTTGAATATTATACCTTGAATCTGCGTTTTTTTGTCACAAAGTGTTGTCAAAGGTGATTTTGACTTTTGGTTTGGCTTGAATGCTGTTAAAGTTGAAGAGATTGAACATTTCTCTACGAGCCAGTTGGCAATCTGTTTAAGTGTCGGTTTCTGATGATTAAACAGTGCTCTTTGGCAAATATTAGCAAGAGACAGAATCTGTTAAGCAGAAGAAAGGCCTGGATATGGCCAGTTACTAAGAGGTGAGGATGGGAAAGCAGAAGAGTGTGCTTGAGTGAGCATGTAGGCCAAACAGCACTGATGCGCCACACATCCCAGAGGAGAGCGATGGAGCGTTAGCGTACACAAGTCAAGCAAGCCTCGCTGCATTCATATGACGTCCCCCATCCCCGAGAAAGTGCTGGCACCATGGAGTGGCAAACCAGACTCGGGGACAAAAAGGCTGCATTTTGTTTTTCTACAAATGTCACGCTAAATCCACTTAACTGTTAACAAACTGCAATAAATCGCAATATGCATGTACATTACCTCATATCCAAAATACATGGCAGTGTATGTGATGACTTCTCACTGTAAAAATAAAGGTACCACAAAGGGTTCTTTGAGTGATGTCACAGAGGAATCACTTTAGTTCCAGAAGGAATCATGAAGTAAATAAATACGTGAAGTAAAGAACCTTTTAAGTGTATAAAGAACCTTAACATAACATTCACACGGCTCATTACCAATTTATGGAATCTTCCAAGAGCCTTTACAATATGCAGACCTTCTTTAAACTTTAAAAAGGTTCTTCACACTCACACATCTGATTTACAAAAAATCTTTTATGAGCCGAGCATTAAAAAGTTCTTTAGGGGGAAAATGGCATCACACAAAGAACCCTCCCTTGTAGATTTACTTTTAACAGTAGAACCTTTACATCATGTGGAGATGGTCTTACAAATGTTTTGTTTTCCACTAAGATCGTCCTTTATAGAAAAAGCTATTGAAACATTCCTTATAAAACCAAAAGTGGTTCTTCTGTGGCATCACACAAAAAAACAATTTTGCTTTTACTTTTAAGCGTGTGTATTTCCTCATAGCCAGGATATGTCAATATCATACATGCACCATTATTTCAGTTCATCTGTAATTTCATAAAATCAACAAACCAATGACTATAATATTCAATTTACATGCAAACGTTTCTGTAATTTTGATCAAATATGTTGCCAACACTGATGTTATTTATAGACAAATGTGCCACCTCTTCAGAAGTGAAATCAAGGGCAGGATGAAAGATGACGGCATTGTCGGAGCAGTGATCATGAAGGTAGAGATGGTGACAGCTTCCTCGCAGAGTGATTACCATAAATCACAAAGGCCAATTACCCCCAGCAGCATAAGCGGAGTGAGCCGAGGTAGCTTTGAATGCGAGGAAGCACATGACAAATTACAGAGTGTGATCTTCTCGACTTGTCAGTGCCGAATGACATGGTGAGGACTCAAAAGCTGTGGAGGAGTCGCGAATCAATCCAGCCTCCGGATTAGGAGCTTTCTGATAGCCCCCTGTCGAGAGCAGGTTTGAGAATGTGAGAATATGAGCTTCTCAAGGCTCAACTTTTAATGATCTTCATTACGTAATCAGCCTACGTTCAGCCCCGGTGATGGTCCTCAAAATAAGCTTATTCCAGTGCCTTAGACGTTCTGGCGCCATCCTCCTATGCAGATGACTAAACCTGAGACAAAGGAGGAGGTAAAGGCGCTCAATGAAACCTAATCTGTAATCTCGTTTTGTCGTTAGTTTGCGTTTACTGTTATCCATGATTCAGCTTACTGTCAGTTTTCTCCCTTTGATGTGAGCTAATTCGAGACACACTGTATGCATCTTGATAATGTACATGTCATTGAGACTCCTATCTATTCCCATAGAAGCAAAGGTCAAAAATCATTGAGAAAGTAGAACACAGTGGCACTGTTTTTTTATGGTATTTTTTTGTACATTGTGCTCTTTGCACTATTGTATGGTTGATTAAGTTCTCACCAGTAACAGCTGACAATGAAAAAAATCACCATTTCATGTCTTACTTACTGTCTCCGCTTCTCTTTTGTTATGAACTAAGCGAAGACTCTTTCCTCCATTTAACGACTGTTTCCCATCACTGGCCACACAGCGTTACCTCCTCAACCACGTCTTTAACGGTTTCTAACCACTTCCACCTCCTCTGCGCTTGCTCACCCCTCTCTGCCTGCTCTGGATGCTGCCTGCTAGCACCATACATCTGCCAGGCTCGATAGCATCGCTCTCAGTGCGTTCACTGGCAGTGCCTTAGCTGTGCTACAACAGAGATGGTTCAGGCTTAACATGTGAGTTTGGAGATAAGGACAGATGCAGGATGCAAAGGCCACTGATGC
>JBBPCX010000038.1:13450023-13465835 GCA_037974365.1 Hydrocynus forskahlii
TATATATATATATATGCAGATACACATACAGGTTTATTTATACAGTGAGAAATCTTTAACAGCAACAAACATACAAACAATCTTCATGATTTTTAGACTTTTGAAATATAGAATGTTAGTCAAAGGAACATGCCCATTTAAATGGGTTCTTTCAACCCATTTAAAGTTCTTTCAACAGCTTTTGAAAGAAGAGCAGATAAGCATTCCAACCTGGAAACAACTTAAGGAAGCTACAGTGTCTACAGGTTTAGTGATACCAAGAAGTACATTTAAAAAAAGTAAAAGTGCACATTAAACAACAAATCAAAATCTGTCTGCTTTTATCATTTACAGGATCGGCAATAACTGAGAGAAATGAGTGAGCTCTCCAGAAAGAAACAAAATAGCCCTAGCTTTAACTACGAGCACTTGCAAATTGTAACACGTGCGAGTTTCACATTTCATCACTTCAGCTCTACAGCACAATGGTTTATTTGAATTCATTTTTTAAAAAAAGGGATGAAGATAACTAATGAAATATTAATTTACAAATACAGAACAAGAAAATTGTAAGGGATATGCTGTGATGCTGTCACACTTAGGAAACAAGAGTATTCGTATCATTCATAAAATGTATTCACTTTTACCACACTGTGATTCTACTGTTCAAGCTAGTGCTGGATGTGCTAGTGTTGTTTTTTTAGCTTTGTCTACACCCACACATGCATATATAGATAGGTATATGTGTGTGTGTGTGTGTGTGTGTGTGTGTGTGTGAGTGTGTGTGTGTGTGTGTGTGTGTGTGTATGTATGCGTGTGTGTGTATAGCTTTAATTTGTCAGCCTGGGTTGCAGTATAATTTTTAATGAACTTTCAATGATAACTCATGTGTGTTATATGCTTAAACTGAACAACTGGTGGTCCCTAAGGACCCAGTAGAAACATCTGGTCCAGAATCATCATGTAACAGCAAACGAACAGTTATATAAAAAAAATAGACATCAAATTCTATGACACATGGGTCTGTTTCATACACAACGTGAACACCCACAACTAGCTGAAGAATTTGAAATGAGTTAACGTATTGCATTTAACTCAGAATTGTTGAACTCTATAAAATCGTTCTCTCTCTCCCTTAAACCCTATGTGTGTGTGTGTGTGGTGTTTCCTGAGGACCACAGCTTCTATTTTGGACCTCCTGTTTACTTTGATATATTTCAAATGTACGCATCCACAGCTCCTCCCTGTGAAAGCACAGCCCTGCTCAGCCTTCAGGCCGCACAGTACCCTCATTCTTTAGCTCATTAGTGTGTGTGTGAGTGTGTGTGTGTGTGTGTGTGTGTGTGTGTGTGTGTGTGTGTGTGTGTGTGTGTGTGCGTGTGCAAATGTGTTCTGCTAGACAACCCTTCGACCCCTCCCTAACTCAAACCCCAAACCAGCACGCAAGCAAAGACTCAACTCTCATGAAGTTTCACTGTCATTTCTTGTTTCAGGATATGTACAATCAACTGCTTGAGGTCAACATTCCCACTTATTTAATTTTAGAGCCTAAAATGGTTCATTTGTTACCCAAATTACGTGTATAATTCCCTACAAAAAGACAACAGGCCATATTTCCAAATGTTGTATAAGGGACATTGTCACTATCATATCTTTTTTTGGTTTTTACATCAATTGTGTGAACATTTTATAATGCAAGCACCAATAATAATGAATGGAAACATTTGGAAAAAATAGCTTACTTTAAAGTCAAAAGTGTTCTCTTCCATCTGCCGTAAAGTTAGCATTTTCAACGTTATTTTGTTATGGCTTTACGCAAGATTTGAACAACAGTGACCAGGTCAGATGCTCTGTCTCTCTAATATAAAATGAACTGTTTGTTATTGCTGAAGCTATATTTTTATATAGCTTTTATATGTTTTGTAAATTATATTGGATTTTAAACTGTATTTCAGATATGTGGAAAAAGCTCTATAAATCAATATAGAAGTAATTATTTCCCGTTTCTTTTGCATTTAACTATTAGAAGGTGGCCCTGGGTTCACCTATTGGAATGTTTGGAATGTAACCACTGAAGAAGTTATTTATATAGGCTAACTATATTATATATAAAATACATAAATATTTATTTAATATAGAAGTTTTTTATATGTGTGTGTTTGTAAGGAATATAGATACAACAGTGTAAAAAAGAAAGTTCTCCTTGCCTCTAGTTTTTTTAAGACAAGGAAGCATAAAATACAATGAGGATCCTAATGTCTGGAAGTGGTTAATGTGGGGCAGTGTTGCTGCAGTACAGTGTCTCAAATCCACATTATCATGGGTTCACATCCCCTTATCTGTACTGCTTCATTGTACAGGGTGTCCTCGAGTTACGACACAGATCTGTTCCTTCGACAGTGATGTAGCCCAAATTTTGGTGTATGTCAAAACACACCCTAGCCTAAGTCACGTACCTAGCCTAACACAGTTGTAAAATCAAATTAGAACATAAAAACACAACTAAGCCACAGAAAAAGGAAAAGTACATAAATATAATGTACTTATACTTTTAATAAAATGGCATAGGTAAGTGTTCTGGGGGGTGCCAACTCCCTCACTCATACGCCGCGCTACTGCATATTCTACGTATTTTACGTATTTTTCCGCCACGCGCAACCAAACTACTTCACCCGCATAGTCCATACTTTTTTATGGGAGTGAGCATCATAAACCTGAAACATGGTAATGTTGAGACTGTTATAACCCGAGGACCTCTTGTATTCTGTTACTGTACCCTTGAATAAGGCTTGGGTTAGGGCTAAGAGAACGTTTTCCTGCCAGGTAAGATCTGCTAAATCTCCTTTAAAATGTTGTCCCTGATTGCAAAACCACACCAGATTAAAAATATCAAATAAATCTATAAAAGTATCTTTAAAGGGCTACTTATTTAAACATTGGTCACTGTAGCTAACTATTGTATATCCTGGTAAACATTTTGGTGAAAAAAAAACAAGCAAACAAATAAACATCCCTAATAGGCACTGGCCAAATTCATCCACAATGTGGATTTCAACTATTTCTAAGGGCCTAGTGGTGGGGTTTAGCAGTAGTAGCTTATATCATGACCCCCAGGTGCTTTGAATCTGTCAAAACATGCTCCCACTCATAACAATTCCTACAATTTTTTGGTGAAATTGAGATGTTCGGCCCAGAAAAGACAGCAAAGCAAAGTCAAACACATATACCTCGAAAGACTCACCAGTTCCTTTCAAGAAAGTCATTATAAGAGAATAAAGCCTCTTTCTGAGCTTGAGTTTGTGAATTTCTTAGATCGTCACACTTTTGACAGGCAACTTTTAGCGCAGTGGTGGGGTAGAAAATGGCAGTGACAGACAGTAGGCTCAGACTCGGTGAGTACTGCAAAAAAGCTTTTGTTTGTGGGAAGGCAATCTTGAAATGCACTCAGCTTGTGGCGGAATCAATTAAAACACACGCTGTTTATTACCAATTGACTGAAATTAACTTTTTTTTTTTTGGTAGTCAGAATGCTAGGCAATCCAATTTTTCGGAATGAAGATGTGAAATGAGGCATTACTTTTACAACTGTTTCCTTCTGGCTCCTTCCAGAGGGAGGCTGAGTGAGAGCATGCGGGATTACTATTTGCCTTCTTACACTTATGCTACACACATTATGCTAATATCTTGATTCCATAGCTGCAGAGCTGTGTGCGCACTCCACGACTCAATCCTTGCAATGGAATGTATAGGATCCGTTTAGTGTCTTTACTTCTGTTTTTTTGAGTTAGGAGCTCACTCACGGATGTATAGATGTGCTTTGAGGTTCTTATCAGTCCCTCCCAGTTCCCTCTATAATACGCAGACTCACTGACTCCACACACCCTTTCACGGAGGGGAGAAAAGAAAAGAAAGAATGACACCACAGACTTAACTTCACAGTCAGCTCCAAGGGGAAGCGCCACACTCTAAGCTGTCCCCACGGCAGTCTGCAAGGTAGCGATATAAGAACTCGGCACTGGACAGATGTGGAGATCTCTGCAGTACTAGACGAGGCCTTGTGATTTCAGAAATTAGTGCCAGTGTCCTGTGCCAGACTTGTTTTCATTAAGCAGAACGACAAAGTTCATCAGTGAGGCCTAACAGGCATTACGTTATGGCTCCGGGCTGCTGTTCCACAATGTTAACTTTTAGGTTTATAGCTGACAAGCATCATCAGGAAGCACCCAATGCAAGCATATATTTTAGTAAGGCTCAAGGCTCTTGCTCCCTACGGTAAATGTCTCACAGATCATTCACTAAAAATAATGAAATTTGTCTTTTTTTAGCACATGCAAAGAAATATGCAGGTTTCTTTGCATGACGCCTTCTGAAATATGTCAGATGCCTCTACAATCTGATAAACATGTAGTAATTAAAACAAATAAAATTTAAATATATAAATAAAGGTTAAAATTGTTTCCAAAAAGTATGAAAACAGTCCACTTTATACCATGAAAATCAGCTTTCTAAAATCCGACCACTTCACTGTGTCATTACCGCTGTGCCGGGTTGATTCTATAACGACACTCTGACCTGATCTCTTATGCACTTTTATGTAGCTTAGCTTTTAATTATACATCAGTTTAGGGCCTCTGAATGAGACTCTATCACTCTACAGGTACAAACAGCTCAATTATTGAACACTGCAATGGCAGAACAGGCTTCGGTTTAACTGTAGAGTGTGTGGAGCTTGTCTCCTTGTCTTTACATAGATCATATTTGCAAAGGGTTTCTTAAAGTGGATTGCAAAAGGATATAGCGTTGGACCGAGCAATGAACCACAGACTTGTATCCAAACCCAAAACTCAAATATATTCTTTTGTTTCACCATATCTGCTTTGAGATATGCTGTATCACCCGCAATCAGACTGTCTGGTCCAGATATTATTCTACAAGCAAAAGATGTTTGCTGTGAAATTCTTACCTTAGTTACCTTTTCTGTATCGGCTATATGTTAACCCTTAACCCTAATCTTAACCTCCGCTTTAAGATAAAGGTCTTTTGATGTTTCACTCGCAATCAGGTTATCAGGTGTAGATGCCGCTCTACAAACAAACCAAAAAATTGATTCCAATTCTTCAGTCTGGCTACATGACCACCTTGTGTTATACTTATTTATCCACCCTCATGGAAAATCGTTTGATCTGAGATTGGATGAGAAGAGACTGTTCATATATATTATGTTGTCTGTTATGAAGTGTGCTTGTCCTCCATATTTGCCTCACCAAAAGGAAACAGCCTCCTTAGGGACAGACTTTGCTTACGCACCATATGCACTTACATTGGTGAGCTGACTGAGGCTGTTTTTTTTTTTCTTTTCTGCACACGTGTGTGTCTGGGTGCAGTGTCGATGCCAAATGGGAGCATTTCCAAATCACTGATGCCAGGGCTTCACATTCCAATCAGCTCTCTTTAATTTGCACCTTCGGAGCCATGCTCTAGAGCTCCAGCTGAAGTAGATGATGTGGCTTATTCCACAGAGAGTTAGCAAGAAGCTGGGAGAGGAGCTGTAACCGAGGGTTAAATTGAAATTTGGAAAGAAGTGGATCGCTCCCTTAGTTTACTAAAATTAGATTACTTAGACATTGTCAAGGCAACAGAATTTGACTTAGCTTGCTAATAACCAAAAAAAGTCAAGTCAAGTCATGTAGGTTTATTGTCATTTCAGCCACATACACAGTATATAGTGAAACGAAACGATATTAATCCAGGACCATAAAGCACCAAAAAGAAAAAAAAAAACAGAAACACAACAAAATACATGTCCAGACAGGACAACACATACAGCCCACACCATGCATGTACCATATTTGCACTAACTCATAATGTATTTAATCAACCAAAACATGATTGGTGACCAAATTTTGATGCCTTTTTTGTTTCATGGTGGAGGTATGAAGCTAACACATGACTTATGGTAGGCTACAAAAAATAATGAAATGTCAGATTCTAACTGAACAATTTTTAGACAACAGGGCCTGTTTTTAAAACTCGTTTCAAGAGTAGGAGTGCTAATTTAGCATCTATTCTTGTGGGAATGCCGATTTGAAATCAGTCCTAATCACAACTGCTTTGTGAATACCAGCCCTGATGTTGTTTGAAATGACTGGCAAAGGAGGAGAAATTTTGTTTATTTTTATAGGTCACAGTAAATCAAAAGTCCCATCCTCTGGTTTGCCCCCCCTGGTCATCAGGACAAGCTCTGTGCCTACTGCTGCACAGCAACCTTTAACTGAGTACAATTAGCATGCGACATTCGACACATCTTTTTTCAGCCATTTCGCAATGAATTTACTCAATTTTAAACACAAATATGGTTAATGATTTCTTTGTTGCACTGCACCTAAAAATGGTAGATTCGTGTATGTACTTTTACCCTTTTCTAAGCTGTCTAGATGGTGAAAGAATGATTGTGAAAGGATCTTTGTGACCCAGTTTAATCACTGGCTGTAATGAAACTGCAGTGTGCATGCATGTTTCATCGGAATGAATGCATGGGGGAGTCGGTCAGGCGTCTGTCTGCTGGACTTAGTGGGTGAGGGGCTTGCATGTGCTGGGTGGGTGGGGGGTTATGGGGGGCATAAAGCCCCTAGGCGATGACAGGTGAAGCCCTTCTTCACAGCTGAGGCCCTGGCAGGCAGTTGACCTGGATCCGGGCTTTCTGCACAGCACATGCCCTGCGCTCTGGATTACTGCAGCACTACTGCAGTAGCTCAATCTGAACGCGCACTGTGGTGCCTAACCGAGGAGCTAATGCTCAGCTAACGGAGCTCAGTGAGAGACAAAACCTCATACGCTCTGATTGACAAGTGTAAAAAATGCATCTCTTTTCTCTTTTTAGCCCCAAAAAGCTCTGGTACTGTTGAGAGCAAATGTCATCCCAAAGCTTTTTTTCCCTCCAGCAGCTCTGTTCTGACATGCTTAAAGGCAGAGAAGTGGGAAAGGGCACCTATTTGCACTTACGCCTCGAAAAAAGTAGAGCGCGGTCATGCTCAGAAACACTCTGACATCTATGAGCCGAAGCGCATTGGTTTTATCATCGCTAGGAGTGCATTTGAGCTTTAATCCACGCTCTCCATGTCCTAAGACTCAGCACACTTTAAACAGCTTAGAGCTCCTCAGAAATCCTCCACCATTCTCCACGCCGAATCCGATGACACCACAGCTTGTTTTACAAAAGCACTGCAATATTGCTTATTAGAGCTCCTATAGCTACTGTTTGCAAAAAAGTGCAAAGATAGATCCTTGTGAAAAAAAAATCCTAACATTATGTTCAGTAGCACAAATGCACCATGCTTCACTAATAATTTATACTTTCCATCTGTGGCTTGGACATGGTTTAGGATCACAGACCCGCTGAAACTGTGCCAGGATCTCCTACCTTTCAAAGGCCCTGTCCAGCCATGCGGTTGGTCATTCAAACACTGCATGGCCAAGGCTTTCTTTGTCAGTGTTACTGACTTTCGAGCTGGGCTGTCACTATTTAGAAACCTACTGATTAAACAATCAATTTTCTTTCATTTTCTTTTTTGTGTAGAATTCCACACTTTTTGTAAGTGTGTTTAAAGATGTTTGGTTAATTTAGACACGGTAAATCGGTCATCCATCCAAAAATTCAACTGGAGATAATTATGTCATTATTTAGTTTTCTTTGAGTCAAAATAATGTATTTCTAGACATAATATATTTCTAGACATCTGTGCCCATGATGTTTTAAGCAAATAATTAACTAACTAACCATTGAATAAATTTGAATAAATTATCTTTTAAAATAAATGTATATTCTCTGTAGTCAGCACATAAATGTACAGATAGTTGTGGTTTTAAAACCACACCAAATTGACACAGAATGTATTAAAGGACACTTTACTCAATAGATGTGCAGGAAAAAAGACATATTAGGAGTGTAGTGGACAAATCACTGAATGAAAAAAAATGTCCTTGTTATCAGACTAACTAAGATCCTGTTGTCTCTCTGCGTGTGAATTGTTCTGACTCTGTGTTGGGCTGCTAGTGAGCAATGAGGGATGAAATGGGAAGGGTGACATCTCCCTGCCATGAAAACAATTCAACTTGCTAAAATACAATGTACATCATACAATGTCCATATCAACAGTACACTTGCAGCTTGAACATGATAAAACACTAATGATTTTTGAATTGCTTGCTCAGCTGCAATTAATATTAGATAATCATTAATGTATCACGTTTATACAAATCTCCGTCATACAAACATATGCCATCAACATCATTGACGAAAATAATGCATATTTCAACGAGGGATCTTTACAGGCATGTCTTGGTAGTGAAAATGGGTTAAGTGGAGTGTTGTTTCACATGTCCCTTTAATTTTACATCTTTATCTTTTCAAAGGGGTATGTACATCACTTCAGTTGATTAGTGTGGATACTGAAACATTCTGGTCAGCTGTGTCATCCGTCAGTCCTACGGAAATAATAATAGCCACTGCCTCTGAGACCAAAATAAAGAGGTTAAATCTAATAACTATCATTACGTCCACAGACATTACATACAGCAAGTGAACCGTAATGTCGTTATGGCTCTTTTGTAACAGATTATGCTCTGCCTGTAGGCGTATCGTGCTTATATGTCCGGGGTCTGCCTTTAGCGGCCAGGAGACATTTTCCTGGAGAAAATGCCATCCTTTGAAGGTGTTCAGAGGCAGACCCATGTGGATATTATCAGCAACCCTCAGCTGAACTGCAAGGCCTGCCAGACCCCTCAGTGCTGTCGACTGGCAGGCTGTTGCTCCAAGCTGTAGGCTTCTGCTTCCTCCTGTTTTGGCACAGACTTCAGGGCAGATGCCATTCGAGTCCCTTGGGCATGTGTGTATGTGTGTGTACGTGGTGTTTCCATAAGTGTGTCCCTATGTATGTGTGCTGGAACCTGTAGCTGTAGAGCTTCAAGCAGGAAGAGACTGACATTAAACAGACTGTGTGTAACACCCGAGTGTCAGATAGTGAGGCCTATCCAACAGATGGACTGAGCCATCAGGTTGGGAGATATGAACGTATGTAGATTCAGGGGAACTGGTGCATTCAATCAGATTAAGGAACTAAGAAGAGTCCCCAGGTTCTATTTTAATCTCACTCAACTCCCCCACCATAAAATTGAGAAATTATATCAGTAGAAGCAATGTAGTTAACCCCGGCACCTCTGAGGGAATTTTGCCTACACAAATTCTTGGTCTGATACAGGGCTGGCACAGTGCTATAGGTAAACTAGGCAGTTGCCTTGAGCAGCAAGGGTACCAAAACCTACCTAATTATTCTCACCTATGAGGAACTTGAATGAGGAGTATGCAATTTTACTAAGCTCTCTATGAGTCTCTGTTGTCCCAAACTTGAGAAAAAAAAATACAGGGAACATGTTTGGTATGTGGCTAAGTCAACTAGCAAGTCTGACTCGCTATCAAAGTCTCATTGGATTTAATATCATTTTTTGTGAAATGATGAAATACTTCTGATAGAAATCTGTCTCTGATCATACTGTTAAATAAACACTAGATCATTTAACACACTTCATTATATTTAACTATCCTGCCAAACAGGTACAGTACCTCTTGTTTCTTGATCTCAAATATCTACATGGATCACTCTTTGATTAAGCTTTACATTTTTAACTGTATCTTTCCCTTCTGTCTTTCTACCCTTTTAGTGCTAACACCATTCCATATATTTATTGCACCTTATCCACAGGATACACAGGAAAAGCTGCATACGGCTATGGCATTAGCATAAACTGGCACATTTGAATCAGGTTATTGGAGTAATTGTGCAGAAACATGCTTGGAGTTTTATTTATGTATTGTACCATTTGTCATAAATCTTGCAGGTCTTAAGTGTTGTCCATATTTCACTGGACAAATACTTACAAGTTTCCTAATAATTAGTAGGTCATTTGAAGTACTTGCTAAAATATAAATCTTGAGATTAACAAATGAACAATAGGCCTTTATAGGACAAAGGCGAGCTTCCTGAATAACCGTAACGTTAAACCTTTATTTCAATGCTACCACTGTGAAATGACAAATGACCACATTTTGAAGCCATAAAAACTAAAAAAAATAATAATTTTTAACAGGAGCAAATTGTGCTGCATTTTAATACATTTATTGGTGAGTGGCTACACAAGGGTAGATGATTGCTAAAGATCATTGAAAATTTCACACTATTTGTTATTTTCCTGACATTATATTGAAAAATGAAAAAAAAAGCGCCCGTATTAGTTTAGTCTGAAAATATAGCAAGCACTAGTGAATTTTTTAAATAAAAACAATATCACATTACAATTATTGGCACCAGAATTTGAATTAAGAAAATGTACATGAAGTATAATCCCACACACATTTAAAGGGGGTTTAGGATATTTTCAGCAGTCGTCTATGAGTTTCGCTGGGGTATAAAAACGTGGTGATTCAGGGCCCAAATCACATCCACCACCATGAGAAATATATAAAAGTCTTCCATTGCAATAAGACAAAAGTGTGGTGGCTTGCACAAATATTATATTACTGCCAATATAAAAGGCTAGGGCAATTTTTAAGAAGTTTAAGAAATTCAGAACTATCATGAACCAACCTCCAAAAGACTACTTTGGCATGCCAACAGTTTGAAAGCTATGCCTAAAAGAAGCTTTTCCTCTCTTTCCATCATGAGTATGCTTTTACTGGGACAGTGTGTTATGGTCTGGCAAAACACAAATTGAGCTCTTTGACACCAAATGATCAAGGTGGGAAATAAAGATGGCTTCAGAGAAAAGCACCTAATACCAAACATTAAATATGGCGGAGGTTCTGGGAGGTGGGGCTATTTCTCTTTCAGGGGTCCAGCCAGTATTGTATGCATATATGGCATTATGGATTTCAGTATTACCATGTCTGTCTCAGCCAAGATCCTAAAATTTGGTTGTGGTTGGATCTTTGAGTAGGACAACACTTTAACAGTTTAAAATGGTTAAATTAATGCAAACTCAAGATTTTGCTATGGCTCCAGTTTCCTGTCCAAAATCTCAGTAAAAACCTGCAGGATGAGTTAAAAAAGAGCACAAACAAGAGATCTGGAGTGATTCTGCATTGAGGAACAGCCATACATACTTTCTTCTGTGCTCTTTAGTCTTATTAAACATTACAAGAGAAGACCTTTGTTGGCAGTTTTGTTGGCTAAAAGGGGCTGCTCAAAATCCTTAATAAGGGGGATTCTAAAAGGAAACTTTTAGCAAAAAATTCAACACAGTAAGAAGTGAAATCATTTTTGAATTTACATAACTTTAACTCTTGCCTGAGAGAGTGTCTCTCGGACAGTTTTTTAGCACAAGCAAGAAAACAAGGGCATCATCTGTCACTGTGTCATGTTTCCATGGAAATCAGTGTGAGAATGATATTTGCAAAACAGAATTTTCTCTCTTCTACAAACTGGAAATTGGAACACGCCACCAAATACCCATCTTGTTTGTCACCTACATCTTCTACTGTGCACAGCTCAAACTGTACATACAGCATTACACTCATACATTTAACAGAAATGAGGAACATGCTGGTGTGCATATGTTAAAGGTAATGCCTACGAGACACCCAACCACCCACCCACCATCCCTCCCGCACACACACACTGATCAGACATCAATATTCATAAATCTGTATACGTACATTATTCCAGCATGCTGATTGTCCATTAGCTGAGATGGTAAAGGTTTTGTCAGTCAGTTTTTGCCCACTTCAGGATGTAAGTGTATCACCCCCCTCCCCCCCCAACCGTATTTTTTTCCTATTCTTGCATCACAGCGGAGACTAAAATTAGACTTAAATCATTGTGCATTAACTGCTCTCTGAATCGTCTTTGCACTCTACAATTTATGCTAAGCCCTGCAAAATGTCAGTCTAAATATAGGAGTGGAACAAAGATAAGATTTTGTTCATTTGTGTTGAGCTAAACACTTTGCCAGTGATCTTCTCCCAGTTTTGAATTATATCCCCCCTCCTCGCTACACCCAGCCCCAACCCTTGCTCACATGTACCATCAGAATATTGTGACAACAAACTGACACCAAGTCCTAATTCAGATCATATAAGTAGAAACAGACATTTAGGCCTTGACATATTACTGGATGAGGTTATTGCTGGGATATTGACGTAGTGCAAATGAAGAATATGTATGCCGACATTTGTTTGTACATTTTCAGATAGCAATATATGGTTACATTTATTATCGGTGAACAGATGTAGTGACTGAACCTTTATTTCAGGTATGGTTATTTAAATATTGTTATACAACTGCTAAATTCGCATTGTGTAAATGAAGCCTTCTTTTTATTAATGAATGACCTTTCAGCTTCAGTAGGGTTGGGCTATAGCCTCGATGATGCCTTTGTGTGAGGCTATAAGCTGATGCAATGCGAGTTGATGCATTCAGGCTTGTATCTGGAAAGGAAGTGCGAAAGTGGCTTCTGGTAAATGCATCTAAAGCCGAAGTGCTTTTTACACCACATGTTTAGGAGTCTGTCCAAAATTGAACAACCAAGATGTGAACCACGTAATTCTGAGAGTGAAAATACCTACTAGAGAGAAAAGAAAAGAAAAAAACAGGCTGCTTGTAGCAGGTGCAGCTCCGTTTGAGTGGCTGTCAAAGCGAACACAGGATAATCAGCTGTCGGTCGAGCTCCTTCATCGAGATGCATAATGAAAAAGAAGGCCGTGCCATGAGCCAGAATTTCTGCTTCTTCGCTTCTTGTGGAATTATCAAAGCAAGGAGAGGGTGAGCTCTGTGCATGTAACGCCTGCAAGCTATTCAAACTGGGGCAAAGAAGAGAAAAAACAGAGAGAGAGAGAAGGGGGGGGTGAGAGAAAGAGAGAGGGGGGAGATTGTCACAAAAATCAGAAAACAACTGCACAACCCACATGGTGCATCATGGCAGCAGTCAAGTGAATAACACAACAAGAGAAAGCTTTGCAGAATATTGATTTAATGCTGCATTCAAGCAGTGGAAGATGTGCACCCTGAATTACACACGCTCTATTTACCCCCATACCTTGGGCCTTTGCTTTCATGCCACTTGGAGAGGAGCAGAGCAGAATATTCCTTGCGTATCTAACACAGGGCCTCGTCGATTCAGAATCCAACCGTGAACTGAAGTAATCCAGATACCAAAAGCATCAGTGGAGCTGATTTTATGTTGTCTTATCAGTGTTTCTCATCGTGTTTTACTTGGTAGTGGGGAAAAAGGGAGGCTTTTACTTAAACATTCAATTAGCATTGTGTGTTAGCAAGGGCATTTTCATGTCTCATGTCTCATAACCATACTGACACCAAATTTGATGGTACATTTGTCGAAAAGTGTAATGGAACTGTAATAATGCAGTGGAGTTCTGCATTGACGGACCACACAGGCCTAAAACGAGATTCTGCCCTCTCTGTTGCTGTCACTTAAGCCTCGGCAGATGCTGTGGATTAGTATAGCAATCACTTCTATGTTTAATGGCAATATTTAGTCACTTTTTATTTTTTTCTACTTGCCAATGTGTTGCCAGATTGTGGAAAAAACAAACAAACACAAAAACCCTCTGAATGAAAAAAAAGTTATTTCCACAGTATAACCTGGATTACTCCGAAAACACCCAGTCTGCACTCTTGAAGATTCAGGGTATCCGTGTGCCTTTATGCTGATGACAAACCAAGCCTCTGTCTGGAAAGGAAATGCAATGGTGGCTTCTGGTAAATGGTAGGCATAGACAGACTTTGGCACATGTGTAACAAAAATGCTTTAATAATATTATTATTTTTAATGTCCAGCAATTCGTTTACAAAGTACCTTTAAACGTTAAATGTTTAACGTTAACCTTAGAAAAAAGAAAAGGAAAACAAAGAAAAAGAGAGCAGAAAGTATACAGTATAAAGCGTTTTTTTTCTTTCCCATGCATCCTTGCACACTACATAGAGCCAGCAAGAACTTGAACGTTACTTATTAAAAGTCAACCCAACACAGTCCATTTTCTTTGCAAATATACATTTTTGCTCCATTTGCATTACCGGAAGTACCTTTAAACGGAAAATGTTAAACGTTGACCTTAAAAAAAGAAAACGAAAACAAAAGAAAGCAAAAAGAAGTGTAAAGTGATTTGTTTCTGTCTTTCTCTTGCATTCTTGCACAGTAGTCAGGTCAGCTCGCGAGGATCCAATGGAACAGAGGAAAGCCTTATCGATTCGTGAGCTCTCAGCCAATGGCGTGGCTCGGTTGGGGTCACGTGCGGGCCGGTCTCCCTCTCGGCTCTTTCCCACCGTGCTCACTCGGAGGAGGGCAGGAGCGCGGCGGAGTGTCAGGGAAGGTCGGCTCTCTGAGGGTCCGGGACGATTTACCACAGCCCCGGCAGGTCCAGCCGTCTTCTCAACTTCTCCCTTTTCGTGTCTGAAGTGAAACAAAGCGGAGCGAGGCGGTTTTACTTTGACCAAACGGACTTTCCAGAGCCCGAGGACTCGCCCTGCCTCGCGTCCACGGGTGACGGTTGGTATTGATATTACTTTAATGTGGGGTTTCTCTCTTCTACTGACTGTGACTTTGACTTTTTTGTCTCAACACGTTTATTTAGATATCATAATCATTAAACTATCATTTTGACTCGCATTTTATGTAAAAAAAAAAAAACCTTTGAAACCTAAAAGTGTCGGTTAAAACCATGAAACGCGTGCAGTAGGCTGTTACTGACTCGTGAAACTGCACACCCCACTTCAATTCTAGTTTAGATTTATATTTCAAAGTTTATTTATGTTCATTCAAAAACTGTAAGTTTGTTTTAGAAAAGGGTTTATTTTGTAAACCCAGAGCAGCCTGAACCCGTTGACCCGTTGTGAATCTGTAAAGGTGGACGTTGGGAGCTTCCCGGTTGACTTGGTGCAATAAGCTGAATATTTCAAGTTCAGGTCATTTTTTAAGATGTGTTGAACAGACCTAAAGTTGTTTTTATATTTTCATGTGTACAAGAGTCAGCCCTGACAATCTTGACCCAGGTCAGGCTGTGACAGTAACATCCTTTCAGCAACTGAAAAAAAAAACACTAATAACATTTGTAATGTACATTAATAATACATGTATGTGATCTTTATTTCGGTTTTATTTTGTGTGCTTATAATAATGTGGGGAAGGGGGGTGTTACATAAATATACCATTATCGCCAGACTACAACAAAATTGTTTGATGTTTGAGTCTTCAGATGTTTTTAATTAGGAACTGAGAAAAAAAACCAAGCCAGTCTGTCCTTTTCTCTGGGGCGATGCTCTGGAAAAAGAAAAAAGCCACAGAACATAGAAAGTCACTTCAGTTGAGGATCGCGTAATCAAATTTTTATAGCATTTTTCCCTGTCTCTCTCTCCCTTTCTCTCCCTCTCTCTCTCTCTCTCTCTCTCTCTCTTTTTCTACTCCCCTCCCTCCCCTGGTGTATTACGCCTTCTTTGTCTGCCTCCTTTGCTAACCACACCTCCCCCAAAAAGCAGCCAGCATAGACACCTGAAGGCTAGACATAATGATCAACAGTCTCAGTCGGTCTGGACTGCTGCCTGTTCTTTTTTTCCTTCTTCTTTCATCACTTCTTCTTTACTCTTTTCCCTGTTTAGCCCTGCATCATTTCTAATGTACAGTCAAGGAGCTGCATGCTGTGTTTTATTGGACAAGTTGATATTTTAAACCTAGGAGGTTGGAGCATCTTTCACCTGAACACACACAGATGGAAACGTGGACAAGTGTCTACCTATGATTTCTCTCTCTCTCTCTCTCTCTCTCTCTCT
>JBBPCX010000038.1:13465935-13486938 GCA_037974365.1 Hydrocynus forskahlii
GGTGTATATATATATATATATATATATATATATATATACACACGCACACACACGTGTGTGTGGGTGGGTGTGTATAGACACACACACCCCATGGAAACATGAAAGTCAACACTGTCATCTTGTGTGTGTGAGGGAAATAAATCTTTTTTTTCCGTTGTGCAGATTTTTGCATGCACCTACAAAAATTGCTGAACAGCAGTTACAGTTTCTCTTGTGTGCAGTGGGACATCCATGCAGCACAGGCAGGCTTTCGTTTGTCCTGTAGTAAAGAGCACATTTGGTCGGGTGCAGTGTAGGTTCTTCCTCAAGGCATGTATAAAAGCTTGTCGCTTTTCAGCTTTGATCACACCAGCTGCATTCTACCACAGCATCCTCTTTTCACTAGATTTTTACATTTCTTCAGAACATGTTTAGTTTTTCACCTCCTGCATTATTATTTATTTATGTACTTTTTAGGGTGGAGATGTTGAATGTAAATTCATCTTCAAATTTGACGGGTTAATTTTTTGCTTTAACTTGCATCGATGGAGACATGAGGAAACCTAATGTTTAAGCGTAGAAATTGGACATGTGGCATGACATGAAACGTTTGGTGTAGCAGCTGTGAAAGAGAGGCCCTCGTTTTGCTCACAGGGGCAGACAATACTCTAACGGTCCCTCTCAAGGTTTTGGAACCCCTTTGTGTTACTGGTATCTCTGAAACTATATTTATATAAATGTATGTATTTTGTCTGAAAGATAGTAATTTGTGCAAATGAATTATCGTTTTCAGTTTTATTCAGATTTATACTTACACATATATTCATTGCTTTTTTTATGCTTTCTAAATTCCCTACTACACTTAGATGAGAGAGTCATACACAATATTTCAGCTGAAGTGTAGCATTGTTTTCATGAGGAAGCTGAGAGCAGACATTCTGGAGTGTAATAGCACCAAGAGGACGACAGAATCCCTTTTTCCTCTCTCTCCTCCTCTGCCATAAGCCTTTGAACGAGCATAATAAAAGGTTCAATAGAAGCAACAAGCTGTTTTTTTCCTGTGCTCTCGCACGTTCATTGAGGCATTCTACCTGCCTATGAATAGGAGGCCCACTGAAGCCCTGGCTCACAGGAGTGTTTATTGAGGGCTGAAGGGCCAAAGAAGTCTACAGAGTCAAACGGCCACGCATGGTGAACCGAGGTGCATTATTGACTGTGGAATAGAGCTTTGTCCAACACATCACCCCAAGACCCATCTGTTTTTGAAAAAAAGGTGGGGGGGATAAATTGTTGTTGTTTAGTTATTATTTCGTACAAAATTCCTTTTTCTACCCGAAATGTATTCCTGCTTAATGAAAAGTAAACTCTTCCACGCAATAACAAGATATGTGAAGTTGTGTTGTGAAACATTGTGTTTGTCTTCACATCCTGTGAGTTTGCGTATTGTAGTGCAGCAGACTGATTCAGCAGGAGGGGAGAAAAAACGGAAATGGCGTAATGACCACGCCTAGTAGGTCCTCCTGGAAAAATAGCATTTTCTGAAAATATATACATCAAAGATATCCTGAGTCATCCTGATGACAGTTTACTGGCTTCCTTCATTTTCACCCCAGAGTAAAGCTATATTGATTTTTTTCTGAATATGTAAGCTGAGTATATCAGGTTGAAAAAAGAAAAATTGTTACTGGAAAAAACATTTGTTTGCTGAGTCCTGGTATGGAGTTTGAATGGTGTATTTGCTGCCTTTTCCATGAAAAAAAATCTGGCTGAGATGAGGTTAATTGTTTTTGAATCTTTATCTAGCAAGAGAAAATGGTGGAACGGGAGCATAATTGAGCTGCTGGCCGTTTGAGTGGTTATGGATTAGAGAAAGAAAGCCGAGGGGCGAGGGATGGGGTAGTTGGATGGAGAGAGAGAAAGAAAGAAAAGAAAGGCGAAAAGGCCCATGTTGTGCGTGGTCGCCACAGGGGTTGTCTGGACCTTTCAGAGGGGGAAGGAGTGCAGGTCTATTTAGTCAATGCCCCATGTGAGCTGTGAACTTTGACCTGTGCTGTGCCCCCCCTGCTCCAGGTGCAAGCTTCTTTTCTAGCAAGTTCAGTGCCCCCACACCCCCACAAACACACTCAGGAGGGCTTAGGGTAACAAGGTGTGACGACACGAAGCCTTCCCACGTTTCACCTAATGTACTCTTGTGGTTCTGCGTACGGGTGCATGCTTGGGCTGGGAAGCGTTAAACTCATTGAAGAGGGGGCAGCACCCACTTATTTTTCCACTTCACACTGAGATTGGAATTATTTTTAAAACTGGTTTTTAGTGACAAAAAGGGAAAAAAAGATGCATTGTTGTAAAATTCATGAATGTATTAATCAGGAGGTCGTCATGTATAATTATTGTAGTGTTTGATAATACCAGAGCAAACCTCCTCGGGCAGTGCTGACTGCTGCTTTATGCTATTAATGTGTTTTAATAAAAAATGTCTATGTGGGCCAGACTATCAGCATAGCCTAATACTTATGTGCTGTAAGGTTAATGAGGCCTCTATACCCTGCCTCTGTCTGGATGATGTGTGTAACATGGGCTATGAAGAAAGTCACATAAGTAGATGTGCAGGTAATCCTTTCTTTTTCAGTGCTGTAGATGAGAAGACCTTTTGTCCCTTTGTCAAAGGTTCACTATGCAAGGTTGCATCTTGCTAATTGTTAATTCTTTGGTATGATTCAGGGTTGCCGCTATATCTAGCTTTTTTATAAAGCTGTATGTAGAGCCACAAATCACTTAATTTTTAGGAAAACCTGCTTATTTCATATTTTTATACTTTTTCTGTTTGGGTTTTTGCTAATTATCAACCAATTTCTCATTATCAGTGAAATGTAATTATGAAGTAATGACAATGTTAAACTTTAAAAAGTCTTCAGTCACCACTAACATGATTCCATATGTTTTGTTGTGTATTTTTACTTTCAGTATATTATAGTGCTTCTTCAGAGATGGTCCTCCACACTCTCCACTTTAAGTAAAGGTTATCTTTCTAGTGTCTCTCTGTCCTTGGCTACAAAAATCAATAATATCTACCACTGAAAGAGAAAGGATTACCTGTGCTTTTGCTCATGCGACTTCTGTCATCTCTTTTCTCCTTTTCAAAATAGGTTATTTTTTTCGGCTGCTCTTCACTGCCCCGTCATTGATGAACAAAGACTGACCACTTAACAATCAATAACCGAGCTAGAGAGCAGTTGAGCGCTGTTTAAAGTAGAGAATCAAAGAGACAGGTTTCTGACAGCTGAAATCAGATAACAATGACTGGCTTGTCGCTAAAGGCCTCACCTGTCTGATGAGGGACTTGATGTCCATATACCTAACACCCGCTAATAGCATAACTGAGGTGGACCGTAAAATATATGATGTGTGCCTTTTGGCTTGTAGATGTGGTGGATCAGTGGATTGGTAAGCGGGTTGCAAGTACAGGCTGTTTAGGGTGTAGTAGTCCATGTGTGTCCTCTGACAACACGGGTGGATGGGTGGGATTAATTTGCTGTCGCCTTCTCTTGCCGGATGAGTACTCAATTTGCCTCGCCTTCCTCACTTTCCGTGATTTAAAATGATCTTGCTCGAATTTGACAACGTGTGAGATTCAGTGCGTGTGTTTGTACCAGATTAGTGTCCTGTGCCATAAGTAGATGGCAAAAGAGGACAGTAGTCTAATGCCACTGCAGCAGGCAAATTCCAAGATGAAAGAAATCAAATGCCCAATTTTTACAAATTCAGCATTTGTCCAGTTGGTCGGCTGTCAAAGCATAACAGTTATAAGGAGACCATTTGGTGAGTGCAAAATATGAAAAGCAGTTATTTTTCAGCTCTGCTGGTCACATCAGCCTTTAGTACAGCATCGTTTAGGATCTCTTAAGCCACTGTGCAGAAGCATATCTAATAATGAATTTGCTGTTTTTATATCTTATCATAACCAGCTGTCTGAATTTATATTGGTACAAAGCTAGCCATAATCCATAGTTGGTCTTGAAATTACTTCCATCTTTCCTTCTTCACCTGATGTAAATACAGCCTCCCATATCTCTATCAACTGAAGTGAGATGAGTTTTTTTCATAGACTGGCAAAAATAAAATGGCTATTGTGCATACAGTTTGCATTTAGCAACAGTAAGAAATTTCCCAAAAGCATTTGGACGTTGATGTTTTTAAGTTTATAGTTGAGGCTGGAGTTAAAGACCCATTTTCTCTCTAGCACATGTTGGGATGGTCCTGGAGATACAACCTCTGAAACTATTTGCCCACTCAAATCCCAACTCTGACTCCACCACTGTTCTCAGCCCAGTCATTTCTTTTCCTACCAGCCTTCACTTACTAACATCTGCTTCATTCATTTATATACTCCTTGTGTAGACTTCATGTAGAACTGATTGCTCAAAAAGATAGACATTTTAGCAAGGCCAGGCCCATTTTAATTTCGACATTGGTTTGACAAAGTTCAGTAGCTTATTTAATTGAAATGGGCTGGACAATAAACCCCAGCTCCCAAGGGGCCACTTTATTTGGGGAGCAACCTTCATGAAACCTGTCTGGTTCATGAATGGGTGGTATTGGACTGGCTAATCTCCAGAGGTTTCCATGCCTTGTTTACAACTGCATCCCAACTCCCTCTGGTCTTGCCCTGGTCACCTCCTAATTTGAGTGTAATAGTCCATTTAGTATACATTTGTGTTGAAGTAAATCTGGATTTGTCAAGCTTCCCCCACCAGATTGTGGTACTCCCTTTGTTGGCATCTGCTTGAGTGACATGACTTTACTTGGCTTATGATACCTAATTTATTCCACCATTTATCTGCTGAAGTGTTTATTTTTCCTTGTAAGAGATTACTTTGTGTACAGAGTCTTTCCGTGGTTTGGTTTTGGAGCATTTATTGTATTATAGAACGTGATACTATGAATGCTGCACACATGACCATTGTTTGCATTCATTTGTTTAAAACACCACCAGGAAATAGCATGCACATTTGTTTCTGAATTGAATGAGAAAAAAAGAAGTTCTAACTTCCTGCCTAAATGCTCTTGTGAAGCAGCCAAACTGTCAGTCTGGAGAGCTTATTATCCTTTATTGTACAAATATCCAGTATGAGTCAATACATCACAGCATGTGTACACCTCATACTACTTGAGCTGTGTACCCAGCTCTCCTCTGTAATATTCCAATGAAGATAAGAAGGCCAACTAATTGTTATGCAAGCAATGGAAATTTGAGAATTCTCACTACTTTTTACATAAGGGGATAAGGGAAATATTTTTACCTCTAATTATGTTTTGAAAAATCTTTGATTGCAGTCAACCCTTTTTAAGGACAAAAGTATGTTTTAGAATTTTCTGGGGTTAGCAACATTTTACAGTTCAAGTCTGTTTCCAATTATCGTTTTTGTAAGATTTTTGTGTGATGAAAAAGAACAGCATTGAGGCCAATGGTTTTAATAGCAATACACCAAATCATGCTACAAAGTTTTAAAATATAATTTGAACTATGTATTTAAACATTTATATAAAAAACTACTGTTAAACTGCACCTAACCAGTTTGTAGGTGGGATTTAAATTGCTTTACACCATAGTCACCTAAGGGAGATTTAAAAATCATAAATACATTTTATGTCCTTAGCCTCGCTTTTTGCTCAACTCTTTACCTAGATTTTATTGTCTTGGTCAACTTTTAGACAGACAATTGTATAGTTCCCTTGAAGAGAGTTTGTTGCTAATTTCAGATTCCTTGCTGGTTGAATAAACTTACTTCAGACCTAGTGGTGATGTGAAAATGTACTTGGTGTGAAGATACCGAACATATTTGTCCCTAGTGGAACCTATCAATGAATCTTGGCTCTACTGTATCCAAATACATGACCTAACAGACCCCTACAATAGCTAGAACCACTAGCCATCCTTCCCTCCTTGATGTGTTTTCCTGAAGTCCTGGTCTTGAATGACCATGCAATCGCTGTGAATCAAACTCACATCCCAACAAATAGTGCCAATCTTCTAAGCAAACTGCCCACACAAGCCTTACCTTAAATATATTTCTAGTGTTTTAGTTAAAATGCATTTCTGTTGATGGAAAGAAAAAAATGTGTAACTGCTTAACATTGTAGTCAAATTAACTTATTAAGATTCTTGAAGATTGTGTCAGTAGAAATGCCTGTATGTTGCTCGTTCTGGATATACAAATCACCATTTGATGCCAGTACAGTGAAGACAATGTAATTATGCACTTTTTTTTTGCTTACATTTCTTCTCTTGCATTTAACCTTACCCCTTCTTTAAGGGTATGCATGCCTAGCATAGAATATTTGCTTTGTTTCAAAATCTGTTTCTGTAAAATATGGTTTTACCTTTGGAAAAGCAGAAAGCAAAGCCTAAGATCTTAGCAGTCCATATATTAATGCCTGAACAAAGATTGGCTTATATTTTAAGATGAATAAATGTGTGAATATGTTGCCAATCACACTCTAACTTGGTGCTAAGAGGCTTGTAGGATGAGTATTAAAGTTAATGTGCAATCTTGAGTGTATGATGTAAGCTGCAGTAATGTGAGGAAGAGATTGTGCAGATATTGTAGACTTGTATGTGCAGTTGTATGCAGTTTAGAAATACTACTCTGCCTAAAATGTGGTATACGATTTATTGCAAGTGAATTTATGTTCAATTTAATCTGGTTAATGCAAATGTGCACCACCTGCTTCAGTGTTACAGGGAGTGGAAAAATATTTCAGTATAAGACTGGTGACTTTTTTCAGATGCCCAAGGCAAACATGATCACACATAGGGCGTTTTATTCTATCTCTTTGAAATAAGAAATTTTATAATTCCTATTACTTTGTGCTATTAAGAGTTTGTCAAAGGTTTACATGCAGAGTACGGCTGTTTTTCAACAGCAGTATTTCAAAATCTATGAAAAGTAGCGTAGAGTTGTGGAGTTGTAAATAAGCACATTTGTTTCTAACATTATTATAAAATCACTGGTGAACAGGAAATATTTGTGTGATACATTTGTATGCCCACCCTCAACTTGGGTGTGTATAAGAAGGAAAGTCAAAGATAAGCATGTGGTTTACAATCCGAACGATGCAGTCTCTTGGGTTTAAAAAAATGCAGTCATTCCAGCTTTATAGAACTAAAGTCTTTATCATTTTAAAGTACCCCCCCCTATTGTGGCCTAGCTGATATTATTGCGAATGGAATGAAAAAAACAGGATGCCCCAGCACAACAGTAGTGCCACATTTCAAAAAGGCCATGGAAACACTGGCCATGTAGCCCCTCAGCTACTGTTTCATATGAACCGTTAGTCCTTAATAATCATAGATAAAGTTGTTCAGTGTTATAGAAGTACCGATGACACTCATCATTTTGTCATTGTTTAAAGAGTGTGTGTGTATGTATGTGTGTGTATATTTCCCCTGTGGAGGGCTTGTAATCTGATTGGTTTACATCATTGTTGAAATTTTATGTCTCAATCACTGTGTGCCCCTTTTTAAATTCCAATCTAGTACTGTTGTATTGACAAAAAAGTACAGGAACAATAAATGCTAAAGAAATAGAGCTCAAGACCAAGACCCCCCCCCCCCCCTTTGTTTCTCCCTCTCCCTCCCTCTTGTCTCTCCCTCTATTTCAGTTGCTTTTTCCCTCTCCTCCCTTCCTCATCTAGCCTGTCAAGGCATGCCTCAGTCGATGGGCGGAGGTTGGAGGCTGGGGGTGGGGTACCGAGGGGCCGGCTAGGGGTGAACAAAGGAGCACTGTCACTGCTTTTCAGGCCTTCTGAGCTGCGTGGGGTGGGTGGGGGAAACTAGGCTGCTGGGAGCAGCGGACGGGAAGGGGGTAGGAAGAATGGCAATTAAATATGGAAGAGGCTCCATAGAGAGCAATACAGAGCAACATAAGCAGTGAGTATTCACACATCCAGTGAGCCTTACATGTGCGTTCATAAGCAGTGCTTGTGAAAACTCTGTTTGCTGTTCACTGTGCAATATTTGTTTAACCCTCTTCCTTTATCTATGCAGCTGTTCCCTAAAAAAAAAGTGAGGGAAAGAGTGATGAGGAATTGAATAAGAGCCCAGCTGCTAGCAATTTCATGAGACCCTATTGCTGCTAAAGAGTCTGGGTTGA
Organism: Hydrocynus forskahlii; assembly: GCA_037974365.1. Lineage (NCBI taxonomy): Eukaryota > Metazoa > Chordata > Actinopteri > Characiformes > Alestidae > Hydrocynus > Hydrocynus forskahlii. The sequence continues at coordinate 13,474,068 of JBBPCX010000038.1, forward strand.
AGTTACCTCTTCAGTCAGTGTGATATTCCCATACTGCAGAGTAGGGGTGGGCAATATGATATTATTGTTACTGTGAGCAATTACCTCACAGTAATCTTAGCATGAGCATTTTTTTTAGTACTTCTACAAAACTGGACAACTGCATACAGTGCATAAAGTGCATTTAACTCAAATTATGAGGTGACATTTTTTAAATTGTTTTACTTAATTTTTACTTCTGGTTACTTTTCATATTGTATATTTTGGAAAAATATATATTTTAACAAATTAAATGATGACCACTTTCTCTCTTGTCCTCCTTGATTCATGAAAGATCAACAGCCTCTGTGCATTCTGTTGAATTTTTATTGCTGTCTGTTGACATTATTGTCAGTGGAAAGGATTTCTTTATCATTTTGTTTTTCCCTTTTCTCCTTTCTGTATTTCAAAAGGTTAAGGAGTGAGGAAAATCAGAAAAGAGAAGGAAGAAAAAAGATGTTGTTCTTGGGGTCAACCTGAGCCCTTTTGATATGTGGTACAGCTGAGCAGAAGAATCTCACATAAAGGTAAATGGCATTATGTGTGTTTATTATAGAAGTGTTGTGTTGTATTCAGGGCCCTCCTCCGTCTCTGTACGTGTGTACGCATGCTCTCCTTAAGTTGCTTACAATTGTTGAATAGCACATAACCCACTCATTCACTCATTAATGCTAGAGAACACCTGTGAGCTATGTGTCATTGGATAGGGGTAAATGGAGTGAAATGATATAACGTAAATAAAATATTTTAGTGGTTAATTTTATAATTTTACAGAAATGTTACTTTCTTTTGCTCTCCAAACTTTAAGATCTCATAAAAAACATAAACATATCAGCATATTTTCATTTTTCTAGAGCAAATGAACTTTGACGGAAGATAGCTAGCTTTCTGGCTACTTTTGTTCTTTGCAAAGCCTTTTACAAATATTTCTACTCATTCTATAACAAATTACATGACTAGAGTGGAATTATTACTGAATTTTTGGAAATTACACACCATCTGACTATCATGAGCACTAAGACTTTACAGCTTATACAATTGTGAAAATGTATAGTACACACATGCATACATAAGGGTGTTTTGCATGTTTGTGACTGTGATGATTTCTGATGATGTGATGATTGGCACTTATATTCTAGGAGACTTATTTTCTCCTAGAACATTGTTGAACAGTGTTGCTGTATTTGACACAAGACGGGGCCAACCTACCTTCCAGAGTACTCTGCTGCACCCACATTAACGCTTACACCTACATTAAACCATTTCCTGTAGTGCAGTTATCTGAACACCATGGAGCAAAAGAGGTGATAGTGATAGTACTGTACGTCTTTCAACAAGTACATAAAGACAAGCCAGTGACAATCTATCTATACATATATGTATTTATTTAATTTCTACTTTTTTAATGCAAGTGTAGTCAGAACTGCGCTGAATAATAAATGTTTATCTAGAAAGTCATGGTTGAAACTGTTTTATCACCAAATCCCCATTTTCCCTCAGATTATATATATTTTTACATAAAAAAATCAAAACAAAATTTGATCATTCATACATTTAATATTTTAACTCTATCAGTGAGTTTGTGTTTGGGGGTAGAAGAAGTGTTGTATCATGCTGCCACTTAGTATTCCCAAGATGAACTCTCGACCACTTAGACTAAGAGCATTCTTTATCTGCACTAAAAGCGTAAGTAAATCATCTCTGCTCTGTCAAGTGGCCAGACAGACTGGGGCTGCCGGATTATAGGTAACATGGACATAAAAAGGCCAGAAGGCTATAATTTCTCCCTCCCCCACCATTCTGTTGTAAAAGTCAAAGCACAACACATGGGGAGGCCAGTTAAAGGTACTTGTTTTCAAGATTCACTGTCGTCCCCCCCCACCACCACCTTTTCTAATGTGTACCTGTTGTCAAAACAAAGATAAGCACTTTTCTCATCAATATCATCTTATAAATATTTTAACTTCTTCCCCCATAGCTTTGCTGATTCAAAAACTACTTTGATTCATACAAGTGACGGCCCCTCCAGCTGTTGTCTTCCTGTGTCATTCACACACTTGTTTGACTCTTTCTCTCTCACATTTGACTTGTCCTCTCCTGCTGGGTTAACAACACACCTACAGCCTTTGACTTCTGTCGCATGCAAGGTGAATCCAGCCTCAAACCAACAAAGAGCTGCACTTTTAATAGCTGGCCTGGAACGAGGAGGGTTGATCTGACTGAAAGCACTAATTGAGAATGTTAAAGCCCCACTGTTGTACAGTAGGCAAACCTCAGTAAGCTTTCCTTTCATTCCTCCTCTATTAAAGGACTCTCTTAAAGCTGCTTCCTTGTTTCTGTGAAGTACTCACTATCATGACTCCTTGATGATGTGGAGATGTCCTGAGCTCCTTTTCCTTTCTACACTCAGCAGAGTAGCCACTTTTGTGTGAGCCACTTCAGAGCGAGGTAGAGGTTGTTTTCCTTCTGACAAAAATTGTGTATATTAAAAGCTGAGTCCATATTTAATTGGCAGGAGTTTAATAGGAATTGGGACAGTAAAATAGGATTAGGTATTATGTCGGTGCTGCCTTGCTATTTGTGTTGCTAAAAATACTGAAGCTAGCTGAGAAAAACTAAATCAGCTACACACTTTTCTGCTTATTACTTGCTTCCTACTCCGCTTGCTTGTTAATTAACTGAAGTAGAGTTAATACATGTTATCTTGTAGGATCAACGGACAATTCTTGATACATTTTGACTATTACAACTATTTACAACTACTAACATATATGCAGCATTAGTATTGGAAAGGGCTGCCATACTTTTTGTAAACAGAGTTGTATCACAACTGCCTCCAGAAGTTTTGTAGCTATAGGAACTACAACAAAAAAAAATAGTAGAAGATCAGCATAGCCTCCCTGTTCAGTGATATCTGGGCAAAGAAAAAGAGAATAACAGACTAAGGATTAATTACTTGAATATTTGTTCTCAAAATCACCATTAAAACATTTTTAGCATTCTTACCCATTGTTATGACAAAACAGCTTCCATTTTAAGCAGTTTTCAATCCACTGTCTGGTTTTCCTCTCTTTCTAATGTGTGAAAGAAACTCTGTACAGATTCAGTTAAATCACATCCTCACACTTTCTGTAGCATCCTAAATTTAATTTAAAAATATTAACTTAAATAAGAAGAATTGTATTATTTGTATTATTTGTATTAATTGAATTAATTGTATTATTGTATTTTCTGTATCATTTGTTTTGATTTTTTTAATTGTTTTATCACTCACGATTTCTTCTGAGGCTTGTGTGCATGGCATGAATTTGATACATTCAACTATCTGTATTTTTTAATACACTTTACATGAACAATAGCTAGTCTGCAAGGTCTATGTAGATGACAATTATTTCAGACTATGATTTTCATAACATTTTGAATGTTAAATATCAAACGGTTTACCTGCGTAATAAATGAATACTTCATTTGAATTAGTCGGGCCACCACTAATCACAGATGTAAATAGAGTGGCATTATACTGATCAGGTTCATGAACTGCTTTGAGTTCAGTGATAAGTGGCCGTTTGTTTGGAACACAGTGCTGTTCTGTACTTTCCCCTTCTTTTTCTCTTGATGTGCTGAACCTTCAGAAGGACTGAAAGCTCTTTAGAGCCTGGGGTTTGGTAGGGACAAAAGAGTCTGTTCTCAATTCTGTGTTGATAAAAAGAACTGGAAACTCTCCTGGAAGCACTTCCTCTCTGCAGGAATGGTATATGGAAATGGAAATCTCTCTCACACATTCTGTCTCTTGCGCGCACACACACACACACACACATACAAACACAGTCTCTAATAGTTCACATTCTTATGAATAATCCTAGGAACAGCCTCGTTTTTCAGATATTTTACTGCTCTAAATGAAGTGAATGAAATACACCTCAGACAAGATCAGTTGTGGATAGTCAAAACAGTCAAGGAATCCAAGAATGACCTTATCAGCAACACAATGCTAGATCAGTCGGTCCTGCCGGGTAATTTGTTTAAAGAGATAAATGGCCTAGGAGGTTCTCTTCATAACTCTCAAATGTGGAAGCAGAGGATTCATTTACCACACTGTTTGCTTGGCAAATTCACAACCATTGACTCTTCTGTGAAAACACATTTCAGTTCCGTCTGCCAGGAGCCGCTTGCACAAGTTCAGGGTCATTACCCTCACTGTATATGAAGAGTGGTGCTTGATAGCATCTGTGTTTAGCTACAATAGGAAAAGATTAATACCTCAAGTCAAGAGTTTGCATATTGTGTGGAGGTTGCTCAGTGTTCTGTTTTCCTTTGCGGGCATTTCCTTTACGGTTGTTGGTCTTAATGTCGTGGGAGCTTGATTTAACGGGGACTTGGAACATTTAAAATGAAAACAATTTGTTTAGTTAAGCTCAGGATCAAAGGTTTTGATGCAGCAGATGAATCGTTAAAGCAAGAAGGAAGGCTCTGTTCTGTTGCCGTCCCACACTTTGTCTTACATTTCGTGACTGTCCGTGATATTGTCATTGTAAATTACAGACTTCCCAAGGCCTCAGTGCTTGCTGGTTCAGCCGACAGTCTTTTATTACATTGTCTGTGACTTTATTACTCCCTTTCATCTTGTTGTCTACCTCTGTATGTTGCTGTAAAGTGGCTTACCTTTCTACTTGTATGCTCAGTTCAGTTGTTCTACTCCTAAAGAATTTAGCTCGACTTATTGATTTACTGACTCTATTTTAAAACATGTGCAGCTTGATATTTAATGTACACACAGTAACAAATTAGTTCATTATCAGTTCTTTGAGTTAACCGGCACTGAATCTGACACTCTGAGTCTTCGTTTTGTATAGATTTTGGCAAAAACATGGCTGTAATTTAATCTTGGGAAATGTAATTGTAATACTAACAGTCTATTTTCAATAGAGGGAGGAATCCCTGACGAGTGTAATGGCCGGGTTCATCTGTGGTGTGTTTTATTCTAAGTATAAAGCCTAAAAAGTGCAGTGTAGAGCAGGGAAGGGAGCTGCTGTTATTTCTGAGCTGTTTCAAGTTGATGGCACACCCAGAGGATGGAGACAATTAAAACATCTAAGGCCTTGTTTAGACGTCTGATCTGGGTGGTCTAGAGCCGGGAAGACAAGTTTCGACTGGCTAATGCCATGCCAAAGGCTACCCAAAGCATATCAGACAGTTAGGTTGCATGTAGGAACGGCAATCCTAGTAGTTGTTGCTAAGCTTTTTTGGCAGGTAATGTTAGGTGTTAAACCTCCTATTTCACAGGAGTATTTGAAATCAAACTCTGTTGCATCTTTTTAAACTCTGGTGTACATGTGGTGTATATTACTGTATATTGTTTATTGTGGTTTCCATCCATCCTTTTTCCAGTTTTATTCCATGTCTAAAAATTACATTTTTGTCAGCTCTGTACAGTAATACTATTTGGAAAGTATATAGTGTGGGTGGTCCCATTTAGCTCTCTGGCATGCACATATATGTGCGTGTGAAAGAATGAATCAGGAAGCATGTGTGAAGTCTTCAAATTAAACTGCCTACCAAGGTTTCATAGGCTTAGCGTAGTGCAGTTAGTTTACGCACAGAAAAGAATAACATTATTAATTGTCTGTACTTGTTAGTATTATCTGTTTTTCTTAAACACTGAGTTTTAACATGTTTATTTAATTTAGGGCAGTAGTGCCATCATTTTGAAAGGAATAATGTAAGGGCTTGATTGTTATCTACCAGTTTGCAGTGGAGCTGGGTTAATTCACAACTAATTCCTGTCTTGCTCACTGGCTATGTCTGTTTGATCAGTCAGTCACTCAGAATTTCTCCTACTGAATTTGCAATGCGGAGCATGAAATTGTGTGTAGTACCTGTTGTGTTACTGTATCTCCTGGCGCACACATTCATGAATTTGCTGAAGATTTTAGAAATTGTACTTACATAATTCTGCGTTATTAGCTTGTGCATTAAAAAGAAATGTTATTCTTCTATTATTTATTTATTCATTTCAAGCAATAGTTTGGCAAAATGTAATGCTATTTTATCCTACTTTGTCCAATAATTCTCTCAGCCCACTTAAATCTTATCTGTCTCTTCACTGAAGAAGCACAGATTTTGTGGTAAATTGTGGTTTAGGACAAGTATGACTTACTGTAACTATAAAAATGTAGAAAACTTTGCCATGTAGCCAAACGTTATGGGCAGCCATTTTAGACAACAGGGTGTGTTTTACAAACCACCTCAGGAGTGCCTAATCTAGAAAATGCTTTAGTGATGGTGACTGTCTTAAATACGGAGGACCAATAACTTATGACTGCTTTGTGAATAGGTTAGAACACCCTGGTGTTGTCTAAAATGGCTGCCTGTAACTTTGAAGTTTTGTTCACATTTAAAACTCATACTAAATCGTACGGTGCCTTAGACCACATTGACAAGTCTGCACCACCTTAATAAAGAGCTGAATGTAATTTGAGGAAGTTGAGAAAAGGTTTGGTGATTTAGAAAAACAATTTGGGTAACTACTTCTAGTTTGTCTTAGCAGTGTTAGTTTCGTAGCCCCAATTTGAAACTAAATATGTCTTTACTGATCTTCTAAACCAGGAGTATGTGGAACATTTAAATGTTTTTGCCAAACTATTTCTTTTACCATCACTTTGTTTTCAGAATTCACTTCTGAATGTGCAGCATACATGTCATATAGGCCTTAGTTCATCCTTCACACAGCAGGTTTTCTGGATATTCTCCAAAGAGCTTCACTGTAGAAGATGAGACTGGATATTGTGGGGTGGGATCTGTGAGAGGAATGTGGCAGTGCAGTGCTGGACACTGTGGGGGTTCTCTGTCTGGCTGACTCGGCTGCATCAGGGCATTGGATACACGGTGCCATGGATCTAAACAAAGGTGTCATAAACAAAGGTGTCATGGTAAAAAAAAAAAAAAAGCAGTTATAAAAACCATCTCACTTTAGTAATTCATTCCACCTCCTGAATAAAAAATACTAAATTAGTATTTTAGAACATTTCTTGCAGCTTTTTCAACTTTGTCATCCACAGTCACACAGTGAGACATTGTTTGTATGTGACCATTTTAATCCAAGTCATTAAATATCACACATGCTTGAAAGAATTCAGGGTTCCAGCACAGTATGAAAATGGATTTTAGTCATTTCCCATGTTGGGGGAAAAAGAAAAGAGTATGAAAAAAATACTTGCATTTCCAGATTATTGCTCCTGTTCTATTTTCTAAAATATAAAATGTATAATTTCTAAAAATAAATGGTATCATACAAGCAGTTTTTTTTCATGATGGTTTAAGCAGGCAGCCAGCGCAGCCATACAGTCCAACAGTGGTTTACGCTGCACTGAATATTTTTAGAGAGCAAGTGGGGCCTGAGGTAAAAACAAGTAAATGGGAGAGTTCTTAAACTTTTTGTACCTGGTGTTTTTGTTTGTTTGTTTCACTGCATTTATCTTATTTTTCCTGACTTGTCTTCGGTTGTTTTCACCCGGTCACATGAAGCTACCACATCTTTTAGAACTGACACTAATGCAACGTTGTTGGGCAGGACAACACATTCAGAAGAGAACGATAACTGTTAATTTTGTTACGTCAGCAAACAGGCGTCTGTGTTATCGTGTGATGGGGGAGTCCTAGCTGGTAGAAATTGTAGATGACTAAACTGGGCAAAAAATTGAGAAAAACAAACTTCAAAAGTCTACAAAGAAGTCTGTAAAAGTTTGGAATCTTGACATGGATAATGTGTAGAAACCTTAGAGGATAAACTAGAGGGTGTAGACTATGGCTACTTGTACCTCCTTTATCCTACTGGAGCATTTGTTTGCCGTAGAAAGTGCTGACATTTGTCAGCTACATTCTGAAGAACTAAGAACGCTTCATCTCTCCCACAGCAACCACTCATAGAAAGAGAAATAATCCTAATTGTTGCCTGATGTTTCTGTGGTGTGCCTAAAGTACTGATCTAGGAATAACTTTCCACAAGACAGTTTTAGAAATGAAAAGCACTGATGTTTGATGTTAGTATCTTGACTCGACAAAAAGTTCATTTTAGCACACAACACAGCTGTGGTAATGGGTGATAATTAAAAAGATCATACACACACTTGCACAAAAAGTAGTGTTTCACTATCCAGAGCCAAATGCAAAAGTCAAATAGTTGCAGTTAAAGGTATTTAGTTATCTTTCATTTGTTTATTGCCTTGGTAAAACTGTATTTGTCTTTCAGAAAAGATTATTGCTATTAATTTTTTAATGTACATTTTCTAGAGGCCATTTGTCCAGCTGTCTTTGCTTTGCTGGTCAGGTACTGCATGCCAATTGTTTTTTTTGTTTTTTTAAACTAAATTATTATAATTAGTTTCAAACCTTGACGTTGTTTAAAGCTTCACAGACATGGAGTAGAACAGGAGACATTGTGACAAGCCTGACAACAGCAGCCACTGTGACAAATGATCTCTGAAGTCTTCTGGAGTGTTTGTGTATGTTTTTATGATGTGAAAAAGAACAGCAGGAAAGAAAGCGTTTTCTTTTTTTTTTTTTTTTAACACATCCCCCACCCCCCGCATCCAGGTGTGGAGGCATCAGTATTTATTTTATTGTGCTGTCTCGCCACAAGAGACTGGGAACTGTTGTCCCTCAAGGTGTGTTTGTGTGAAAACTGAAGTGTGGGTATAGTTGTCTGCACGATTTCCTCTCGTACTGCATCTCAAACACATATCACATGTGCTTGTGTGTGCATGGCCATTATTAGGGTCAAATTACTTGGCAGCTGTGCGATCACTTGTAAGAGATGGCAAGATGTTTTTGAGACCCATTTTTGCTATAGTCTTTGTTAACGAAGCCCAGTACCTTACTAACTGATGAAGTTAGTAATGTGCCCGTACTAAATGTTTAAAAAATCTTTTAGATGCGATGTAAAATCACTTTGTCACTCACTTGTACAATGAACAGTTGATGCCAGAATTCATAGTGCTGTACTATTTTCAGGGACCTTTTGATTGGTATTTGATATGCCCTTCGCTGTCTCCATAAACAGCAGACTCCATGCCCTAAAACTGGGGCCTATGCGTTAGACAACAGTTGGTCCGATCGCACAATAGAAAACTATCCTGCTTTACCCCATAACAACAGCCCTGCTGAACTGGCAGGATTAGAGCATGCCTGCCCCAGCCGGGGGTTGCCATGGGAAAGAGCCCTCTTTCTCCTGAACGTGGGGTCTGGTTCTCATTTAGCCTTCTGCTCGAGGACCTTTTGTTTTATGTGCTTACACTATCAATGTTGGGTCCATTAATTCACATCTGCAATTATAATGTCCAATTAGAAAGTGGCTGTCTGGCTCGCGTGCTCCAAACTGTGGTGGGGCTTGGGTAATGGTGTCGTTTCAGCCTGAAATGGGCCATCGTCTCAAACGGTTTGTGTTACTTCTGTGATTGCCTACCCGCTGGCTGCGTTGTTTCTCCGGTGAGATGTAGAAGTGCATCGCTCCACAGGGGCTCAGAGCGAAGACGAATTGGACAGTGCCGGGAAGAGAAACTGCAGCAGGAACTGTTCATGCGAGAGTAATGGCTATGTCATGATGTCTATTTGTTTTAGTCATATACACACATCTGTTTACTCTATGGGGGTGTACAATATATCTGCTGCCAATGTACTATTTTCCTAAGATCAGCTGATGATCACCAGTTTGAATTCCCTGTCCAGTTAGGAACACAACTGCTATACCAGTATGGGTTATATTTTGTTCACATGCTATTAAGAGTGGCTCTGGAAAAAAAAATTGCTGAATAATCTAAAATATTTACATAAAATACTCATCATGTCTTGTTTAACTATTTAAAATGAACAAACACTCTTTCTTGTAGAGTTTAAAGGGTCCCTTTATTTTGTACCTTGGAGTCTGTGTATAATATTTGTGTGGGTCTATGCACCAAAAACATTCAGAACAGGCTGAAATATTTCTTATAACTGACAGTGTGACAGAGCCAAACTTTTGTAAGTCAAATAGGAATATTTATGGAAATTAGTGGTTTTTGTGACTTTAAAAAACAATAAGTGCAAAAAAGACTAGGTTGGTTTCCCTGTTCGGACTGTATGGACTGAGGAGGGAATGATATGTTCTGAAACCTTTTCACGTTCTTCATCAAACACCTTTATGGCAAAATTTGATGTTGACATGGGCCCTTAAGCGTTTCTTAGCCTCATTGTGCCATTTTATGTATGGGTTATGACCATTTATTTTCAAATACCAAAAAAATATTAAAGTATTAGTATCAGTATTGGATACAACCATACAGAAATCATTCAGTAGTATGATTTACGTCAATATGTTCGCATCTCCTTATTACATTGGGTACCTACTTGGCATGTTCTTAGGTTGTAAACTATGTGATACTGAAGCAAGAAAGAAAACTCTATCGTTATGGATGACTACTGATGTTCTCATTTAACACCCAGAAATAAATAACTCAGAAAAATGATCATGTGGAAGATGAATAATGAGCCGTGCAATTACTCACATGGCTATTAGACCCCCTGCTCTCCACGCAGGGACCCCTCTCACTCAGGGGGAATATAAACACAAGGGCTATGGCATAAGCTCTGAGAGGCAACTTTACTGTAGAGCACATCCATTAAGTCTGTGTAGCTAATCTCAGCTAAGAGGAAAGACACTCATGATCTGATGGGCTAAATTAGAGTGCATTAACATATCATATGTAGCTGCAGCATGGCATTGAGTAACTCTGATCAAGCAGTTTACTAAGATTGTTTTGAGCTGTATATTGCAAATGTTTCCATTGCTTATTTCCAATTGCTTGGGCCTCTAAACTAAGGTAATCTTATGAAAAGCAAGTGTAGGCATTGAGTTCACACAATCTAGTATTGGTTTGATGCCGTTTTAATCAAGTAGTGTTTGGCCTTGGATTTTTTCTTCTTTTCTTTTTTTTTTTTTTACAATATAGAACTGGAGAACTGAAATAATTCAAATATGCTAATAATTTATGTTATACTCAAGAGAGACAGAGCAGAAAAAGAAAGGAGGCACTTCATGTCAATGTTTTTCCAATAATAAATACAAATGAAGAAAAGTAAATATAATTTAAGAACAATAAAAATGTTAATATTTCTTGGAATACAGTTAGAAGAACTGTAGACATTGGTGGTTTATTTTAGTGTTGCAACTAACTTCTGTTTTGACAATTGAAACATTTTCAGTTAATTATTTTATATAATTTTATTCAAAAACGAGCGGTGGAAATCGATAATAATAAGCTGTTAATAATAGAAAAAGAGAAACATAAAATGAGACTTTGGTCCTTCAAATATCTTTAACAAAACAGACTATGAAGGTGTTATAGTTTATGCATCACACATTAATTCTGTCACACCCACTCTCACACCCATGTACACGTACACACACATACACACACACTTTCTCTTTATGCAGGAAACATTAATTAACATTAGACAGCTGGTTAAATATGGTGGTCATGCAAAACTTTCTTATTATGCCATTCAGGCTGGATCATGAGTATGCTCCAGCTTTTAGATAAACAAGAGCTACCTGCTGTGTGGCGAACGATTCTTCACTTCAAAACGCAACACATGCTATCAGTCTCAACACGTTTAATTAATTTAGATTATGTTGTAACTTAACCTGCTGCTGGTCCTCCTTCACCCCTGGCTCCTACATGCTCCATTTTTCTCAACTCTCAGTTTGTTTTACAGAGTTTGCAAAGTTTACATAGTTTGTTGCACTTTACATCATGATGACTGTCAGCTGTCAGCCCAACACAAGAAATTGTAGATTGTGGGCTTCTTCTTGGAGACGTTTGGAAATGGTTAAGCAAATACAAACACAAATAAAATATTGCGTATTTGTATTTTTTGTAACGGCTTTAAAACCAAATAATTGCTTACTGTGTAGATAAATTGCTTAACATGTTTGAGATGCCACAAATGCTTGATTAAAATCAGTTACTTGATAAAAATGTGCATTCTTCTTGAGTTGTTTTAAGGATACATTTTCCATTTAAATGAACAGGGAATCTGCAGGCTATTATCCAGTCCTGTTCTCAACAGCCTGAACCTTCTCCACAAGGGGAGCACTCTGTAAGCACACAGATAGTGTTTTTGAGCATCACTGAAAGAGAGGAAACCTGTGGCCGCAGGATCTTATTAATGCACTAATGGGTTTAGTTTCATGTATACATTTTCTGTATGTGAAGTAAAATTAATTACTTGCTGTTGTGCATTGTGTATACATGATTGGTTGGTCAAAATAATCACTAGTGTTATTGATAATGACTGCCCTATTTGTGTAAAATCGATAAAGGGCATTAATGCCTAATAGTGAATATTAAAATGTCCTCTGTATCTGATGTGTTTTTGAGAAGCTGCCATTGCTAAAGAAGTGTGACGATATGTCCTCAGTGCTGTTCTGGCCTGTCAGTTTGCATCCTTCACTTTGAAAACCCTACAGTCTACCTATCGGTCAGTGCGCTTGAACGGCCTTTCCATGCATGCAACGACACACACACACGCACACACAGTGTGAAGTTTCAGCACACCCACCCATACAACATGACTGCTTTGTGGCCTGTTAAGGCTGTAGAGAGGTGTACGCACTCAAGGTGTAGGAAACTGTTGTCTGGTTGACACCATAAAAGAGGCTATTGTCTCTGACTACAAATAAAGCATATTTTTCTTTATCATATTGAAGGATACGATTAGAGGCTTTGGTGGGTGTGCATATGTGACTGTGTGTGTGTGTGTGTGTGTGTGTGTGTGTGTGTGTGTGTGTGTGTGTGTGTGTGTGTGTGTGTGTGTGTGT
>JBBPCX010000038.1:13510637-13575589 GCA_037974365.1 Hydrocynus forskahlii
ATACACACTGTATATATATATATACACTGTATATATATATATATATGTATATATATATATATATATATAGATATATAGATAGATAGATAGATACATAGATAGATACATAGATAGATATATAGATTTGGATGGACAAAAACTGCAACAGTGAAATTTATTCAGCTTTCAATAAACAGAATTTTCTTTAGATTGTTCTCCAGTTTTCATAAATTAGTAAACAACACTTTTGCTAATGTTTATTTCTCTAATGTTGTTGGCACAAACATTTGTATTAGAGATCACAAAGTATAATCAAAGCTATAAAAGCAAATATTCAGTAATATAATGTGAATTTAGTAATTCAAATGAAAATGGGGAAATTATTAAAAAAATGTCACACATACCACCTGTGGGTAAACACACGGTTGTTTATAGGGCTTGGGAATGTGATGTTATGGAGCAGTGTCTTATGAATGATCTGAGGTTCAGTGGCTGTCATTCTGGGCTGATTCAGGAACGCTGAATGCATCATCTTTTATCATAATGATTGCATAGTTTTGCCTGATCTGTAGCCGCTATAGACATAGAACCACATGACTAATGTATTATGAACACAAAGAACTAACCTTAACAAGTATGGCAGAATAATTCCATAACTCAGCATGATTTTACATTAATTTCCAAGATATATTTACCTATATTCTATTTCCAAAGGTAAATGAGAGCATCCAGTTTAGCTGCTGTCTGGAGCAAGCTAATGTGACACAAGTGTAGCTTGTGCTCCTGTGTGAAGCATTTTTCATACATAAAAACCTTGATCACAGACAAAAGTTAACCAAAATTATTAATTTAATCACTCATAAACTCAAACTGCCCGGCAACGTGTGCAGGGTTGGCAGGATCCATCCACTTTAAAGAAACTTCCTATGAAAATCAGTGATGTTTTACCTCGTATTACATTGTGCAATTACATTTCATGAAAAGGCATAAACACACACAAAATAAGCACATCAAATATTTGTTCTATTGACAGAATAATAATTAGCAATAATATTAGTATTCATGTTATTATTTTAATTTTCATTATTATCATAAACTACATATTATAATTACAAAAAAAATATTTAGGCATGACACCACAGGCTTTTCTAAATCTAAAAGTCTTTGTATACTTAAAGTAATCTTCAAGGGATATTATTCTAAACTTGCAGTCCTAATTATCACCAAACCTACTGATGAGATGTTATAGAATAAACTCACTTCTGATTAACCTCAGTGAACAGACTGAAGAAATGTATAGTAATGTCTAGGTTTTCAGTTAACATTGTGCAGACTGCAGGTCTGAACACACACTTGCCTTAAATGACACATAAGCAAGTCAGTCTGAGATTAATTAAATTGTTAAGTAATCTCAGGTGGGCTTGTTGATGTGAATTCTGACACTGAATTTGATACTGTTAAACATAAAATAGACAAAAGTATGTGTCTACTTGTGTCAGTTTTTTGTCCATTTTCAAAGACATCAGGTGTACCTTTTTGTATACTGTGTTTTCTGTGACTGATACTGGATCAGATTGCAGCAAATGGTTTTCCCCAAACCAGTTCAGACTAATTAAAACTGAGACCGTGACTAAATACCACCACACTTCACACATCACTGAATGAGAGAACGTACATCACCATCCTGCAAATCTATTTCATCGCTTACTATCAATCAGCAGGCTGAATGCATGCTCATTTGTTATTTCCTGATCTTGTTAGTGTGCTGTGACTATTCCAGCAGATTGGCTGCTCAAGCTGGGGGCCTCCCGTCCCCTCTCTGCAGATGAAAGGACTGCGTAGGGGGGGCACTTGGTGGTGCTGGGGAGAGAAGGAGGCTGGCCGGTTGCGTGTTTGAAGGCAGCAGTTGGGAGTTTGATGACAGAATAGTCTTTGGGAATTTAAGAGTAGCTTGGAGCGCGCTTTCCCCCGCTGGATGACAGCTCCAGGAAGGAAGCCTTTTCTTTTTTTTCAAAGGGCCTCACTTTATTTATATTTCACATTTTCATCGAGGGAATCTTTCAAAGGGAGCAGGCTTTTTCCTACTCTGCGTTTTTCGTTGTTTAAGCTCCAATGATCTGGTTGGTTCCGGAGTGGCAGCAGCCTTCACGTTTTCTCAGATACACCAGTCTTACTGCCCCCAGATAACTGGAGCAAGTGAGGAAGAGCTGGATCCCTAGTGCATTTTTTTAAACTAATGAATTAAACGGATCAACAGCTGAACAATTTAAATGCTGCTTCAAACAGTTTAGTGACCACAAGCCCAGTGATAACATGTTATGCATGTGGAAATACAAGTAATGAATTTCCACATGCATAAAATTGTATAGTAGCATGCATAAAATTGGATCAGTTGACTTGACTTTATGTGAATGCAATGCATTTGTGTTTTAATGATGTAGACATTTGAAACAGCTACCATCCTGAGACATGAATGCTCTCAATTTATTCTGTACCGAAACAAGTGTATTTGATGTATTGCATTGTTCACTGCATTTAAAGGGGTATCCCTGAGAGCATACACATCTCAAATATGTCCTTGTCCAAATTGCCTTTATCCCAGAATGTTTTGTTCCTGTTCATTCTACATTTTTGGTGGTCTGGTCAAAAATGTAGTCAATCAGCCAAGAAATGTTTGGTGTCTGAAGTTTGCCTTTTTAGGTTTGTACTGGAACTACAATGTTAATTGAACCACCAATTAATGGAAGGTTATAGCCACTGGGCTGCTGTTGTTCAAACCTTCACACAATTGCCTCAAACAATTGCTCACAGGTTGCTTCATGAAAGTCTTGAGTCTCACACAAAGATAGTGTAATTAAACTGGTTCCTCCTGATTACCCTGTACTCAGTGCGGGGCCAGCGTCAGAGTGGATCTACCGGGCTGGCATCTAACTGACTATGGGGGGGCACTATCGATCGTGAACTATATTCATAGGAGCGACACTAGAGGGTGACAATTTTTCATGACTCCCATGGGTCATGGGATTCCCAACGATGTTAACATTAGCTGCCATCCACAACAAAAAGAGACCCAGACAAGCAGTCAGTCATCATAACAGCCCCCTATACTGTCATGCAAACCCTAAGATCTAATAAAAAGTAAACAAGCACCTTTCATATGCATCCCTTGTGATGCATAAAATGCAAACGCAGCGCAATGTTTTGGTCAGATTGAACGCAGGAACAGCTTACCGTTGATTAGGCTTCCCATGAGTGACACAGCTCAAACTCCATCAGGTTCGATATATATATATATATTTTTTGGTAAGTCCCAATACTGCAACTTATTCACCAATTTCCCCTCTGTATGCTGGAGTGTGTGTAGGGAGGGCGTGGCGACTCGCTAGGGGGGGGGCAATGCCTTCGAATGGCCCCCCTTGACACCAGCACTAATTTAGTGCAGAACAGTATGTTGTCACTGTCAAAATGGAACCATGTATCTCCATAAGAGTAACTTCGCAGGGAGAAATGTTCAACACTCTTAATGTAAGGTAAAAATATTTTCATTTCTGACCATTTCTTTTAATCTGTTTTGCCTTAATGTTTGATACAGAGTAACGGGCAGTTGGTTCTTCTGGGAAAACAAGGTTCTGACTTTGCCCATGTTAAACATGTTCTGTGTAAAATTATTTGCATGCTTAGTTTTTGACAGTATTTTTAAATGTGGCATCACCTGTTGTTTTAGTCCATTCCAACACAGTTCAACCAGGATCGACCCAAATGTGGAGAGTGAAAAGCAGACAAGTTTATTCCGACAGGCAGAGCGTAGCAAAAAACCACCACGAGCAATAGCCCAAAACCAGAATAGGCAAACAAATCCCAAGTGTCATACAAGAAAATTGAATCAAATACCCAAAAGAGGTCAAAGTCAAGAGAAGCGATCCAATGAGCAGACAAAGTTCTGACACAAAACAAGAAGCAGGGTTGAGAAAAACTACCAAGACAATTAAAAACCAGAACATCAAATAAGAGGTAGACAAGAACACTTGTTATGCAGGGTAATCCACTTACAAACAATTGCCTCCACACAATCTCGTGCAAGTTCAGGAGGAGGTGAATGTCTGGACTGGAATTCCATCATTACCTGACAGGGAGATGTTAGGAAATATACATTCTGTGTGAAGACATGCACTTCCAATTTCAATTAGTTAGAAGTGAGAAATATCCAATTGATAACACATTAATATCTGTATACAAATTCAGTAAGGATATAGCCACTATGTTCCTGTCATTTAAACCTCAGTCATCACACACTTGTCTCGAGTCTGTGGGGTGTGTGCCTGGGTTGAGCTCTGGAAATGAATATATGCACTGAGGGCTTATTAAATAACAAAAACAAAACCGGCCAAAAACTCGTTTCCCCTCGCTGGCCATGCTCTTTTAACAAATTTCCTGTAAACAGTGCTTCTTCTGTCCATCAGGTTGGAGGTTTTTCTATGATGAAAGGCTGATTGTTTGAAGCTGTATCCAACCTGACTCTGCCGAGAGCTGTGGGAGCACGGTGTTGCAGTAATGACTGAACATGACCGTAGCAAATCTGAAAGGCAAAGATTGAAAATGAAAGATTTTCTTCATTTACCACATTATAGTTGGCAATCCTAATTTAATTAGTTCTGTTCAGGTTCTTTTCTCAAGCTGAAATTTCATGAGGCTTAAAGAAATGGTTTGGTCAAATATCAAATTTACACAGCTCCACTTACCCCAGATGTAGTCGATCAACCAAGACATGTTTGAAGTTTTTTGTTTTTTTTTAGCACTGGAGCTGCAAGGCTACTGGACCTGGCAAACCCTAGAAGCTAATAAGCTAATGGTTACACAAATTGCTTCTGTAAAAACACATAACTAAAACTTTTGTCAACCTGCTCAAACCATTACATTAAGGTGGTATGGACTTCTTGATGTGGTTTAATACCTCAAGCTATAGAAATGCACTTCGCCATTTCTGACAATACCAAGGTTAGTATTCACAAAGTTGTCAGATTCTTCTGCATTTATGTTGGCCATTGCCTACTACATCAACTACATCTAGGGTTTTGGTGAACTTTGTGTAAATTAGATTTTTTCACTTAAGTAATCCTTTAAGTCTCCAGTCCAGTTTGACTTGCAAGTCCACTATGGGGGAGTCAGTCAACAAGTCACTGACTCAACTTCCCATGTCTCTCTCAAACCACACAGAGTTGTTAAGCAATCAAAAATAGATGTGCTCATGTGTTTTCTGACATACTGTTATCTATAAAACTGGATGGAAAAATCTCAGTTACCTGGAGTTGCTGTCTCAGTCTTAAACCACACATTTTTATCTGTCTATTTTTGCAGATAATGGTATATTAAACTATTTTAATTTTAATTACATAATATAACAATGTTTTGGTTAAGGAAAACTCATTTTTGACCAAACCATCACTTTAGTCTGCCTAATGCTTATTTGTCACATTGCATATTGTCGGTTAAGAAAAGTGGCCCAATTGATTCGAGCCCTTTGTAATTACCTTCTACATTCATTCAGGCAAAGATGCCCATATGTGCCTGACTTGTGGACATGGATTCATCCATCTGTGTAGTCCCTCCTTTCCTCAGTAAGGACAGTGCACTGATTAGAGCAGTAGCCCCCGACAGGCATGCTTTCTATCATTATCCATTATTAACCCAGGACAGTGAGTGATAAATTATCCAGCTGTCAAAAGAGACCATATCATTCAGAGCTGTATCATGGCAGACAAACAGCACTGTGGAGTGACCATTGGCCCCGGCGCGAGTCCTGGCTCCCTCTGGACTAGACCAGGAGGCAAATCAAAGGGAGAGGGCGTTCACCTGTTAACCTACCTGTCATTTAAATTAAGTGGTGCAGGACATGCTCAGATAACTTACTGCCTCCCCCCTGAACCGTCTATGAAATGTCTTTGTTCTTTAGAATGTTTTCATAACTTATTTCTCTCAGATATTTTGACCAATGTTCTTGCAAATTGAACTCAACAACGCAAACTCAACATGACACAATACAGCTTATCCCTTCGATGCATAGATTTTTTTTACTGAAAGATTCTAAACTTTCAATCAACTTGTTAGTAAGTAAAAGATATTTTATATTGAACTGACTTTGATGAATAAGTACCCCCTGTTTTGGATCCACACTTACATAGCTGCATAATTTACATAGTAGTTTTGTAGTAGTTAACTATGGTATAGTAATTAATAAGATTGAGTTTTTTATTTGAGCCCTATCTTTGCCAGGACACCCCTGTAGAAAACACAGATAGACGGACAGACAGAGAGACATACATATAGATAGACAAAGCTATATTTATTTCAAAATGTTTAGTGCATGATAAAGTGTTGTACTGTGGGTAGCTTGCAGCTAGAAAGTAATACAAACAGAAAGTTACTGTGTTTTGAAAGTTCTGCAAGAGACAAACCCACTGACAAAACGGGGCAACATGGAAACCTAAACGCTCCTTAGACAATCAGGTCTCATGCTGCTGATTAATTAATTTAGTTGCAGTAGCATCTGCACAAGACTCTGGAGAAATCAGAGGCAGGAAAATTACTTGTACCATGAAATCTCTCTCTCTCTCTCTCTCTCTCTCTCTCTCTCTCTCTCTCATTCTGTCTCTCTCTTCCATTTTGTTCGGCTTGTCATTGCTTGATTAATTTTCTGGAGGTAAATCACAACAGGAGTGTGCATGTGTAAGCTGTCAGCGTGTAGATGTATCTATTCATCACCTCGGGGAGAGGGAAAAAGTGTGTGTGTGTGAGTGTGTGTGTCTGTTTGTGTGTCAGGGGGGCCCGTGGGTAATCTTGACAGGGGGTGCAGACACAAGGGAGGCCGAGCGCACCATGTAAACAAGATGGCGATGTTGGATAAGAGAGGCTGATGCCTAATGACAAATGGCTAATAATGGCGGGGGACTGCGGAGAGTGAGGAAGTCTATTGATTATCCTTATTACCCACCGCATCCGTCTTCTGAGCGCAGCGGGGGAGGGAGGGGGAGGGAAATTAGCCAGCGCCCTCCCACCTGACACATTGATTGCTTTGGGGTCCCTGAGCAGGACAAATGCACACACACCCACACACACACATACACACATACGTATACATGAACACATACACTAGTATCACTGTCTTAATGGGGGGCTTCATAGCACTACGCGTCACTTTGTATCGCCACAGCTTTATCCTGCTGTGCCTACACTTAAATCCAGAGACACACTTAAAAAAATATTTTAATATTTTTAAAGCTTCATAAGCATTTCTGAATAAATTCTTTCTTTCTCTGTCTCTCTCCCTCTCTCTCACTCACACACACACACACACACACACACACATACATACTTCCACTCAAAGCTTTATTCCAAGAGCTGTTTTAAAGTTTTAATGCTGCAGAGATCATTGGTCTACACAGTCATGAGGTAAAATAGTCCTCAGAACAGTTCAAACAATTTTTTCTTCTTTTCAGCGATATCGAAGTAGAATTCCCATTAGGCATTATGGCTGCAAAGCCCTGGCCACTCTTTTTCACCACATCTAATGTCACGGATAAGCTTTCTGTCTCTGGGCCGAATCCACTGAGAGACATGCCTCACAAGCTGTGGTCGGAAAATGTTGGAAAGGAGTACAAGAAGACTTGGGGAAACACTGCAACAGCTGACCACGACTACCTGGAATATATACCGCCTTTCAAAGGTTTAGAGACCTCAATCTTTTCGTGTTTTGAGTGAATGAGCATGTTTTCTATGTTTGCAATAACATACAGAAGGTTAGCTAGGTTTAATCTGAGGAAAATCAATTCATGTGTAAATGTGTACTTTCCCTTGTTTTGATGTCAGCACTCATCAGCACCTAAATAGCTATTTTAACCAACAAAAGATTTACAAAATGTGCTTTTAACTGTTTAGATAAGAAAACTCAAATCATTATTTAAGCAAAATCTGTCCTTCATACCCAGAACAACACTTTGATGAACATAAAACTGATAATCGCAGCTTAATATTCTTAAACCATGAATAAATAACTGTAACAGAGAGAAAATCCACATTTCAAAAGAAGGCGTGTACTCCTAGCAATATAAAAAAAAGGTGCCAAACAGGTTTGCTCGGAGCGATGCCACAAAAGAATCACTTTAGGTTCTCTAAAGAACCTTTCAATTGGTGGTTCTTTAAAAAATCATAGCTGAGAAGTGTCTAGAACCTTCAGGTAATGTAAAATGGTTTTGAGTTGATTTAAGGTTTCTCCTAAAGCCGAGGGCCATTTAAGAACCTTTATTTTAGGGTTGCCTGTTTTTATAGTGACATTTTTCCAGAAATATATTAAGTGAGGAATTCTCCATGATGTTCTTGCAAAGTTTTGGCTAAGATCTGAAGTTTCCTGTGGATTTATTTGCCACTGAATCCAACGATGCAGTAAAATCTGTAGTCTTCAGGTGTTCTAGGTTTGATGCCTGATCCACAATTGGTTACTTCTTTGTCCGAAGTGCTGACTTCTTCAAACTGCAGAGGTCTGTCTGGGTCACCAAAGGACTGCCCATCTAAGCAGAGCAGAAATGAGGTCACAACTTTCTGCTGCTTCACCACAATCTGTCTTAGGTCAGGCCAGCTACACGGAGGGCCCTTCACATTCAGAGCAACCCCCTTCTTCAGGGGACAATTTTACAACAACAGAAACTAACTGTCTGTAGAAAAAAATGACCATAGCTACATTTACTGCAATATTTAAGCTTAGAATCACATAAAGAATAATAATCTGGCACACACTGCCATTTAGTAGACATACAACAGAACATGTTTTATTCAGCTTCTTACTCAAAAGTTACTCAGATGAAAGATGATTTTTCATGTTTTTTGGTCCCTGCTCAAGATTGGTACCAACAGGACCTAATGATACTCAGTGGTCCTCGCCTATGTATTTATTAACACTTGCAACTTAACTTAATGGCAGTTTAGCAAATTGTGGCTTTTTAGTTAAAACAAGCTTGCATTAGCCTCAATTTATATATACTGTTGATGCTATGTGTTCAGTAAAATGAGTAGAGCAGGCGGTACACCAACAAACATTTAACTAAGTGAGGCATTAGTATATCGAAAAATTATAAGTGAGAATCATGATCTTAATTCCTATTTCATTAGGATGTTGTGCTATTTTTCACTGAATTGAAGGACAAAACAGCAAAATATGCCAATATTCACAGCTTGTTTGCAAACATCTAAGGATCTATTTATTAAGACTAAAGCAGAAACAATCATGTTAAAATATCAATATGATTTTATGTGGGGTTATTCCTTTGGCTGGAAACCCATGTTCATTAGAGAGTCATGGGGGAATGTGTCTGTAATAACGGAGGGGATCGATAGCCATCTTTTCTCTTACTGTAAGCATGCTAAAGTATTTATGAATTAATTGACTGCCTCCAAATAAAACTCTGTATTGTGTATGTGAGGTCAGCACCCTTTAGAGTGTAATAAATAGCCTTCTTTAAGGAATCACATACCACAACACTTCACCAATGAGCTGCTATAGGTCTAACCTCTAAGGAAATATGAACTGGCCAAAGAAATTTGCTTACATCAGGCTATGCTGCGTAAATGCCCTTGTGCGGCAGCAAGCATTTGAGAGTTGCCTTTCTAATAGCAGACTTCTACTTCATAATATGCCATATGTGTACTATGATTAATGCACTAAACCAAACTATTCATTAAATGTGAAGGAATACCTGAAAGCCATATTGTAACACTCTTGGACACTCTGAAGTTCAATAATATGAGCTGTGTAGATATAAAGCGTGGCAGATTTTTCTAATTTATACCTCTTTCAAAATGTTAAAGACCATTTTCTTACATTTTTATGTTGTTTGGAGTGGGTTTTACACATACAAGAAGTGTCACATGTCATATTATGGTTATTACCTATTTTATTAGAGAAATAAAAATGTGTTTTCCATGATGCATCAGCTATTATTCTTTTCAAACTTATAACTTTTCCTTCATTTCTTTCAACAGACAAGTGATTGAATATAGTATATAATTTAATATATCGTGACATCAGATGTAATCCATGGTCATTTCTCCCTCATCCTCATAACTATTAACTGAAGACAACCATGGGAGAGTATAGATTATGATACAGATTTTTTTTAAACGTTAAATAATTAAATTTTGAAATAAATTATTTAATTTCTGTTTTATTTCTGTTTTACCAGTCTCTGCAATGCAGCATATGTCATTCTGCCACACATGGGAGATGAGGAATGAGACCAGTCTCAAAATTGTAATGCTTGTCTAATTTTAGAATCTCTACTGAACAATTTCCTTATTAATCCTCTTGTCCTGTTCAATCACCCCTAGTATTAGAGAAAAAAAAAACATAGCCCCACTTCTGCTAATTCCTTTTTTTAAAATATTCTTTTTACTGCAATAGACAGGAAAAAAACATTGTGCTGCTTCTTTATTGATCTGTCCGAAGCTGTTGTGTCGATCATTTCCTACTACTAAGCTGTTTATAAAAAACTGGCTTCAACCAAAATGCTATAAATTGGATCCTGAATTGCCTCTCAGATAGGCAACAGTGTGTGGCCCTGGGATACCATAAATCAGATTTACTGCATGTAACTAAGGGTGTCCATCAAGGTTCAGTCCTAGGCCCAGCTTATTTATTAATGATATTGCCACCTCAGACTGCAAAGTTTATCTTTATGCATATGACAGTAATTTATGTTGTTCTAATCACAATTTATGTGCAGCAGCGGAAAAAATATGGTACGGTACATGCCTTGTAAACCCTCTGCTGTTCCCAGAACCTCCAGTGTTGATTCTTCTAATATCAATTTCTTGAAGAGATCCAACATGGAAAGAGACACAGTGAATATCAGTATATTGGCATGGGGCAGGACGATAACTTTCAAATGTCATAGGAATTTGCTAGTCTGTAAAAAATGTTTTGCAGTAAAGGGTTTCAATAAAGGCAACTTAATTATCTACGCTTGATGTATAGACATCAAATGTAGATATAGAAGGCCACTGTCCAGCACATTTTGGTGATTTCCCTGCTCAAAGGCACCTGGTTTAACTCACCTGTTAACTGCCAGGTTTAGTGTGTGTTTGAGAACTACCAAACTGTGCTGGACACTGGAAATGTTTATTTTAAATCGTTGTGTAAATGTTACACTTTTATTCATTCATTTTACTTGATCGTTTACTTTTTCAGTTTTGCACCACTTTTTGTTTGTAGGCCCTTAATAATTCTTATTGTCATGCTTGATACACTGCAAATGAGGATCACCCTCAGTGCTAAATAAACATTGATTGACTGATTGATTGATTAACTGATTGGTCCTTAATATATAATAATGTTTACTACATTTTTATGAGTGACAACCATTATGTTATTTTATGCTATTTTTTATTTGTAGCTAAGTGAAACATGCAGGTTCTAGCCTTGCGAACTATACAAAATGGAGCGCAAGAGAAGATATTTTACTGATTTGAAAAGATTTGAAGAAAATTTGTTTTTTTGTGTATAGGTTTTGTACTAAAGAGAAACTATACACTAGAAACTATTCTCCTTTACATTGTTGCCAAAGTTTTGTTCCACATCTTCACAAGCAGACAAAAAGAAAACAGTAAAACTTTCATGCAGAACATCATTCAATTGTAAATGTATCTTATTATGTAACTAACAATGCAGTTAAGTATGTAATCATATTAACACATGTATTTGATATAGCCAGCCAGGAATAATGACTCTAGACATCTACAATGTTTTTACATGAAATGACAAAATGCAAGATGCTTACATTGTTCCTAACCACTTTTCCTTCACCTAGATGTGAAACGTAAATGAGATTTCATAAGGACTTTAAAAAAGACAACCACGGTGCTTAGAGAATCCAACTGCACTTACACTAGGCTACATATTTATGAGACAGCGGATGTTATTGACATGGGTCTGCTGGCATCCATAAATGCAAAATCACTTAGAATAAGCCTCTATTCCTCATGGTTATGAGAGAATGTAAGATAAATAGGCTTAATTGAACATAAAGCTGTTAAAACCCTTAATGTATGTACAAATTTGCTTAGATGCCTAATACATGTAATCCTTTCCCACAGTTGTCTTTTTTTTCTTTTTCCTTTGCATGGTTTTCATTTATTTATTGACTTTAAAAATTATAATAATGATCAAAAGCGTGTCTGCCATGCTGAAACTGTTGGTGGGTCACCTTAAATGTCTTGTGGGACGGCATTATTTCCTTTCCTTTTGTAATGGATGGTCCAGTGCATCTTATGCTAAATAAGATAAGGCAGGAAGCGTTGAAGCACCTTTCCTTAGCATTTAGAGAATTTGACCATCTTATCATGGGTGCCACTAAGACACTTACAGGTTATTTCACTCAGTTAGAGCATTCCTAAGCAAAATAGACTTTGCCCAGCTTTGTGGCATGTTCAGGAAGGCCCACACTAAGTTAGCACAAGAACAGTATGCTTTACTGCTGAGAATAAGTGTGCAATATGTGCTCTTCTAAAGAACGATGGGAGGCTCAGGTGTAGGGGAGCTGAGGCACTTGAATCTGTTTGTGACACGCCGAAGGTCAGTGCCCATTGTGCATGAGGCTCGAGTAATAACAGGAGTGACGGATTGGACAGAGAATGAGCGTCTATTTAATAATAACCCCCAACCCCACCTGAACACACCAACCAATCAACAGCTCAATATACCATGTCACTTCACAGCACACAAAGAGGTTCCTTCATCAGAGGACTCAAATGATGTTACACTTTTACAGTTATATTTGCTCAAATTACATTTTAATTAGTTTTTCAGAATATTTTCAAATACTCTAATGTATTTGTTAGAGAAGGAATTGAGTTTTTTAGTACTGTTTATGCAAAAATATCCCAAAAAGAGAAGACCACTGCCTAATAAATGTTGGTTCCTATACTGACAGATGCTGGATGTACAAAGACATTCCACTGCAGTTCAGTGAGTTACTCAGGACTTGAAAAAACATTGGTTATAATTTACAAATCCATTGCATTTATGTAAAATATTCATATGGAAATGATGAACACATTTGAATAAAGTTCATTTAAAGGTACTGTTTTGTGAAATGTTATTTTACCCAAACAAGAGCTGATTTAGTCTGCTGTAGCCATCTGTTTTCACACAGCTCCTGTTTTAAATCTGTCTATGCTCAAATGAGCATCAAAAAGACTTAACAATTTTTAAAATGACTTCAAAGTTCTCAAAATATGTACATGTTGTGTATTCTCTTTAGTCAATACTGATAAGAGATACCTGCAAGCAGTCTCAGTCTGATACTGAGGAGGCATTATTTAATAATGTGCTAAATTTCAAGCCAGATTAAATTAAAGAAGGATGCCTTTAAATAAATGTATGGATGCCTTAGTGATGACACTAGCAGTGTTAGGATTTGAACCCACAACCTTCTGATTGCAGGGGCAACACGCTAACCACTAGGCCACCAGCTGCCCCAATATATAGATCGTGTGATAACGATTGCACTTGAGAGTTTTTTCCTCATGATAGTATGGACTGAAATCTGCAGAAGTGTTCTCTGTAGAGGAAGGGTACTTATTCTCTTAGAGAAAATGATCAAAACAACTCATATGACCAACCTTTTTCATTTTTTAAAGTTTTTTTTTTAAGTTGTTTTCCAAATATTAAATTTGAGATTACTGTTATTCAAAGCACATCCTAAATAAAGGTAAATTCCATGAAGATGAATTTTTCTCTCTTGCTCCTATTCCCAAAAACAAGCTTTATTGGGATTTAGGGATTTACACCATTGCCCCTCTGGATTGAGTTTAACCCCAGTGAGAAGCCACAGAGGAGTGGATTCATTTTGCATCCATGAGGTTTTGCTGTGCACAGTTCTAAATATGATGGCAAACGATGATTTTAACAAAACCTGGGTTGAGACACAGTGAATCTGCCCTTTAAAGGCAGACTGGGCCGTATGTTTGCAATCAGCAGGCTGGGTCTGTTAAATCATGTGATGTCATCCCGCGCTGAAAGCGTTCAGCACTTGGGAGGTACAGACAAGGTGGGGCAGCATAAAGGGAAATATGTTGAACAAGCGCCTTCCTCGCTGTGGTCTATGAAATGTGGGAGCAGGATGGGCAGCCGACCGCCCCGTCCAAACACTGCGGTCAGCCACCACTTATGATATAGTCCAAAAAACCGGGGGATTGTTCGAGGTAGAGGCAGACACTTAAATAAAGCATCCAAAAATGTTTACTAAGCTGGAACATGGCATGGCAATATTGCTGAAAGAGGTCAAAGAACTGCACTGTAATTTCTGCTTAACAATGGCAGCGACTTTCCCCCTTTAAATGACATGAGTTTAGTTTCTTTCCCTTTCTGCCTGAAGTGCATGCTCCAGCTGTGATATTAACTGAAAGCGATTAAGGTGAGACCACACGGGCAGCCCTCTGTCTGGGGTGCAGAGTCGGGATAAAATACAGCAGTATTTTTAGGAGATCTCCACTGTGCATGTCAGCTGGAAGATTTATTTCCTCAGAGTAAAGCATATACTGTATAAATACCACCTACATAGAAAATTATTTTTAAACCATTTTTATCATTCGTAACCAGTTATGGTGGAAGGAGACTTTTGGTCAATGCTGCATTTTGCTTATCATCCTTTCTACTTAAAACCCATAAGTTAAAAAAGGAAAAATGATTCTGTAGAGTTGTAAACACTTGATTACCAGGCACGACCGTACCTTAATTGATCTAGCCGCACTCCACCCACAAACGTTCTCTTCTAGAGCTACTGTTGCAAAGATGGGCCAGCTTTACAGAATGCTGGCCAAAGTCCAGAGACAAACCATGAATAGTAGAGCTAGACTTTCAGTTCGGGCCATGATTATCAAAATGAGGAGAAACAAACTTCTTCTATAATGCTAATTACTGCTAGCAATGCTAAGGGACATGGAAGGTCTATTGACGCTGTACAATTCTGACAGGATTCCGTGCCGGCCCAAAATTATGTGGCCGGCCCAAAATGGTATGCCCAATGGCCAGTCCAGCACAGTCGAAAATCTGAGTCAAGTAGGTTAATTTTCATTTCAGTCATATACATGCATATACATGTATGTATGTTCCTGTAGAATACAGAATATGGCATTATAGGATAATACAGTGCAGTCGACGATAGCAGGTACAGTACAAGTTGGAATGAGCACATTATATTGATACTGCACTCAGATACTGTATTCAAACAATCATTGAGTCACTCAGTGTGCAAAAAAGCTAATTTTGAAGTAGATAGCAATACATAAATTATTGTGCAGACAGTAACTACCATTAGCAGCCAGACGCTAGAGAAGGTGCAGTGTACTATAAACAAAGGGTATTTACAGTGGTAATTGGCATGTAAGTTTTATGTTTATGGCAAATCTGTATATACATTTTGGTAGGAGAAGGAACAAGTTCAGTTCAGGAGTGTGTTTGTGTGTTCACTTTATGATTCAGCTCTGACTGAGGAGCCTGAGAAATTGCCCAGTTAGTTCCAACTAAAAGTTGTACCGAATATGAGGAGTACTGCAAACGAAAATAAAATTAGATTAGGTCTTTTCTAAAGGTCTAAGAGGGCCTGATGTCTCCTATCTGCAAAAATTACATTCAACCTAATGAATATTTGGACCTTTGCTATATTATTTTTGTATCTGCTTTATACTGCCGAGGTTATATTGCTATATTACCAAGCTGGATTGTTTTGTTGAGGCTATTCTAAACTAGCTAGGTTGAAAAAGACATTGAATTTGCCCCAGTGCTAATGCTACATCTAATTAACGAAGAAAAACCAATCTAACCCCAAAAATATTACTTTCACAAACAAGCTAAATAAAAAGCTTACAGAATGAATAATGTCAAAGTGAGGTCTTTCAACACAACTGAGTTGTGTGCTACAGTTTCTTTTTTGACCTGACTGAGATTAGAGCCTCACAATAGTTATAAAATCATATCCCTGGATTGCTCCATGCATACTGAATCTTGAGAAGCATAGTATGAAATATTAGCCAATATGTAGAGGTGGAAAACAAGACTGCCACATAGTTACCAACATGGACCTTTTCATGATATCCCAGATCCACAATTCATATACTCTTGTAACATCCACATACAGTATTAAACTACGCATTTGTTTTTGAGTGAGTGTGGCTATCAGAATATTTCAGTAGTGTGTAATTTCTTTTAAATTCCTTTTAAGCCTCTAATATCTGAGAATTTGTAGTATTTTTTTACTGTTTTTTACTGTTTGTTGTGCATGCTTGGATCAGGGAGCATGTACCTTTTGTTTCTGGTCTCTAACAGATGTCTACAGAGAACGGTTCTAGCTTCTTTCCTGCTTAAAGTTGCTATGTGACACGCTTCAGCCTATCTGCTTCCTCTTTGGGCTGCGTCCCATTTCCGTCTGATGGCGCAAAAATAGCCAGGCCCTCTGCACCCTTCCATGTTGTTTCTTCCTCTCTGCACACCATGACATCGATCAAACCTGTTCCTGGGCTTCCTATCTCTTCCTGAAGCTGAGAGAATTGTAGAAAAGAGAGGTGGGAGGTTTTTTGCCCTCACTTGATTTTTTAACTCACCGTTTCCTATTTACCACAGTTCCTGAATGGTTGCTGGGAGGAAAATGCTCAGTGACTCATTGGGCTGGCAGTCGTTTTTACCTGAGATGTTTTACAAGAAAAAACGTTATGCTATTATTCTCACATTACAACTTTGTTATTCACACGCTCCAACTAGCTGCTAAACCTACAGTTTTAATAAAAGATGAAGCTGTACGTTCTGCATCAAAGAAGTCTTTGGAGCAATGGCACAGAAAAATCAATTTTGGTTGGTTTGCAACAGAACCTTTCAATGCATGGTTGTAAAGAAACTCGTGTAAAGAACCTCCACACAACATAAAGGGTTTTCTTAGAACCTCAAGAAAAAGGAAGCTTAATTTTGAACCTTTTAACACTGTATTTTTGCTCTTTTTCCTGAGTCTTTACATTACAGCTTTTATTTTGAGAGAAATTCATCCAGACTTGTAATTCTGGTTCATCCTCCGAATGCGGCATTTCTCACTTCTGATTAATGTATTCCTCCACCACGAGATGATGTTTGAAACATGGTAATCGAGACGTAATCCCCCAATCCCTGTGTGGTCAATGCGACTGAATCTGGAGTTTCTCACCGGGCCTCATGCTTTTCGTTTTTCTTTCCTTCTCTCCCTTCTGCAATGGTCGGAAAAGTGGGGAGGTAAGGAGCACAGCCATGCCAAGTCCTGCAAACTGTGGCATGTGCACTTTTTCTCAAGCCACAGGGCAGTGTGGATTAATTGGTTCTTCTCTATTTTAGGGGGGGAGGGGGAGGAGAAGTTAATAAACTACAGAATATTTCCTGCCCCAAAACCATGTGCATGTGTTTGCCACAGTTTTTGCTGAATTTCATCTATAGCCTGAGATGATGTCCTATGTGACAGGAAAACCACCTTATTTATTTCATTATTGTGGTAAGGTCCAGGGTAATTGGCTTTGAATGTGTTTAAGGCATCGTCTTCACTTCATATAAAGCATCCAGGAGGAACAAAGTTTGTCTTGAATGTAACGCGAATGGTTCTTTTAAACATAATAGCGATTGCATCATTGTTTTTGCATGTCCTCTTAATGCATTACTTTAAAGTTCAGTTCAAGGTCTTCCACGGAGATACCCCTCTACTTCCAATCATCAGTGAATATGGCAGCTGGCTCTTTCTGCTCCTCAGATATTTCCTAAAGAAAACACACGTTCCCTGTGCTGAGGCAGCAGTCCTCAATAAAGTCTTAAGTCTCCATAAAGCTGAGATTCAACTGACTTCAAATGATCCTCAAAGAACAGTGGTGTGCAAATATTGTAAAAAGGCACAAAACATGGACTATTTGTATCAACTTATATTGTTATTCATACATAATTTCATATGGTAAAAAATCTGCCTTTTGGAATCATGCTTTCAACAATGGAATACTTCTTCAGAACAGTGTCTACTGTATACTATTAATGACTGTAAACCACTGTTTAGTGTCCTGCAGCATGTATACTATCCCAGAGAGGGGGTAGAGTTATTGTCTCACCTCACTGCTTCTATTGGGCAGCTCTCTCTGCACTGGCACTGTGATGTTGAGATGCATTGGCATGGCTTCCTTTTCTTACTAACAAGTGTGCAGTTTGCAACAATCAAGAAAACAGTCAACAAAGGGATTCTGTTTTTATTGAATTTCCATTGAAGGAACAACTCCACTTCTTTCCCAGCATTTCAAACCAATAGGGCTCTGACATCACTTCTGTAGGTGAATGTTGTGTAGAATGCATTGTACAATGTATGGAATGTGCCATGCCAGGTTAACTGATTGTAAAACTTCTGATTTACAAGAATATGCATGTATTTCACTGCCCAAAACATATGCTTAGCATGCCTTTGGAATTAGGTCAAACATTTAGAGGATTTTATTCAATTTTATTGAATATTTTTAGCTAAATTAACATATTATTCATTTGATACTTAAACAAGGACACACATTGGGATTGACATGAAGCACCAAAATCATTTTATGTGGTAAAAGCAAAACCTTATGGAGAATCTTTAGCCTGCTAAATGTGAGTGAATGCGTGAGACAGTGAGTTACAAATAAAGTTCATTAAGTGCTTTATTTCTAATGAAAACTAGTAATAGAATTCAAAACTTTTTTTGTATTTTGCGATGACAAATTAAAAGTCTGCTTTATTTATAATGTCCTTGAGAGTCTCAAAGCTTTGGCATAGCTAGTCAAGCAAGTGCTTACTTAGCAGTAAAGTAGCAGTAAAACATGCTATTAGGCCAGTCACAATAGAAAGGTTTTGTACCATGACTTTTTTATTGCTGTCAGATAAAAATTGTCTCTGAATATGAATGTTAACGATGCAGTTAACGATGCGTATAAAAATGCTACATAATGATTATGTCAGAAAACACTTGGCAAGTACTTGTTTGCAGACGACTACCAAACATTCAACATGAAAATAAAAAACATTAGATCATAGGCTATTAACAAGAAGATCTGCCAGACAAGGAAAAGACTGAAGCTGTGCCTGTTGTAAAAATGTCAGGCAGACCTCTGGACCAGAGCACAACTCCAAGTACCTAGATGTCACAGGTAAGGGAAAGTGCAGAGAAGTTTTTGAATGGTGGAAACAGGACCCCTGCGATGGCGTCTCTCTCTTGGAAGACACATGAACATCTTTTCAAGCTGTGGAGGACAGACATGCTGACGTGCTTTATGTGGGACGAGCTAGCCAAGCCAGAGGAGGCCCACAGACTGATAGTAAAACAGGGAAGAAGAATATGCTGAATGTATTGATACGGTTATGTCAGGAAATCCCATGCCCCACCACCTCCTTAATTTCCTCTCCAGTTTCCGTATCCATAGCCACCAAGGTCTGCCTGTTGAAGTTCACATAGCGTTGGCGTTTCTGCCTCTTTTCTGCCTCCTTGCATTCTGAGCAAGCAATTTCATAAACAAAGGTCATTTAAGAACTTAATTTCTTCATGTGCAAAAAGCACACATTCTATTATGCCAACAGTTAAACATTCATACAAGATTAAACTAGTTTTAGAAAACCAATTACTCATACACTTTGTACTGATATGATGATAACAAGATGTTAATTTATGTTACATAATGCTAATTTTTATAAATAATATTCATCTTAA
This sequence comes from Hydrocynus forskahlii, assembly GCA_037974365.1. Taxonomy (NCBI): domain Eukaryota; kingdom Metazoa; phylum Chordata; class Actinopteri; order Characiformes; family Alestidae; genus Hydrocynus; species Hydrocynus forskahlii. Next base: position 13,530,383 of record JBBPCX010000038.1, read on the forward strand.
AACCAAGCAGTCGTTTGTTTGAATACCCAAATCCAAGGCATACTATTCTGCACAGACACCACAAAAATAAATGAATAATTATTATTATTATAGGTTTGTAAAGGCTGCGGGGTTAACTGCTGTTTCACAAGGACTGCTCAATTATTCAAGGCTCTGAATTCGATAGATTAAATATTTTTTTCTAAAAACATAATAGCAAAAATAAAAGACATGGTCTCCTTCAGGGCAGGGCAGCACTCTCATAGATCAGTATGAAGTTGACTGGAGAAGATAGGGGCCGGGCAAGAAGGAGAAAGTGTGGAAAAAAAACTACGCTGAGCTCTCTACCTACCCAGGCCGGAACCTGCAGAAGTCAAGGTAAAGGACACCATTACAGCCATACCTATTTCATGAATGTCAGTAGGCTGCATACATTTTGAGGGATGACTCAATTTGTTCTTTCTCCTCTCACCTGCCAAATCAGTAATATTTTCCCATTGTAACAGTGATTTGTAAGAGATTTGATTTGATAAGTTGCACTCATGAGAACTGAAGTAAAGTCACTGAGGTCACAGAAAGAAGTCGCTCTCCCACTACTGGGTGCTCAGAGACAAGACTCTTAAAGTGTGAAATAAATCATTTCTTTCAGGCAAATTAGCCAAGTAAACAGTTGTAGGGTAATGTTCAAGTTACACAATGCACCCTCAAAAGTACAACATGGTCCTTAAGGTTGTGTATCTTCAATAGGTTTGAAGGCTACAGTACAGTCATTTTGGCAGAGAAAGGGTTATATATTCATACCATTTCATAACAGCTTTTTCAGCAAATCTAATAAAAAAATCTAATAAATCTAAATATAAAAGCCTAGAGTCAAGACAATGGGCATGGTGTTAAAAAAAAATCAAGATTCAAAGAATGGAAGATGTAACCTTAAAGAAGAAACATTTGTAGTCTTGAAGATCTTCTATGAATGTGCAGGTTTGCAAGTATGTGCATGAAGATATTTTAGTGCCCATGACATATTCCTGACATGCCAGTGACACTGCATCCAAAATTAAAATAACAAATAGAAATATCAAATATTCACTTAATATTTTTAATAAAGTTTCTATGGCAAGGTAACATGATGTCCTTGCGATCCATGAAGCTTAAGTTGAGTAAGCTTTGATAGTTACAGTCATATTAAATGAAAGGTGATAACAGTATATGCCATTAAGCCACAAACAGTGAAAAAGTTTTATTTTAGTTGTTGAAGGTTTTTTCTTGGCATCTAATAAAAATTGCTAATAATGCTCAGGAAAAATAAAATTAAAATATTATAACTCATTGTAGGTCATTACAGATATGTAAAACAAATACTTATAGACAATAGACAGTATCAATTAATGATTAAAAAAAAAAATTATCTGCTCACCAGACAAGGACAACATGGAGTTGGGACTGTTGTAAAAATATTGCATGAACCGTAGGAATAAAGATGAAGTGTTAAACGTTTTAGAAGAAGATGAAGTTACTAATTCAAATCTCCAGATTTGAGTTTGCAGAGATTTCCAAGGACAGGATGTCACTGTGACCTTTGTGGGCCATGTTCAACTGAGCCCATTGCACTTCATCCTGTTTGGAACGATTCATGTTGTCCAGTGTTATCAGGGCCATTTCTGAAACTCTTTAGAAACGTTAAAAAAACTTTGCATGCTTCGGCATGTAAGTTCAACCCCAGGACCATTCCACAAGTGAGCTTACACTTAATGCCATGTTATCACGTTCCAGCACACACGCAGAACTCACCGAGGCGCCATGAGAGCACCAAAGCCAAACGCTCCAGCAGGAAAGCTCAGCCGTCGTCTGCTTTTGACGGATGGGTTCCCATTGATGTCCGGCAGGTTACGGAGGGGAAGACATAACACTCCTGGTGCATGGCCCCGCTCCACACCTCACGGGATGCCCAGAAACAGGCGAAAACAATGCAAGCGAACCCATGTGGAGTCCTTGTTCCTACGTATGGGTGCGTGTGGCATTCACAGGAAGCCAAGACTACAGGGTGTGGGTCTGGGCCCTCTGTGTGGATCCAATTTCCACATTCTTCCTCTCTGCCACACCTAAATCCTTAATTGTCTGGCCACAGACAAAATATTTTGAGACCACACCACTACAGCTAGTGCTTAACTCAGGACCTGGATGTTTAAATTGGGCCAGCACCAGACTTTTGGCCACGATCAGTTCGGTTGTATGCAGCAGTGAGTTTAAGAGAAGTGAAGAAATAATTGTCGAAGTGGTACTGGCAGGAAAGATAGAGGAAATAAAAATGTCCGTTCTGTGGGCCCTGTTTGTGTATCTTAGAAGCAGAGTGGAATCGAAGTATATCCAATGTCATGCAAATATGGTGCCATTATTTAGCCTGTTTCTAATCATTTTATTTATATTTTGAATATAAAAGATCGTAGACTGATCTCCTGGTATATTTTAGCTAATAACTCTATAATCACGCTATCTGTTCAAAACATGCCACATCATTTATATTTATGGCCCAGATGGTCTATAAAGAATTGTGGAAGAGGATCATTTTCCTGGATGTCAGTAGATTTTTCGTGCTCTTGTTTCTGATCAATAAAGGTCTATTTTCTCCTACACAAGGTTTCCCATTCAATACACCTGCCAGGGCATTTAAAAACAAAGAAGCATGATGCATTTATTATTGGCTGTTACTATGATTTATCTTCCCTGATACCTGCCATTGAGAACAAGTTTGGTTTATTTCCCATATATGCTCTTTATTGACAGCCATAGGAGGATAGCTCATTTATCACACCAAGCTGCAAAAAAATTAGCCAATACAGTCGTAATCATCCAGGCTTTATGCAGCTGAATTTGGATCTAAAGTCCAGATTTGCGATTTGACACCTTTAGCATGATTACTATATCAGTACAGATTAAGGCTATGCAATTGGACCTGCAGTGAAATATAGTGCAAAGTTAAAAAAAAACCCAAAAAAAACCTTCATACGTCTAAGCCATTTTAAAAAGCCACTCAGCTGTGCTTTGGGATATTATAATTGCTGGGGTTGATAGGTGGGACACCACTGTGAAAAATGTGATTTGAATAGTTAATCAGGGCAAATCTGCTGACTCTAATAGGCCAGTCAATATGTATGTAGGAGGGCTGCTAATGCAAATGGGAGTCAATAGGGAAACAACAAATGGAAAGCAAATATCCTATATTCCTTTAGGGACATCATACTCTCTCTCTTTCTATTCTTCCACTCAGACTGGGATCCATTTATGATTCATTAAGTTAAAAAGGCAACTTCACTTAATTCAAATAGAGAAGATATGAAGAAATTTACAATTATAATTGCATAATGATTGTACTGATCTTTATTTTTGCTGTAGTTAATTTTTCATATGTACATTTATACAGCAATATCAAAACCTAAAACCCATTAGAAAAAGGTTTATTTTATTTACCTATTTGAAAACAACAGCTGCCCTTTTCATTATGAGAATATTTCATGATGAATGGAATGCTGGAAATGGTCCAGAATAACATGGGGAAAAACTCTTACATTAACATCAGGAATATTTTTCCCCTCTGCTACAAAATGACTGTTTTTGGGGGTGTGAGGTTTTGTTATAATCAGAGCTGCTCTGTGAATTCTTTCTCCTTAAAGGTTTGTGCCCAGACTTGGGGAATGAAAGACCGTCTTACCTGTCTTTCATTTACAATTTCTTTTCTATAGCCTTATTATATTATTCACTCAGTTGTTACATGTAACTACTGTTAATACATCCATCTGTATCACACATACACACACACAAAAAAAAACACACACACACACACACTTTGGTGCTGAAGTGTTTGTTTAAATCAGTTTAGTATCAGGAACATCAATGAATTTCTTAAGCGGTAACAAAATGTTCATTCATCCATGTGTGTAGGCATGAACACGTGTCAAGTGCTAAATGCCAGCCATAGTGTGGAAGGAAAACACTTGTCACGTTGCTGGCAACTAGGCGGATTCCCTTGGAGGTCTTTAATTATTTTACCACAGCACCTGCCAACTTTTTAAAGTTGAATGAAATCATACTTTTACCCCAGCTATTTAATTCATCAGTACATAAATTATTCTATAAATAAGCAATTTTGTGCTAACCCAAGCATGAATCAAAATGTGACATCATCCTTTTTCATGATCTTCTCTTGTTTGACCATTTTACAAATAAGAAAGATAATAAAAAAGATAAATCCACTTAGTGGGCTTTTCTGTGGCTTGCATATGAATGAGCAAATATTGATCAAATGAAAATATTCAAAGGTCTGCATCTCCTGTATGTGCTTTGTGGGAAGATTGGACATGGTCAGCAGAAAGAATTGGGAACGTTTTGTCCCAGTGATAAATGATGTGGTCTGACAGGTCACTTCTTTTGCCCCTATTGAAAGCCACAATTTGTTCCCTCCAGGAGTCAGGAGACGAATCTCCACAGGAGACAGATTTATTAGCGCCGACATGAGCTAAAACACCTCAAAGTCCCTATAAAAGCCCCAGATCACTGTGGGGATAGATCGAACCCCCATTTATATCCAGTCTGTTTCTTGTAAAATATTTCATACAACAGTACCCAGGCCAGGGGGCCCACAAAGGCCCGAATCCCACATCGAATGACATTTATTTTCTCACATAATCGCCTGTGAGTACCTTTTGAGATGATTTTTCACATGTTGCTGTAACATGTCAACCTGAGTGTGGACGTGAGATTGTGTTGCATGCTTTCTGCATGAGAAACATATGGGAAGGATTCAGGCATGGCTGCAGAAGCTGGAAGTGATTTTTACCCAGAAGGTGGATCAGTTATTTTTTTCTTCTTCTTTTTTTTAATTTTTTTGTGATGGCCCACTTCTGAGTTTGCAGGTGTCCTGGCCACAGAACCCACCTCAGAGAAGGGCTCTAATGAGTGGCAGTGGAGTGCAGGAGCTCTCTCCTGGCGAAAAAGGACATGGGTGGTCCTCCTCACCCTGGTCCAAGCTGTTTCCACTAGCTGCCAGAACTTAGAAAATATACAAAGCTTCTCCAGCCTCTCAGATCAAGTCATTGCTGCCTCGCTGAGAATCTGCCATTAAAGCCCAATTTACATCCAGATCCCTCCCAAATCCCCAGTCCAAACTTCCGTCAATCCTGAATTTCAGCCGGCATGGACACTTCTCGCTTTCCCTCTTCTTGGTAGTTGGGAGCTTGTCACGGCAGGGATTCTGTGTTCTGGAGGAAGGACTGTGTGATTGTTTTGCTCATAAGGCCAAATTGAAGACGCATGTTTGATTTGGGCACCTTTCCATATCTGTGAGAATGGGGCTGCTGCCAGACAGGAAGAGTAGGGTCATGGAGAGAAGGAAGAAATAGACGGAGTACTCCTCGACACAATGCTGGCCTGCTCGAGCCAAAACAAACACAGCCCCATGGACCTCAATGACACGATGTCAATAACATCGCTCATTAGAATGACTTTGAATAAGAAATAGATATACATTTGAAGTGACCCCTAGAACTAGTGGTGTTATTTACTCAGTGCAAAAAAAATGTGTTAGGAATGAAGCAATACACATATTTTCAGGTTAATGTTTTTTTATTCTTAGGTGAAAATTAGTTTTGATTTTCTTTATTTTTTTTCAGCTATATATATAAATAAATATATATGTGTGTATGTATTTAAACTTAAATATATATATTCTTTATAACTTTTAAAGTAATTGTCTCTTCGTTACTGTTACTGTCACATCTACTTTATTTAACTGTTTAAAAATACTGTCATTGCTAGCAATATAAGGTAACAAATTAAAGACATTGGGTGGCCCCAGCTGTAGCATCCTTCCTCCCACAAGTTACAAGCTCCAGTGTGACTGGGCCCTCTGCTGCTGCTAATTACATTACTATTCAGTTAGTAATCAGTTAGTAGTCTTCACTTAGTATTCAGTCTAGTATTCAGTTAGTAATGTTAATAAGTCTTTTGTAGTTATTATAAAAGTAATATGTACGTTATGTAGTTATAATAAGTAATGAGGATCTGATGGATCTCAGAGCATTTTTTTCTCACAGGAATATTAATGATGGTTATTTTCAAGTACAGGAGACAATAAACACCTGGCATAATGTTTGTAGAGGTATTTTAAAGAGAGAACATTTCCAGGAATGGTGTCCTCACAGCACATAAACACTTAACGTTCCAAACCACCACCACAGTTGTTAACACCTTGGAAAATGAGCGAGAACCCTTGTGAGCCTAGCACGAGTGCTATGTTTTCTCCCCACATCTCCCTTGAGCCTCAGATTTACAGTAAACTCTGAAACGCAAGGAGAAACGGCACTGCTTTCAAAGAGGCTCCTATGGGAAAGCCGGGAGACATGTTAGTCTAATGGGTTAATGATCGGCTCTTGGGTTAGAGTGCCATTAAACACTGGGCAAACTGTATAATTTTCTCTCTCTCTCTCTCACACTCACACACACACACAGACACACACACCGCATCCCTGGCAAAGGGATAAAGCAGCGTGTGATGGGGCTAATTGATGGAGATTCTTCCCTATCAAAATAGGCCGCCCACCGTAAATGCCATTCCAGTGTGTTGGACTGTTCAAACAGTGTCCCTGTGTTAATGGTTAGGCAAAGTATTTACTCGACATTAGCCCATGGCTAAGCCAGCACAATGGCAACTCTTAATGATGGAAGAAGCAGACAAAGAGACAAGGTGAGTAAATGCAGTCTGAGTGCAATAAGGAGCCTCACTGTGCTGTCCCTCAGGAAGAGGTCAGCAAACAGTGCATTTCAGCCAGACAAAATTCTTCTTTGACTTTGTCTGAAGGCTTGTATGTGTCCCAGCCACCATTTTCAGGCAGAAGAAGACTCTCTTAAATGATTGTTCCCTAATGGGTCTTGGCTTGCACATACAATTGTAGACAAAACCTTTAGTTTGATGTGGAGGTTATTTAAATCATGTAAAGGTTATGTACACTCGTACACCCTTACATTTACAAAAAGACTTCTTTAAATAACCATCCACTGAAATGTTCTTTAATATACAAAAAAGCAACAAAGTGTTCTTTGAATGATGCTATAGAAGTTATTTTTCTTCCTTAAAGAATCATGGTTGATCAAGAGTGGTAAAGAACCTTTAAAAGCAATGTAATGGTTTTTCTACAATATTTATAAAATTTTTAAAATTAAAATGGTCCTTCACATTCACATCTCATTTGAAAAAGCAGTTTTCCACAGAACTTTTCATTTAAAGGTTCTTTATGAAGCTAAAAATTGTTTGTAAGTTTTTGCACAAAGGAGTCTTTTTGGCACTTTTAAGTGTAAGCTTTCACTACCAGTTTTCCCTTTGTTAGAAGAAGCAATGAGCTGTTTCCAGGGCTGTCGTGACTTTTGTATGTGTTAACCAAGGGAAGCATTTCAGCCTAATTAGCCATATACTGCAGCATAATAGATGTCCAGTATAAGAAGATTATTAGTCTGATTTGCTATAAAACATGTATGAAAACCCATACGCCCTCCTGAAAAACAGGGTATACTTGTCATTAAAATCCCCATCCCTTAAGCCTTTAAAGGCTATGCCTTGCCACTTCCTAATTTATTGATCCAGTGTTGTTATGTGCAATTAACTTTTATCATGTGTTACAGTTGACTCAAGCAGATGTCACTGAAAATGGCAGAATGGATTAACGATATTGACAAGGTGATAATTGCCCTTCTAAGGGTGTGCAGTGTGAGTCCTTGAGAGGTAAAAAAAGAATATCTTAATGCTTCTCTGATGTAGGTCAAAGATACTTAAGGGTCTCCTAGTATGCTCTTATCAGTTCTGAGTCATTAGCATAGTGGTAGATTGGGCTATTGCAGTAGAATAAGGGCACTCATGGTTGGCTGCCCAGGCCCCGCATGAGGAGAGGGGCGGCACAGAAGGGAGAATGGCCTGTGTAGGGGTCAGGCAGAGGGGAGAGAGGCCAACATGTCAGTGTCGCTCCATCACCTGTGATTTAAGGCAAATTGTTCTACGACAGTCCGGAGCGGATTACAGCCAATCACAAGGATATTTTATGCAGGAACATGTTTTTTTGTTTATTATTTGTGACATTTATTTGCGTCACACTTGTAAGCCAGCATGAACAATATTTTACTGAAGGGCAACATTCATAGGGCCACAGGACATATGCCTTTCATGACACCTGACATAAATCCGTACAAACATGTAAAAGGGCTTATTCTAACAAGCATTGGTTTTTAAAGAAGAAATGACATCAAATGGACAAATTGTTTATGTCAGTTTCATGAAAAGCTATGGATGACATGTAGAATCCTGCCTCTCAATAAAATGTTAACCAAAAGCTGTGGAAAATACTGATGCTACATTGATTGGTATGCTTGTATTATCATAAACTTGTTTTATTAATTTTGGAAAAAGATCATCATTAATATACTGGATGCATCTGTTTTTATGTATGCATATTAGAAGGAATTTAAAGATGCACTAAGGGCCCTTCAGTTGCATGCATTGTGAATGTTATGTGTTTACACTTATAGATGAAGCCCATTTCTAAGTTACCTTATCCTTCCACATTGGGCATTTTTACAAAGGAATCCTACATCATCCATATGGCCAGACAATGCACGGTATCAACCTGACATTCCAGGCACAGCTGGTTTCATATTTATTCCCCAGCCTGAGAGCATATGAGAAACATATCACAAACAAATGAAGCTTTAACTTAACAGACCGACTCATGGGTCAACCCTTTTGCTATGTCATAGAGAAGGCAGTAAAAGGAACGATGTTTCGATAAACACACGAGCCTGACGTCTCTTTCGGAGCTTTCGCCTCAGATTCTCACTGCTTTGTTTTGATTTTGTTCAGACTGCGAACACCTGATGGCTCCACAAGCACCATTGTTCCTTGAAGCTCTTGAAAATAGAAGCATATAGGAAGCAATGAACAATGACTGTTGCTTGACCTACTAATGGATCTAGCAGCACTAGGATATGTTCTCTCTTTTTTTTCTCCCTTTCTCTGGTGCATGGTCTCAGAGAGAAAAAGGAGGGGAGTGGAGGGAAACATATGGGTTTTAATTAAACATGGGACAGGACAGATCCGATTGGAGCGGTGTGGACATTCCTTTTGCTGGGAACATGCCTGCCAGCGGCAGTCTGCAGAAAAAGAGAAGAATGCTAAAGTAAACATATCACAGGTAGAACCATGAAACAAACATGATAACCGAGGTGTATGAGTCAGAAGTGCCATGGCACACATCCCGGCCTTTTCCCAGGCTTGGAGTACTGTTTACTTTGCCGACAATGCTCAGCGACACACACGCACACACACACTCCTCTCCCTTGCACATCTCCTGGTTTCTACTATACAGTATTCTGATGACAAACAGGGAAGGTCATCATAACATGGGTTTCACACTCTCTGTAACAGACAAGCCACTGGTGGCAATGATAACATCACCATACATATAATACCTTTCAAAACAAAGAGTAATTCTGTCACAACCAGGAAACATCCACAGAATCTGGATGTCTCACGCCCTTTGGCTTTTACCTCTGCTATATATCTATGCAATTACCTTTCAACAGCTGCGGGACCAAAGTGTGCAAATAACCCATTACATTTAATAATGTGTTGCATTATCAGGAGCACTGTGTCATGAGGGACATATTTACTTTTGTTGAATATAAAGGATGTTGCATCAAAGTTTCCAGTCGAGGTTATAACCATGTTCAAATTTTGGTCACAGGGATACCCATAGTCCTTGAATTGTGTGTTGCATTCCCCATTTTACATATTGCACCAAACTGTCTAATGAAATGCAATGAAAACAAACAAAATAGTGCAATACAGATGGCATTGCACTTAACTAAGACATAAGTACTAAGTTTAATCTGAAATGTGACAAACTCAAACAAAATGGTGACTTACCATTCTTCTGAGACATAATCTGTGATAGAAATGTGGGCGTAACTCTTGACCTACAAGTGAATAAATAAATAAAAAGCATAACACTATCAGTACATGATCCCCATTTCATTAGCTTCTAAAGTCTATTTCTCAGAGATTGAAACCTTGACCCCTCCTGTGTTAGGCCTAGCCATGGTTTATTCTGCAGTAAAGGACTCTGGGCTCCACTCAGCGTCATAAAACAAGGTTGGAGGGAGAAAAAAAAGAGGAGACAGGGTTAAGTTGACAAATCCCCTGGCTTTGAGCCCTGCTGGGCCGGTAATCTCATAGGCAAGCAAAGAGCTCTCAGGTACACTTCTGTTATCAGTGCACATCCACTTATGGTAGTCAAGACAGCCACGCTCTGTTGGCACTGTGGCTGCTGCGTGGACCAGAGAAGACAGGGTCATTAGGTCCTCTCGCCTCAGTCAACAGGCCCATGTTTACTGGGCCACTTGTCCTGGTGGATCACCTTTATCTGCAGATTTAGATGTACTATTTTGTCTTTTGCTTTGTAGAAAACTGGCTTGATTTAGTGGGTAACACGACAGTCATTTATTCTACTGCTGGTGTTTGAGAGGGATTTAGTGAACTGTATAAATTAGTGTATATATATATACCTATATGTGTGTATGTGTATGTATACATTTTTTAAATGAATAAAGGATATCCTGCTCTTTCAGAACTTATAAGAAAACACAGGAAATGCTCAAACCACATGACTATGTAAGTGTAATGTAACAACATAAACTTACATGCAATGTAATGGATCCAAAGCTTTTGCATTTAGCTACCCTTTACGTTTATCAAAGCATCACAGATCCACGGCATCCTTTACAGCAATTTTGGGAAATACTGTAACTAGTGTCCAAACCCTCCAGGCACCTTTTCAAACAGTTCTGTCTTGTTTTCTGAATGTTTATTTCAAACTTCTCAATCCAGCTCATCCCCTGCCAACTCAATTAGACAAATATCTAGAGATTTATCAAGAATAACATTTTTTTCAATGATATGTAAACCACAAGTGATTGTGTGAAGTCAAAAAAATTTGCAGTATTTTAATTTTTTAATGATCCAACACAAAGTGAATGTCAATGGACTAAAGACAGACCAGATATGTCTTCTTCAGAACCAATAGTTTGATCCTTTGTGGCTAAATAATGTGTTACTACAGACTATAAAATTGTGAAAAACAGTTGCATTCATTTGTTTTAAGTATATATACACATATACTTATTGGACCGACTCCACACAGTGCATTAACTGGAGAAAGTATCAATGTCCACAGTAAAAAACGAATAACTAATAAATGTTACTTTCCAGGTTCTATCTATCTGCCTGTGACTGATATGTACTGTTTTAACTTGTCCACGACCTTTATCAGATAATTATCTTGGCTTGAGTAGTCTTCTTCCGTTATCAAAACAGAACTGAGAGCTTAGAGTGTCGCCTATCTTAACATGTTCCCAAATAAACTAGAAGCAGAAGCGTCCATGTTTTGACGAGGACCTAGTAGGGACAAAAATAACAATAATGAAGATGTGTTTGCAGAACCATTGTCAAAATTGTTCGGAGCTTGGGTATATTTTGTGATTCACCTGTTGGGGCGTCCTTTTGATCTCGTGTTTTACTACCTTTCCTGGCTTAACAATTTTACCTCACACCTCCGGCCGGTTAATCATTCCCTCATTACTCTCCGTCAGCTCGGGCTTATCTACTCGTGTGTCATTTTATAACTGGTTGTTATCTATGAGACCTGTGTCACGTGACCCTGGCTGGCCAGTCACCGAGCAGGGTTTCTGAACGTTGTTGATTAGCGCGGGAAGGAGGCGCTGAAGCTGGAGCTCCCTCACCTGAGAACATGGAGCCGTGAAACGCTGAACCTCTCGCAGTTCTGCCTGTGAGGGTGGGGAAACATGACAACATTTCTGAAGCAAAGTTTAGTTCCCCAACCTTAATTTGAGCAACCACTGGCCATTGGGTTTTTAAAAAAATACTTTATTGGCCATGTCTTCAAGTCCTGACAGTGAAGTAGGACCAGGTGAGTCCAGTGAGGATGGGGCATATTTAGGTAAGTAGACTAGTTAGTCTGACAGAGACTAATGAGAATAAAAACAGCTATTATAAGAGCTCAGAAGACCCTGTAACACACCTGTGAGCTGTAGTGTGTGGAGTTCAAGGTTTAGCTTGTTGGCTCTTACAATTATACCCAAGCATTTTTATTGTGCAGAACTGATACGCAGTGGCTCCATATACCAGGTGAGTCCAGTGAGGATGGGGCATATTTAGGTATGAAGAATAGTTAGTCTGAGAGAGATTAAAGTGAATAAAAACAGCTGTTATAAACGCTCAGAAGACCCTGTAGGACACCTGGGACCGAGACAGAGTGGGCCAGGCGTGTGGACTTCAGTATTTAGCCTCTAGGCTCAGTAGGACACAAGTGGCTTAAAATTATACCAAAACATTTTTTATAGAGCTGAACCAATGCGCAAAAGCTTCATATACTATTAAAGGGTTGGAAGTTTTTAAATGTCAGTCTGTAGTTTTTCACAATTGTAAATGCGCATTAGTCTTATTATCATGACCATATTTTATATTATTTTTAATTTTTGGAGAGTGGGGAGCTAAACGCTTATTTTTTAAAGGGTGGAGATGTGGTCGCTTTGTTTCCATTGACACCTGGAACACAGATTTGTTTATCTGCTGCTAATAAAAGCATTTGGGATTTCTGAAATGATTGCTATTATTTAAATTGTTCTTAAATTATCGTCTTATAATAATAATAATAATAATTATTATTATTATTATTATTATTACTAGTAGTAGTAGTAGTATTTTTTATATTACGAGCTAGTAACAACTGACCATACTGACTGCCCTAGATGTAGATGGGTAAACGAATTAAATGTAAATTATTAGAAGTCTAGCTTATGAGTGTAGTCATCAGAATTAATTCGAAAGTTCATCTCGAACTGTAATAAAATATTTTATTATTGATTTTCTCTGTGGAGTTAAATTATCAGCACGTGGAAGTAGCGTGTTTGAAGAGACCGAATCTCAGTGAACTTGCGATGCTTGAACGTGTGGCACCTAAATTTCCCTTCCCTGAGCGTGTGTGTTGTAGCCTGCGTGCAATTATGGAAAAACCCAGGGAGGCACCCATACTGAACTCTAGGTATTCTTTAAATTCGGTTTAATTTTAGAGTCGGATATCTTATAAAATATGAAATTATCTTCAGGAAATGCTTCTTGGTTTAAGCAGCACGTGGACCTTAGAATTACACATAACAACCGCGCCTAATTTACACAAAACACAATTCGACTAAATTAAATACATCATGCCTTTAGACTCCTTTCACATTTCAGATCCTTAGTGCGTGTATTTATGTCACAAATGTATATATCCAGGGATCTGTAGGACGCCTGTATCCAGGATATCCCGTTTCTTTTTCCTGGGCATAAATTTTGTTGTCAAACAAGAAATTCGCTTGACTTCTCAATAACTGCCTTTTACTTCACTGGGTTGCCGTTTAGGTTTCCCATCACTAGTATCACGACTTTCTGTAAAGTTTTGCATTAACACTAGAATTTCCATTTGTTTTGCATTGATTTCCATAGTGGCCCTACTCATATCAAATGTACAATTCATGATACATGTATAATAGGTGGAATAACTGTCATTAATTTTGTGTATGATGTACCAGACTGGTTTGGTTGTGCATGTGTAGGTATGCCCGTGTGTCTGTGTGTGTGTGTGTATATGTGTGAGTGTGTGTGTGCTGGTGTCCCGGCTCTTCCAAGGGATATAAGCTCCATCATTAAGCCGCGTCCGTGCCACTGTGTCCAGGCGAGAAAGGGGGCCGAAGCGCCGCGGCTCTGCTCGGCTCGTGATTGGTTGGTGTCTGTGACGTCAGCGAGGTGAACAGGGCGCTGATTGGTCGGCAAGGCGTAAACAAAGCGGCGAGATCAGGGGGGTTTGAAGTTCACATCGGCGCGCGGGCAGAGGGGGGCCGGCGAGTCCGAGCCAAACGCAGAGAAAAAACTTCCTCACAGTCCACCAACTCAACCGGACCGGACCGCCAGACAAAGGGACAGCGGCTGTTCACTATCGTCTAGTCTTTATTATCTCGAAATCTCGTTAACTCTTAGCCGGTGAGAGAAAACTCGTAAACTCGTGCACACTTCTGTCAGCTGGTGCTGCGTCTTTGGTGTCTAGCCTTCTTTGGTGCGCGTCTCGGGGTGTTTGGTGTTGGTGTGCAGTAAGATATCCGTCTTGAACGCACTCACTGCTCTGGTCTAAGAACCGTAGTCAGCTCTCCCCTCTCGGAAGTGTAGGGAAAACGCAGGGATTTTTATTCTGGAAGCTGTTTTGAGCCTCTCTGCTGTGTGTCTTGTCGCGTCCAGGTGGATCACCGGGCGGAGCGGCGGGTCCCATTCGGCTTAGTGGAGCTGTCATGCTGCCCAAAGTCGAGTCAGACTCTCTGGGACTGGCTCGGTCGCATGGGGAACAGGGCCACATGCCTGGAAATATGCAAGGTAAGGAGGCCGAGGTGTATGAATCTGTGGTTTGCCTTTTGACCGAGGCTAAAATAATATCTGAGTAGAGATGTCAGTGGTGTTTCACTCTTCAAAATCACTGTAGCACCCTCAGGCTGTCGCGTAAAACTTATCCTAACGATCTGCTATAGTTTACTGACTGTGTTATGGTCGTGCTTGCTGTTTCATTTCGTGACATTTACCGTCCGCTTTCATTAACCTTTATTAGAAAAAAGTTTGAGCTAAAACCGATTATACAAAGTTTCACATTTCATAGAAAAGTGTTAGGAGTGAGCGGGTTCTTTCCGTCGCTTTGTCCCGCCGTTTCCTTCACCGTATACACGTTTGAACCCAGAATAAGCTAAAATAAAGCAATTGGATGCAGTAAAGTGGAAGAATCATAGTATGTATGTATTTAAAATAGATGTATATAAATCTGAGGTCTGATGCATTTTAATTTTACTGCTGGACAATAAAAAAGAAAAGTAAAAACAGAATTTTGCCATTAATTTGACAGCATTAAAATGTGATGATAATTTTTCATGCTTCACTACTTTAAACATCCTTAAGCAATACAATCAGTTATGCTGACCAAATATATTTAATGTATTCCTTTCATATATATGGGATGAAACTGCACAAATTAGGGCAGCGCTGTTGACTTAAAATTCACACACACACACACACACACACGCACACACAAACACACACACATATATATATACTATAATTAGTAAATATAACTTTATTTAGTAAATTTTAAGTAGGCTAAGTCTAATGTGTCTTGGACCTAGTCATGGACTTACTCTGACAAGAGAAAGTTGATTGAAAGCGCAGTGAAAACAGATCTTAGAAAAGTTCAGCGACGTTTCAGCTTAGAAAATCCACAGTAGACTCGCTTTCCCTTGTTTGTTAAACATGTATTCCTTTATTTCTTTACTTAGAGTGAATATCACTGCTAATTTTCACAATTAAGTTTAGCCGATAAAACAATCTGATAAATCGATACAAGGCGTTGTTGAGGATTAAACGCGTGAAAATGTTCAACCTGTAAAATACAGAAAGAATGCATTGCTATTCTATTGTTAAAAAAGAAGAGAAAGAGAAAAAGAAAAACCTGTTGCGTCTGAGAGGGCGTTATTAGTTCCTATGAAAAAGGCTCCCTGTTTTACTCTTGGCATTATAAAAAGCCGTACTGCTCGGTAATCATTAATGCACTAGAGATTACAGGCCGTAAAATAATTAAACACTGGCATATACGCAACGAACGAATTCTAGTTTATTTCTTAATTTTCTGACGTTTTGTGGCCTGGCGCGTTTTAAAACGAGCGAGGTGGCATCGCAAGCCCTCACACTCTGTTTTGTGGATAAAAGTTGGAAATATAAATTTGTTTACTATACAGTGGATATTAGTGTGTAACAAAACGCTTTGAGTGTATTTCCACAGTGAACATGCCGTAGCATCACACGGAGTGAGGCTGAAATAAGAGAAATGGCGCTATGGAAACGCATAGAGGCTTCGACCTGCAGTGTGAAGGGATACGCGTTGGAGTAGATGTGTTAATTTGCTTGCACACATGAGCCCGGTGGTTAAAAGTGGTGCTGTGCTTTCCTTTGCCTCGTGGCTAAAAGCTCCACTCCAACTCCAGAGCTTCTGCCTCCAATTTATCAGCCATCATGAATATTAACGAGATTGAAAGGGATGTTTGCCCTGACTGAGACCATCCTCCACACTTGACTAGACTTTTCACTGTTATTTCCCTCAGACAAACCTTTTTTTTCTTCACAGTGTATTTTCATGCAACTGCAGGATGTGTAAAGGCTTAACCCAGTTCTAAATGCTGCAAAGCCCTTCTGTTAGTTGCATGGTTTGTACAACAGCAGGTGATGAGAAGAAATTCATTATACAGTTGAAATGTTTTTTTGTGTTTTTGACCCGTGTTCTTATTCTCTGTCTGTGCTTTGCAGCCCCCCAGTTTAAAATGATGGACTACTCCTACGACGAAGACTTGGACGAGATGTGTCCCGTGTGCGGAGACAAGGTGTCTGGATATCACTACGGTTTGCTCACCTGTGAGAGCTGCAAGGTGTGTGGTGTTCTCCTCTGAATTTAATATTAGAGAAAGAGATAAAAAGAGTACTGGCATTGCAGAGATGTTCAGTGTTGTTGTGTCCAGGCACACGTCATGTGGATCTTGTGCACTCTTGCTAATTTTATCAAATGTTGTGAACATGTGGTTACCTTGCTTTTTAATATTATACATAATTCATAATTTTAATTGTTATGCAGCGCAGTTTCATTTTTAAAAATAAAATGAATGTTGTCTCAGCTTTTACACATATTTAAACTTTGAATGGTTTATGACTAAGCATAGAAAGAAACTCCTGGAAAATCCAGATGTTGAGATTTTTTAGATGAAAAGTGTATGCTTACGAAGAGTTTGCCTAATCTTTTTCTCATATTCTCCTACACAAGTCAATTTTTCCTTCTGTGTCTATCAAACGTGTACCATCAAAAACCTAGTGTAATCACAATGGTATTATGGTTAATAGATATAAAAGCAACTGCATCAAGACTATGATACTTATCTGACTTAGTTGCATTATGGTATGCACTTTGAAGCTCCTTTTTTCATAAATTCATGTTTTATTAGCATTTTTACTCGTGTTATCTCTGTGAGCTGTAAACAAGCAATGATTTGCTTGAGCACGACTCATAAATGTACTTTAGGTGAAAAGGCAGTTCTAAAATAGGAACCATGCTAGTGTGAGTTGAGTGTAGTCTTCAGTCCTTGCTTTCACATTGTGATTTCACTTTTTTGAATAGCGTAGGAAATAAAAAATGTCAGTGGGATAATCGAGTGAGATGGAGTGGCTTTAGCAGTGGAGCCAAAATTATTTTTAGATAGTTTTGAGGCACTGCATAGAGGAATGTAGAACTGTATTCTGTGTGTGTGTCTGTGTGGGAGAGAGAGAATTTGAGAGTTCTATGCAATATTGATCTTTTCAGATCAAAATTGGACAGGTTTAACAACTCTCCCTATGGTGTTGATCGAGAATAAGTTAATGCTTTTTTTCACGTTTGATTCTCTCTTGCTCTGCAAATGAATTCAGCCCTGTTGCGGATAGAATCTTGTAATTCAGCCACTGTAAATTATGTATATTATTTATTGGATTTTTACACTTATTTCTAATGTATGAATAAAAAGTGCTGAGATGGAGAAACTATATATTGTACACTTTTAAGATTTCTCTGCCTCCACAGAGTTAAAAGTGTTGGCCCCCAGTTAAACACAATTTTCAGTGGTAGGAATATTGAAATACATTTATACATGTGTGCTCCGTTGCTTTAACTGGGCAAATAAATATTTGTATGGCATGTGTAATTTGCTAGTGAAAACAAATTTTAAAAATGAATCCTAAGTCATAGTCGCAGCTGTGTCTTGGTATAGATGACCCATAGGAAATTATACAAAAATATACCTGTAAATCATACAAGCAATAAGATATATTCCATTGTGTTACACCAGCCTTGTTCCGGACTTATCCAGTACCACTTTAGGAAGAAAATGTATGTTCTTTTGCTGTTTCACTGTGCTAAATGTAGCTAAAGGTATTTTATTTTAACGATTTCTGTATGCAGCGCCTGCTAAAGGGGTGAGCAGGGTGGGTTTTTAAATGTCTGTATGATATTTAACAGTCAACCTTAGGTATGTCCAGTTTCTGTGGAAAGTTATTCAGGGGGATATCTCACATTTGAGCCTTTGACTACTGTTTATTCATGTCAGTGTATGTGTATGCACATGTCAGCTTGTGTGTGTGTGTGTGTCCAGCGCTGGCTGGTGAGCATTTGTCGGCCTCTGGCTCTCTTTTCATATGCATCAACTTGTGTGGCCTTGAGTGTGTTTCACCCCTTATTCCTGTGTAAATGAAAATGAATGTGTGTGTGTATGTGTGTGTGTTGTTTGTCTGTGACTGATCAGCACATTAACAAATGCTGAGGGTCAGGTGTTTGACATCTTCATTCATCCTCCTCGGCAGGGCTTCTTCAAGCGCACGGTACAGAACAACAAACGCTACACGTGCATCGAGAACCAGAGCTGTCAGATAGACAAAACCCAGCGCAAGCGCTGCCCCTACTGCCGCTTCCAGAAGTGCCTGAACGTCGGCATGAAGCTGGAAGGTAGGAAACCCACTTGGTTTTTTTTTTTCACTAGGCTCTGCTCCCTGTTGTAACTTGAGACTGAAACAAGTTCTCCGTATTTTGAAACGTGCAAGAAAGTGTCTTAAAGTTTAGGCTTCCTGCTGACCTTTCATCTTAGCATATAAAATCAGGACTCCAATGACTATTAATTGTGTAATTGCTTTAGGGCAAAATTTCCAGTGATGTCATTTTAAAGTTAGCCAGCTTTTATTTGTGAACACTTTTTGGAGCAAATTCTAAGGCCCTCCAGCGTCCTGTCAGAGAGGTCCGGGGAAATGAGAGCTAGGCAGCACTCTCCCCACGGCCTGGCAGGGCAGCCCCATTGCAACATTTCTCAGACATCCTACAGCAAAGATACAGGCCCTGCTGACCAGCCGTTTGAATTATAAATCAAACCTTTGCCCAGTAGATTCCATTTTGAAATAATTGTTCAGAAGTTTATTTCATTTATTCAATTTTATCCAAACAGTAGCTGAATATAAGTGAATGCTATATGAGCTTACAGATTTTTTTTAATTACAAAAAAATTTATTTATGCTGTTGCTGTACTCTGTACATTATAATCCACAAATTTATACTATAACATTTATGCTGCTAAAAACAGGGGAGCATAAAATTACAGTTCATGAGTTTACGAACTGTAACTTGCTCAGCCAGATAATATACCATGTGAGTTATTTACACTCACACTCTGAATGCATAAGTTACAACATAGATCTAGAAGGTGCCATCGACAAAACACTGCTATCTGTGTCTCTCACAGCAAATAGACCATAACTTTGTTTTACTGTGAAATAAGAAGCTTTTTCTGCATTTGTGGCTTTTAATCACAAAGTGTTTATTTGATTTGACCATATCTTCTAAACATAGGGAGATGTCCTTCCTTTTCTCCATAGAAGTCACATTATCAATATTGATAAACAATGGTGACTTTGTGTCCTAGCTGTGCTGAATTGTTTAAAAATATGTTAAATTGCTGAGACATCCTGTGTGTTGTGTCTTCTTGTGGATTATCAGACTGCCCCTGATCCTTTATTTTTGTCTTAGCTAGAGATTAAAAATGAGATGCTGGAATTTAGTTTACTTTCACGCTGTCACAAGCAAGAAAGTTAAGGAAGTAGAATAGGCGAGAGTGAAAGTATAATCGTTCCATTTGTGAGCAATGTTGTGCACAGCGGAGCGTAAAATGATTTCAATTTCATCAAACGTCTGTTAGCCATATTAAGTACCTCCATGAATCAAAGCATCTCACAACATGAGAGAATGGATTTTCAAAACGAGCTCCAGCCTCGGCGTTGTGCACTTTGTCATTTTTGGAGTGAGAACCAGCCTGAGTGTCTCGCCTCTCAGCGGCTTGCGCAAAGAGGCAGCTTGCTGTCCCATTACTTATGCATAGGTATCATAGCTATTCATGTGTGTGCGTGGAATAGCGCGCTTTCGAAGTAGGGCTCCAGCAGACATGACAAACAGTGTGTCAGGACCCAGCTAGGGGAGGCATTCATATGCCTGTGATAGGACAGCCATCCTCGCCCAAGCAACACTTAATATTCCTGTATATTAAACACACATAAATCAGCCAATAAACAGCGGCACCCTAGCTTGCCTTCACACCAGTCTGCCTGGACAGGACCTGTCTGAGGACACACAGAGTACACACACACACATACAAATAAACAAATACAGCTAGTACACACTAACAGATGCACAGTTTCACAGGGATCTATACATAGGCATAGACTTCCTACATAGACAAGGTTCATGGGGATCCATACACCCATACACAGACAATCCAGTCCATGTGCACACAAAAGAAAGCACCTTTTACTCCCCCTTCTTTCTTAGGGCAGAGAAATAAGTACGACATGCATGTAAATAACCTCGTTTAATTAGACACAAAAAATAGCTGAGGAAAAATAAGAGAGGGATGAGTGGGGGGCAGGGGGTAGTAGGTGGGGGATTAAGGGAGGTTGAAGAGGAGCACAGGAGGAAGAATCATGCATTCATGATCTGAGTCCCTGGTCCACGTCTAATTGTGATCTCCCAAAAAGGATCAACTATTAGTTTCCAGCTCATTAATTACCCTGTTATGCAGAATCATTAATACTTAAAGTTGCCACAATAATGTATAATAGATAGATGTATTTTTTGATGGGATATATTTTTCACAGTCACATTAATGCTTGAAATACAAAAAACAGTCCACACCTCTTTTGGCTTGGGGATTCGTGGTCGTCAGGGCGCCATGGAGATTGTCGACAGGGTCACTGCGACAACGCTCCTCACCACCAGTGCCATCTCTCCCTTGCCGGCTCCCTCAGATCAGACGCATACTGACACACACAAAACACACAGACACACCGCTGTGACAGGGACCATTAAAATCACTCCCAAGGCAGCTGTTGGACTCGGCTTTTTTCTTTTAATTGTTGTACTCATTTCATTTTCTCCTGCTCTGGCATGTGTGTTCTGGTTATTAGAGGCCCATTCTAACGAGTGAGCTCACACTGGTCAGGTCCTGGTGTGTGTGCATGTGTTTATGTTCCTGGTATGTGTGTGTGTGTGTGTGTGTGTGTGTGTGTGTGTGTGTGTATGCACCTGCGTGCATGTGTGTGTGTCCATGCATAAAAGGTGATTGTGGATCCTCCAGTCATCCACCTGCCGACAGTATGTGACATAAAAGAGAAATAATTAAGCATAAATAATTAACATGTGGTCCAGCCGACTGAAGTGGAGAGTGCCGCCCCATGGCAGACATCAGAGCTCTGTTGGGCTATGGTTCTGCCTTCATTTATTTACCATAATGATTACCCTGTCTGCCTGACTTTGACTGCCTTTGGTTTAAAATCATATTCTTCAGCATGTGACCTATGTCTTTTTGGCATAGCAAACAAATTGTGCCTTACAGCATGGCTAAAACTGTAATTCTGAATGTGCCATTAGCCAAATATGATGCAGGACTGTAGCACCTTAGTCTGTAGACTAAGGGTGATTGAAATTGATTGCCTAAGTCAATAAGTAACTACCCTATAAAAACGTACAACCAAATTACAGACACTGTAAACGGACTGTGAAGATCATCGTGTGCAGAAGGTAACATAAGGCATACCAGCATCCTCAAACTGTTTGAGTCAGATGAATTTTAAAAAATGATCTTCATTACTTTCATTTATGTTCAGTCACATTTACATACTATGAAGTATTTTAAATAAATACATTACCTTAAATGGGTCAATTGTAACTGATTTTTTTGTCTCCAAACTAGCTTTTGCTTATACTAACAATTCATTTTAATGTAATATTAGTCATGTGTTGTTCTTACACTGAAATTTTTCTCTTGACATGTGCAAGCTGTGAGGGCTGACCGTATGCGTGGCGGCCGCAACAAGTTCGGCCCCATGTACAAACGGGACCGGGCACTGAAACAGCAGAAGAAGGCCCTGATCCGAGCTAACGGTCTCAAGCTGGAGGCCATGACACAAGCCATGCAGACAGTGCCAGCTGACCTCACCATCTCCTCTGCCATCCAGAACATTCACTCAGCCTCTAAGGGGCTCCCGCTCAGTCACCATCACCACCACCACCATCACCACCACCACAGTTCCTCCAGTGCTGGCCTGCCACCTGCAGACTATGACCGCAGCCCCTTCGTCACCTCCCCGGTCAGCATGGCCATGCCCCCCCACGCAGGAGGCCTGCAGGGCTACCAGGCCTACGGCCACTTCCAGAGTCGCACCATCAAGTCAGAATATCCCGACCCTTACACGAGCTCGCCTGAGTCCCTCATGGGCTACCCCTATGTGGAGGCATATGCTGGGGGCTCTCCACCCAGTTTCCCCCACCTGGTGGTGGAACTGCTGAAGTGTGAGCCTGATGAGCCCCAGGTGCAAACCAAGATCCTGGCCTACCTTCAGCAGGAGCAGGCTAGCCGAGGCAAGCACGAGAAACTGAACACTTTTGGTCTCATGTGCAAAATGGCTGACCAGACACTCTTCTCCATTGTGGAGTGGGCCAGGAGCAGCATCTTCTTCCGTGAACTGAAGGTAGGTGGACTTTTAAGTATTATGTTTTACCAAGCAAAACAAACTGATGCAGCTGGGGTATAAGGCAATCTGGAGAAAAGTAGCATATAGGTCATTCATGCACCAGCTGCACTGAAAAGCATTCATCTAAAATCACATCTGAATGAATCAGTTCATTCTCTGTGGCCTTCGCCAGAGACACTTATCTGGTCCTATACCACAGCTTCATTTTTACATGACTGTAGTAAATTATTAGGCAGCAAGTGAACACTTCATCAGAAGCTGATGTGTTGATAGTAGGAAATGGGCAAGTGTTCTTTGAGAAGGGCAATGTAACTGAATCAGAGCATCTCCAAAACAAAAGCCTTTGTAGGGTGTTCTCCCTTTGCAGTAATTAGTACCTACCAAAAGTGGCCCAAGGAAAGACAGCCAGTGAACCTACGGCAGGGTCAGCTCTGGGCAACATTCTGCTGGGAAACCGTGGGTCCTGGTCTTTACTTAGATGTTACTTTGACACATACAATGTACCTAAACAAGGTTGCAGACCAAAAATACCCCTTCATGGCAGTGGTATTCTCTAATGGCTGTGGCTTCTTTCAGAAGGAAAATGTCCCCTGCCACATTGCAAAATTGTTCAGGAATGGTTTGAGGAACATGATATAGGTGTTGACTCAACCTCCATATCCCATACCTATCTGATATAACATTAAAACCACCTACATTATGCAGACTCCAGTTATGCTGCCAAAACAGCTTTGACCCATGGAGACATGGACACTGAAGATCTCTGAAGGTGTGCTGTGGTATCTGGCACCAAGTCCTGTGAATGTAGTGTATTTGGGGAATTCGGAGGCCAAGTCAGCCCCTTGAACTCTTGATCCTCAAATCACTTCTGCAGAATATTTGCAATTGTGGAAGGGTGCATTATCTTGCTGAAAGAGGCTACTGCTATTAGAGAGTACTGTTGTAATGAAGGGGTGTACTTTGTCTATAACAATGTTTAGGTAGGTGGTACATGTCAGAGGTTCAACACCATGTAGATGCCAGATTCCAAGGTTTTCCAGCAGAACACCGAGCAGAGCATCTGCTTGCCTTCTTCTCATGTTGCTTCCAGGTGTCTTCTCTTCCCCAGTTAAATGACACACATGCCCCTGACCATTCATATGATGAAAGAAATAAATTGTGATTCCTCAGACCAGGCCACCTTCTTCCATGGCTCCATGGTCCACTTCTGGTGCTCTTGCACCCAGTGTAGGTGCTTGCAGCAGTAGATGGGGTCAGCATGGGCACTCTGACTGGTCTGCAGCTATGTAGCTTCAAATGCTGAAAGCAGTGATACACTGTGTTGTAATTTGTGCTACAGTGGCCCTTCTGCGTGATCAGACCAGGAAACCTTGTGACCACTTCACTGGTTTTCATTTATCCTTTTTTGAACCAGTTTTGGTAGGCACTGACCATTATATATTAGTAACACCCAACAGAACCTGCCATTTCAGAGATACTCTTACACAGTTTTGAATTCCATCACAGTCTGGCCCTTGTGAACGTCACTTAGTTTCTTACGCTTGCCCATTTCTCCTGCTTCCAACACATTCATTTCAAAAACCCACTGTTCACTTGCTGTCTTATACATCCCACCCATTGACAGGTGCCACATGATCAATGTCATTCACTTCACTTCTCAGTGGTTTTAATGTTGTGGCTGATTGGTGTATATAAGTGAAGTGAAAGTGACCATTCTGTCTACATGAACACACCACAGCACATAGTGTGAACAGCACGAAATTCTTCCTCTGCATTTAACCCATTCACCAAGTGAAGCAGTGGGCAGCCAGGAACACAGCACCCAGGGAGCAGGGTGTGGAGACGATACCTTGCTCAGGGTACCTCAGAGGTGCTTAGCAGTCTTGGGAATCCAACCCACGACTTCCTGGTCGCAGGGCAAATGCACTAACCACCAGGCCACCAGCTGCCAGCTGCCATTATGAATATAAGTAATTGGCTCAAGTAAAATAATATATTAAGTATTTGGTAACATGAAGTGCTGAGTCGATTTTAGTGTACAGATACAGAAATCACAACAAAATGTGATTATGAAGTGTATGAAGTGTATATGTATATGTACAGGATACTGTACACATTTACACTGCACATTATCTAAACTGAAAAAGTAATAGTTTGGTACTGGGTATATCTTCTATTTTTTAGATTTAAATGACCGTAGTTGTTTTGTTGGCCTCTGCAGAAAGAGTTTTAAAATCAGTGTTCACAAGCTCCCCTTGAGTTTTTCAGAGCTAAATGTCGCTGCCTTCATTCTCACTCATTGTGTTTCTGAACCACTCTCTGATGAGTGCTGTGCCAAATCTGAAAATGAATAATAACTCAAACTCGTCCTGTAAAAATAAGACAATACCTACCATACTCAAGGGAGGAAAAGATTTTTTTTGGACACTTGTTTTCTACAATTATTTTCATCGTCCTTTATTCCTCATAGTGATGTTTGCTTTTTCTGTGCTCTGTCCTGCCTTCCTCTGTGTGCAATATTTGTTCACTTTCTCAAATGGAAAAGTGAAAATCACTTTCCTCCTATAGCTTTTTATACCCTTGGCCAGAATTTCCATATATTTTGAACTGGTCATTAACCGGAGTGGACTGATTCAGCCCAGCCAAAGCTCTTCATTTTTTCAGGGGTTGTTCGTTTTCGAGTCTTTTCTTTGTTATGATGTGTAATGATAACCCTCTTCACAAATGCTATTAACAACAGACCTCTACAGCCCATTCCCTCCCTCTGGTGATAGAACGGCCCAGCCTCACTTCAGCTTGGATTAGCATTGTGTTTGGCTAATGGCTCTCCATATCATTTATGCTTAATTGTGGCTGAACTTCACCTTTCACAGTGGTGGAGCACCCTTTTGATGCGGCAGCTAGCCTACTCTCTCACCCTGGCTGATTGGTCAGCACAGCCCCTGTTAGAAGGTAATAGGGTGTAGCTGTCGCATTTGACATTAGCGAATGGCACCGAGTAATGAAGTCGTAATTAGCAAAGCTCTCATTTAGAGAGGTGCCCTCACTAAATCACGCGCTGAGGGAAAAAAAGCCAAGCAAGCTAGAGCAATCAACTCTGCTAGCTTCTCAGACCCCACTCCTGACATTAATTAGTGGATACTTGTACTCTTATTATTAAGTAGTAAGCTTTGTGATGCTGATAGAAGCTTAAGCCCATGTGAGAGGTCCCTCCCAGTTTCAACAGGCTTTGTTTAACAGGAGCTTTCATGAGGTAGAGACCACAGGAAAAGAGCACTGAGCTAAATGGATGCAAGTATGGTGCCTCCTGTTAACAAAAGATCAGCAATGATCTTTATTGCTTCCTTTTATATTCTGTTGCGAAATTATTGTACAGATTTGTAATTAGTACATATTTCAAATGATATATGTATATATATATATATATATATATATATATATATATATCTTATTTTGTAGTATTAATGTAAATACACATACTTGAAAATGTGCTTTTTTCTATGAATACTTAAGAATGACATTGATTCATCAGTGTAGAAAGTTTTCCTAAATGCCTCTTCCCAGCTTACTTGGCATTTATTTGTCTGTGGTATGCAAGGTAGTATGGTAAGGAGTGTTTGACCATACTTATAAAGGTTAAATTGAGTTTGTAGTGCTCTATTGTGATAAATGCTGTACAATATGTATGTGTCAGAAGTAACCCAGTAGAAATACAAACAGTCCGACACAGTTTGACTGGACATTCATACTTCTGCTCGTATTAAACGTTTAGCTTATCGTACCTCACATAGTGGAATAGTAGGTGTTTCGGACGGGAAAAATATCTATCATTGACTTTTGTTTATACTTCAAGCTTTATGTCCTCTTGAGCACGCTAATGACAAAGCCGCAGGTAGTGGTTAATAAACACAGGAAATGCAAGTGAATATGAGGCTTGTCAGAGGGTCCACAAGGTGGGGGCTACAAGGTGACTATAAATACTCCTTCATCTGCGACACTATTATTAGTCTCGTAAGAACAAAAGAATTTCTCTGGTAATAGACCCGGGTGTGAAACGTCTGCCAAGTGTTTAAAGATTTAGTTTCCATAAGTTGGACTTAGTTACCGCTCTCATAAATATTTCGCCATGATGGGATCTCTAAAGAGAGCTCCCTATTGTGTTCAAATGAATAAAAGAGAAGGAGAGAGAGAAACATTTCAGTTTCAATTTCTCACACCTTGGACCCCTAAAATGTAATAATAAAACATAAAATAAAAGGGTGGGTTAAGGCTACATATAAGTATGGCTTTGTTACCTCACTTTTAATGTGTAAAACTCATTAGACATTAAGGAGCCTGTCGTATGTTTCGTTGGTTTGTTGATATTGTAAAGTTTACTTTTTGAAAACGGTCTGTTGGATACAAGAGCAAGTTATTTCTGGAATTATATATTGAGTCAGACTTGATGTTTTAGTTTATTAGTTTGTTAAATATTTTACATAGTCTTATTTAGCTTGGATATCTACTCTATGGGCTCTGTAATAATTCGTAAATGAGGTCACCCACTATGACAGCATCACACTGTTAACACCCTTTTACGATAACACCTACTGCGTCCGAATGTCAACACTTCTTTGTTTTTTATGCTTGTTTTATATAAAACTCTGTTTAGCTATGTATGGTATGTGTATGTGTGTGTTTGTACATCTGTGTAGATGTGTATTTTGTACATTAGGACGATATAAAGGAAATACTGTGCATCGTATCACATTAATAAATATTGCATAACAATATGTCTTTCAATATGTGAAAGGTAAACTGATGAACAATCAATGCGATATGGTTAAAGATTGCATTAGACTTTTTTTGGACTAATTATTTTCCCAGAATGATTTGCTGGATCTAAAACATGTGGACACACATTTAGTGGACACACATAGCCCTATGTGATATCAGTCAATGACTAGTATTGAGATCATAATTTACTCTTTACTGCAGAAGCCAAAAGCTTCTATTTCTGTCTTTTAATCCACTCTTCCCCCTTTTTAGGGCCACAATCATATATATTTTAATATGCAAAGAGCATGCTCCTAAAATTTGGCCATTTTAATTTAATTATTGTCACAAACAACCATTTTAAGCCAGAAAAGCTTAGTAAGGAACATGTTTTTCTTCACTACAATAGAAACAAATTCCACAGATTTGTATTTTTTTTTGCTGAGTGTATGTCATTATTATATTGTGTCAAGGGCAAGGTTTATCACAGAGAACATTACAGTGTAAAGGAACCTTTGATGTTCTACTGCAACACCATCTGCATGTTTAGTCCACAATCTTATAGTAGATTATTGTAAAATGTCAGATATATGTTGTTTTATTGTCACAGACTACTTTTACCACATGAATATGGACATCCTTTACATTTCTCTTTTAGTGGAAATTTGTTGAAAACAACTTTAATAAGCATTCCCTTAGCAATTGGAATTGTTATTTCAGTAGTTTGAAATGTGTGCACATAGAAAGCGGTAGAAGCACATAGAAAACAAATAGCACATAGAAAGCTTCAATTCCACATACTGAACCATTTTATAATGCCCAAGATATACATGCCTGTTTCAACTACTCTGGAGCAGATTTTGGTAAGTTAAAGGGGATTTCACCAAAGTGCATTGCAGATAATACATTTGGTGAGATTTGGTTAATTAATGACATTTTGACATTTTGGACAGTTCTGCTTATAGTTTTCTGTGAATGCAGATGAGCGAGTTTGTGGATATGTGTGTGTAATGTCTGGTGTGTATCATGCTGAGGGCGGGCGCTGGGCACAGAGAGGTGGGGGGAAACAGATGCACTCTTCCCCTGCTGGCCATCCCGTCTCAGGGCTGCTGCGTGCTTCTCTTCTCCTGGCTCTGTCGTTAGAGTGGAGATGTGGAGAGTGATTCACGTCCACAGAGATCACTCTTTTCATTGTGAACTCCATGCCATTGTTCAGCAGGATAGGATGCATGCGCTGTGGTTTTCCTCGCTACACAATAGGACCAAAATACACAGATTCACCATGCTTTTTATTATTCTTCTGAGTATACGTGTCCCTCTTTTTTCACCATACAATATACTACGCTAAACGTGAACTTTATCACGGTGTAAATGAACCTGCAATGTACTACTGCAGTGCCATCCATATATTTAGTCCAGTGAGCTGATAAAAGTCACTCGCACTAAGCTTACAATGTCTTGACATGTGGCACCGACATTTATTTTTGTCTTTTCATGGCTGCTTGGGGACAGTTCTGCAAACCTCTCTCTTTTTTTTTCCTCTGCAGCCAGGAGAATGACAATACCAGGCCTGCCATTAAGCCATGCAGGACTGTATTAGGTCCTTGTTCTCTGAGTTGCGCCCAGCTGCGAGGCTTGTACTTATTGGAAAAGCAGCTGGAGAGGAGAGAGGGGAGCTTTTGGGTCCAGGCCTCGTTGTCTGTCTGCCTAATTGTGTCTCAGTCAGTGACCCAAAAAAATTTTTTTCACCCAGAATGGAGTCTGCTGAACAGTATCACTTTCACCTAGTCTAACCTAAGTGTATTCATTTATTAGAATTAATTAGATCAAATACGTTTTTTGGGTTTTCCCAGTTTCCTCCCCAATTTTGTCATGCCCAATTCCTCTCACTAACTAGGACTATCTTACCTCCCCAGAGAATCCAAAGTCAGTTTGGCTCAGTTTGGCTCATTTGGGCCACTGGTGGCTGTGGCATCAGCACAGATTGAACTCACAGTCCCTTGAAGATAGGGGCCAATGCTTAGATAATTGCTATTAAGAGCCCCACTGTAAAACATTTTTAACCTCTTAAATTTACATCTAGACTTCAGTTACTTGCTCTCATACATAAATGTAATGCTGTAAATATAAATATCCTACATAGTAGTTACATAGTTACTTGAATAATTCATATAACCATTCATATGGTTAATAAATTATATAACTGAATAATCTGATTGCATGTTAAGAATTAAGAAATAATTCATACAAGGTAAGTTAAGGTAAGCTAATTGAAAATCTACTGATGAAATTTCACAGAGGTTTGGGCAATATTTGCCCAGTTCAATAAACTCTGCTCATGCACCTATTCATCGTAGTGAGTGACAGCACCAGATTTTTTTGGCATCATGTTTTTCTCCTGTTTTTGACTGAAGAACATGATCGCATGCTGGATGTATGATTTCACTCTCCATTAATATTAGATGAATTTACTTTTGTAAAATGCGCCTCATTCCACTCTTTCCTTTTTTTCTTTTTTTCCTGACAGTCCAATTTCAGGGGTGCAGGTTAGAGACTGTAATTTCCAAGAGAGCTCGTATCTACAGGAATTAATAAGGCGTTGCGGATGTGATCTGTGAACTTGAAGACGATTTATATCACCCCCGTCCACCCGTCACACACACATGCGCTCACCCATACACACGCGCACACACACAAACATAATTCCCCCTCCCCTCCTTCTCAGCCTCCTCCCAGACCAGCCGTATCCGTCCAGTAGCAGTGTGCCGTCCTGCTCCAGGTCACCCAGGGTTGCTCCCTGACAAACGGCTCAGAGCTTGCGGCCTGCCGGTCCGGCCACAGATTTGTAACTGTGTCCCTGGTCCATTGCATTTGAATTATTCCACATGGGCCTTGTGTTGCTTTACATTACCGTGCAGTATGAGGGCTCTGGGGTAAGGGGGGCAGCAGGGAAGGATGGGCCGTTGGACGGGGGGCGGTGGGGAGGAGATGAACAAGGCCCTGCAAGCGGCACCAAGGGCAGGGGTGCATGTTGAAGGACAGGGGGGGAAACAGGTGGGAGGTTAATGGCCCCTGGACCGGATTCACCAGCCGCTCAGACTTGATATATGGGCTTTAGGCCTGGTGCGGGAGTAGGCTTTCAAAGATATATTATTTCATTTGAGGAGCAGCATTCTCGTCCCCGCATTTGTCCACTGATAGATGATATCCCCTCGCTCACCGGCAGCCACAATTGGAGATGGCGTGTGAGTTTTTGTAAGGCTTGCTGCTGTACATATTTTCTTTTTCCTCTCTCTCTCTCTCCCTTTCTCTCTCTCTATCTTTCTCTTTATCTCTCTCTCGCTCTCCCCCTCTCTCTCTGTCCCACTGACCACTCCCTCAGATGTTCTCCACTCTCCCTCTACTCTAAGATACTGGCATTTTTTTAAGCTGCTATTTCAGCGCTAGCAATATCTGTCTGATCAGGAGAGACGGGGAGCTGGAGTGGGGTCACAAAGGCCTCTTTTCTTTCATAAATTATGTAGAAATGGACAAAAACGTCATGAAATCTGGAGGAGTGCAGTGTTTTGGCAGTTTATAAATATTGCAATGGAAAGTGCAGTTTTTCAGCCAGGCATTGACATCACACTAAAACAATAAACTCTGGCTTTCTTAAAACAAAAAAGTATAATAACCCCTTAACTACCTAACTAACTACTTAACTAACTTCACTCATCATACTTATGATTTAATATTTAATAACTACTTTGACGCTCATATAAAACTTATGTAGTTATGAGAGTGAGGTATTAAAGCACAAATTATGAGAGAAATAAAATTAAATATGCAGACAGGTATGTCACCTTACAGTATGTACATAATTAACTAATTATTGTGATTATTATTTTACAAAACATTTTTACAAAATATTTTGATTTGTCTCTGTATTCAATGCATTTCATTTTTTGTTTGACTGTTGTAGCCAACTATAGAGTGCTTGTCTCTTAAAGGCAGTGTCCCTTCTCCGGCAGCTGAGGTCAGCTCACTCAATCCCCGAAAAGCCGCCTCGTGCCCCAGAGACATTGCTGGGCTGAGGAAGGAAGTGTGCACACTTGTTAAAAGGAAAGATTTAGGGTCCGAAGTCCCTGCTGGGCTGCTGGAGAGGCTCTAGGGAAGGCCAGCAGCGGACGGATAGGGGTCTGCTCATCCACTTGTTGCTTTGATGAGGGATAAAAGCCTGTCATGAAGTCCATGTTCCTGCAGAAGAGCTGATAGACTCATCCAGCTCCTCCATTCCTCCATACCATGTCTCATTCAAACGTGGTTCAGTTTTTTTTTACTGGGAGGGAACAGGAAGGAATGTGTTTTCTTCTTCCATCCTTTCACAGGTTTCAGTGTTTTAAGGCAGTTGTATTTATTTTATTAATGTGATGAATTCTTTAATGGTGTTGGCCACCTTGTCACATTAATTTGAAATAGACAAGCTGTAGTGCACTATTTGTTTCCGCCTAAATTGTTAAAGCAAAATTGTAAGAGGAATTGTCATTGTCATAAAAGCTCCACATTGAATTGAATTGAATTGAATTGAATTGCCTAAGAGGAGCAAGACAATGAAAATGCCACAGTGTGTAGCATTTTCTTTAGAGTTCAGATTGGCCATGGATTTATCACATCCCATGCATTTTGGACTGACACCAAGAATGAATATGTCATCCACGCCGAAGTTTCTTTCTCCTCCATCTTCCCACGTACAACACGTTAATGCGGCCTAGATTTATGAAGCCCTTATAACTTTACACCTGTTCTTTCTGATGATGCCGTCAAAGAAAGTACAGTTTTTAAAAAATGTAGCGCTGGAGCCTGTTGCTTTATGTAAAACAGATGTAATTCAGGTTTTTACTCAGATTTAAAAAACACCCCTTGGCAAAATTGGATTATTTATTAGATCTACCCTGGTGGTTCTGGTGGTACCCACAAAAAGAGAGGTAACTTTTGCTAAGGTGTATTACTCTCTTTCTTCAAAGTCCCTTGCAGCTTAATTATCCGCTTGTAATGGGTGTGGGTCTGAGGTCGACAGCCTCTGCCTGCCGCCTCCCTCTATCTGTCAGCAGTTGTCTTCAGTGTTTATTTTTGCCGCTTCTTTTCAGCTATCTATTCTGGACGCGCTGAAAAGGTCCAAAGACAATACATAAGCACACTGGTCAGAAAGACAGGCACAGCGGTTTAAGCTTACACTTATATTTAACCGGCGTGTGAGCTCTGATTGGTGCTCTGCTGAACGCCATGTGAGTTTCAGCTGCGCAGCATTATGCACGGTTAAGACGGGGCTGTAAGTGTTCGGATCACAGTGAGGAGTGGACGAAGCCACCTGTTTGTTATGTGGCTTTAAATCGCTTCATTCAGTCATTTCTTCTCAACCTCTTTAGGTCAAACTCGGCAGGTTGGCACAGCCCTTTGCTAAGTGTTTCCATTCACATTACATATGGCAGAAGGGATCTTTTCAAGTATTACAATAGCATTCTTTCTCTATTGTGAACCCTCAGAGAAGATGAAAAGAGTTTTTTGGTGATTCTTGAAATATTTAAAACTCCAAGCACACAGATGCTTAGAGTACGTCACGCAACTGATATGTTGACAGTGACTTTAAAGTTTGACAGGGGCATGGCAATGCTGTCACGATATAAATAGCAACTGTGTTAAAATAACACATCTTCTGGCCTGAACCGGAGCTTTGTGTAACAATCAGAGATGTGTGAGCCGATTTTAGAACCCTCGTTACTTAATGTTCACATGAATCAGTGGGGAAGGAGTGTCTGCAGCTGCACAAGTGCTTTTCCTTACGCTCATCACAATAAATTTCACATTACAAGGCTTTTGGCTCAGGCTCAGTATCACAGTGCCATAATTCTAAAAGGGTGCCTATGATACTGATGCATTCATACAATAGCTGCAGACGTCCATGAATGTACTAACCTATTGATTGAATTTCTTTTTCAAATATGTAAGCGCTGTATAAGATTTTCCACTTACATGGCACTGAGTGAATACTTTAAAATATAATTATTGAAAATGATTTACATAAAGTAGATCCTCTTAAGTATTACAATGGACAAATAATGATTTGTGACTTTTGATTGAGTTGCTGCAGTTATCATCTTTGTGAAAACTCCTGGGTGCCTGTTTTAGTGTTGCTTATTTAGTTTGAATATCGTCGCTGTCTGGCGGAATCCTCGTAACTCCACTTTTCGTCTTTGTTGTTTTTTTTCATAAATAGATATTATTGGTCAGTCTCCATGTGGGTCTGTAAAATGTAGAAATGATTAACCAATGAATAGTGTTGAAAATAGTTATACCAATTTCAATGACACAGTATTAATTTATTTAAAATATACATAGTTTTTTGAGTTTCCTGAAAAATAGCCATTTTGGACAAATGAGGTTTCCGCCCAACAGCGACGATATGTAAGTTGTCACATATACAAAAAGAACTGTAAACGGAGTCTCTTTTAGGCAATATGGTCAAATGCAAAGTAATTACTGAAGCTATGAGAGATTAAGATTTAGGTACTTTCAAATAGGTACTTTCTAAACATAGTTAATTAATTGAAAACGAATTAATATTGCTATATAGTACAATTCCAGTTCATTTGTCATGCAAATATAAATAAACCCTTTACACTGCTGTTCTCTGTTAGGTAGAGCAGCTGATACTGAAAGAGGAGCTGTCAGTGATGTTAGTGGGTCAGTACTGTGCAGGATAACAGCATGTAGCCTAACGCCACATGCATAAAACCACTTCTGTCCAGCTGAATAATACAGGAGTCCGCACCCATTCCCCTCTCTGAGCCAATCAACAGTCATTTCCTCCTGTCCATCAACTTGTCACTCAGAAGGAATAAATATTGACAGCCATTGCCAATAAAGGCTCCCATAAATTGTAAAATCGAGGAAAAAAACAGCACAAGGGGAAATAAAATAAAATAAAACTGCAGTGGTCATTCCAAGAGTGGGGAACACTTGTGTGTGAGTGTGTGTGCGTGCGTATGTGCGTTGTACTCGTGTGTTGTAGATTGAGCACCACTGGGTGGATCAATAGTCAGTCGACATGCTGCACAGAACTCATTTTGGATTTGGAAAGCATTATTTTCTCACTGTGCTTTGGTTGGGGGTAGGGTGAAATTGTGTGTGTGTTTGGATGGGGGGTGTACTTCAGGGAGCTTTTGCTCCCTTGACTTCATGTATATTAGGAGACTAATGTTCAACTGAATAATTGATTAGGGCTGCTCAGTTTTTTGATAATTAGTTGATAGCTTCTTAGCTTTAAGCTCTCTGATCCACAGTAAGAGACTGCAAGCCTCAATTTCTTTTCTTTCTTTTTTTTATTTCAAAACATGTTACGAGCATGTTGCAGAAGAACAACAGTGCTTAAGAGCTCAAATGGACTGAGCTGTGCTCCTTATGGCTTAGGAGTTTGGAGACGAAGCTTTTTCTCATAACCTGTTTCCATCCTTCCTGTCTTCTGATGGTTCTCTCTCTGGAACAAAGCTGAGATTTTGCTCAAGTAACTTATAAAAAATGTGTAAAGTACAAAGAAAAAATATCTAAGTAGTGCTTTGATTTCTGAATAATTAGGTTGAACACAATTTTGTGTTCATATTGATTAGATTGCATATGTCTACATCTCTCGTGCTGCATTCTGAAAGGATATTTAGCCAGTTTATCTGTCTGTGATGTGACCTTGGGAGGAGAGGGATGCTCCTGGTGGGATAAAACGGCTAAGATGACCATTTCACTTTGGTCCATTTCTTTTTCCTCACTTTTCAAACACTGCCGCTAATCAATAGTACCCACTTCAAATTTTTTTTTAGCAAGTGTGTTATTTAGGCTTTGACAGGAGCAACATCCTCCCACTAGAAACTGGAGAACTGTTTACTTGAAGTGAATGATGTGTACATTAAATTAATGTTTGTAACATGGGATTGGTTCTGGCCTAATTTATAAGTAGTTTTATTTTCAGAGTGTTTATGCCTTTACAACTCAAGTAAATTACTAAATTACTAAATAGGTGTGAAAATGTAAGTTTAAATTTACAGCGTGTCATGTTCAGCCAATATAACAAGTCTGAGGAAGCTTCCAGTAGCTCTTACCGCAGCACTCCCAGTAAACTGGGCACAAGTTAGCATTCTCTCTTTAATCCTGCAATTCAGAGATCACAGGAGACAACACACAACTTGTCGCAGGTCATATCATAAACTAGCAGAGGTTACTGCCCTTGTCTAGTGTTTTCTGGATGCTATAACACGACAGCAGGCTGAGGGCTTCTGATCCAATGCAGTGTGTTTTATAGGTCAGGGGTCAGACTCAGGAGTCTGTTAATGTGGTCACTGTGGGAACTGATCAATCTCCATTCTTCAGCACGATCAATCAGGCACTCATTCAGGACATATAAACACACACAAAACATCCACTGTCAGCCCAGAGGATCCAATCAACACTCTCAGTTCAGCAACCAAACACATGCTGCCTGTCTCAAGTCCCAATTCTGCACATATACACAACATACCATAAATTAGTAGAACCTTTTAAACAGGGATGCCCAGTGGTATGACCGATGTTTAAATTTGACAGATTCTAAAACATATACATTTATCTGACAGAAATACATATTAAATTCCTCTGCAATGCTGCTCCAAGTAGATGTACATTCTATAATCTATGTTTTTGTATTAGCATCAGCCAGGATATACATTAAAGATGTCAGTATCATCTTTGTTATACATTCACATGTAAAAACCTGCACTCATTTAAACCTCGATTTACTCTTTAGCTTTCAGTATATAAAACTGTCTATTGACTATGTGTGTTCCTTTTTTAGTGCATCAAGCATTCTTTCTTTTATGCTGAATTAAATGTTTTGTTGTTTTTGTCACTGCTGTATTTTTGTTTTCCCATTTTTATACTATTTTGTTAGGCCAAGATTTATCTGTTACTTAGTAAATTACATTGCCTGTTGATTTTACAGAACATCAGTATGAATGTAAAAGTGTGGTCCCCCAGTCTTGTAGTCAGCATGTGTGAAGGGTTCTATGTGTTGTTGAGAAACTTCCTTTAGTAATGGCAGCAGACACGGTGCTTAGACAGAGTCACAGGCAGGAGCATCAAATGCATTGTGTCTGTTCTTATACATACATATGTCCCAGAGTTGTTAGTGTAGCTAAAATTAGCCAAACGAGGGAGAGAGAGAGCAATCCTAGACTGGTCCCTAGTGGAGTATTGGTATGGAGAAATGTGCCCACAGCGGCTGGTGGCCACCTGCTCAAAGTCCCAGCATGCTTATCACCCTGGACGGCAGGCGTGTAAGAGAGGGGGTTACAAACAGAGGCCTTGCCATGATAAACAGGCAGGGAGATTTCCACTGGATCAGGGAAAAGAGAGGCCACATGAACCAGGCCACTCAGTCCCGTGCCTCTACGGCATTAGCCTGAAGCCTCTGGGATGTCCAGTCAGGAACTTAAAATCTGACAACTCTACACAGCGTTAGAGTTGTGGGGTTGTGGGGTAACCTTTCTTCAGCAAGAGATTTTTTTCATTTAAAAAAATAAAATTGTAATTATGCACTTTTGTATTCTTAATTGCAATTATGAGCCTTAATTATAGTGTTTATAATACACTGTTTTTCAGGAAACATGGCAAAGGTCTGTCTGTATCAAAACTGAAATTTAAACCTAAATTCTGAAACCAGTGCTAAGTAACTTTGGTTTCCATGAACTGAGGCCACCCATAGGCAGAATTAAAAGGTTTCTTTTTATTGTTTTAACTATTATACTCATTATGCACTGGTTTTGGTTTAAAAAATGAGCGGATAGTATAAACTAATGGGGATATTTTCAACCAGATGAGAAATCCACCCTCCATGAAATAATTAATATGTGTCACCCTGGTGGAAAAGAAGTGTACGTACCAGCAGATGAACAGATGTCCAGGGAAGACAACTCAAAGCTCTTTTGCTGCCCAATAGGCTCATTGAAGTGACTTCAAACCCCACCCGTAGGTTTCCCTGCCAGCCACACTGATCCACATCCAAGAAGTCAAAAAGGTTCATGTAGAATTTCTTTTTTCCCCAATGTCTTTATGTAAATGTAATTTTGTGTCACGTACTCACAGTCTTTTGTGTGTGTGTGTGTGCTTGAATAAATCATTCATTTCATTCTGTTCATTAAGAGGCATTAAACAAGATTCCATTAATCTGGTCATTAGGGCACTTCAAAAAAAAAATGAAGCTACTTATTAAAAGCAGTTCCAGCTGTGTACCCTCGTTATTCTCTCTTATCCACAGCGCTTAACAATGCTTGTGGCACTCTACCAAAACCAAGAGGGGGGAAAAGGACGACCATGTTTGGCAATTTGGACACTGTTCCATTATCATTGGTCTGGACTTGCAGGGAGTGATGAATAAACATTGCTTTCGGGTATGTGAAGGAGATCTATTTGCACGTCATTTACATTTGAAAATTGGGCACGCACATGCCCATGCTTAATTACTACACAATTCATTTTTCTGTTTCCGCCATACCTCTCAGTCTATTTGTGAAGTATTAAAAGCTCTAAATTTATATGGAGACGAGCTAAAGGCTAAGCAATTGATCGGCACATTGATGTAGCAATGCCTGAATGACCATAAAGGTGTTAAATTGGTTTCTTGGAGGGTATGCATTTTTCATTATAAGTGCTGAGAGAAGGTTCCTTGTAAAAGCTCTGTGATGATTCTGAAATATTAAATGACCCCACCTTGTACAAGACCACTAAATGAAAGCTTTAATGTGAATCTGGGCATAACGAGAAGAAAAGCAGAAGAATGTAGAAGAATGTACACACATCTTTTATAATAATACACTTATTTATAATTCACTTATTTATAACAATACACTTAAATTCCAAAGATTTAATTGTAGTCTGAAATCTGACTTATTCACTGTCTGTTGTGTTTAGGTCTCTCATTCAGGGAAACAAAGTCAGTTGTCTCAAGCAATGAATGTGAGCATAGCTGAAGTCAATAACTGTAATTCACTTTGGCAGTCCTCCAGACATATTTACAACTGCTTTCAGCATGGCCTAGTGTAGATTAACATTAACACGGTTGTAGTCTAGACTTTATCACATTTTTCATAACCATAATATCAGTTCCTTTTAATTCATACCTTTGTTTCTTAACAGTAAAACATTTGGTGACAGAGGAATTTGGGTTTTTTTGTTTTTGTTTTTGTGTTTTGTTCTGTAACCATTGCTAAAGTGCTACTGTTCACGCTCCTGTGCTGCATTAGCTACATGCATAGATGTGTTCTAACTGAAACTATGCTGAAACTAAAGCTTGTATGGAGCTATGGTACACATGGCACACTTTTTTTTCTGGATGTA
The DNA here is from genome assembly GCA_037974365.1 of Hydrocynus forskahlii. Classification (NCBI taxonomy): domain Eukaryota; kingdom Metazoa; phylum Chordata; class Actinopteri; order Characiformes; family Alestidae; genus Hydrocynus; species Hydrocynus forskahlii. The sequence goes on from JBBPCX010000038.1 coordinate 13,569,273, forward strand.
AATAGGCCTAATCCATACAGCACATATCAGAGTGAGGCTGAGTTACGCTGGGTTGTGACAGGGTAAAGAGGAAACTGACATCGAAGAAGCAATGGCAGGAGAGCTGAAAAAGGTCAGAGATGTCCTTTCTGTCCGCCTGTCATATCTCCTTGAGTCTCCCAACCCTAACAGACTTCCCCCAGTGCCCTGTGGCATTCTTATCCCTTTTGATGATCCAAACACGCATCCCATGCTGAAGATTTGAGGGGAGGGTCTTTGATGAGAGTGTTTGTCTTTAAATTTGGATTAAGTGACAGGTCCCTTTGTGGACTGTGCAAATGCTTCATGCACTCGAAAGACTTCTGCAACAGTCTCCCTGAAGCAGGAAAATCTTTAGACAGGACTTTCAATAAACCTCCTTTCATTCTGGACATTGTAAAAAAAAAAAAAAAAAAAAAAAGATTTTTAAGAATGCAAGATCCCTGGATTCTGGAGTAGGGTCAAATGCAATAATGTCTTATGATGTTATAAAAATCAAATAGAATGTCCCACCTTGGTCTGATGTATTTGTACTTGCCCTATTGATGGTTTAGCTTCTTGAATGTTCATGTTAATCGCTGCTTTTGTTGCCACTGTTATGACTGCAACACTAAAAACAAGATTTTAGGAGTCAAAACACTTGGACGCAGAGGCGTTGGTGGCAGTTTCATCTCTCAAGGCAATAAGATAAACTCGTGTCCTTTGCATTCAAAATATTAACCTTGAGAGCAGTATTTTAATGCCCTGAACTCAGTGACCTTCTACTTTGGTGTGTCACAATTTTTCTTTCTTTTTTGGGGGAGTCAGCCCATTTGTTAACAGGTAAATATCAGAAGCTAAACTATTTTTCAAACTCTATGTAAGAGTATCAACAGGACAATATTTATGTGGAATGAGATAAGGTTGAGGAAAGGGTTTTGGTTTTTCTCATCTTTCACATCCATTGCGCTCCTGTCCACGTCTGACTGCGTTGTGTAAACAGTGATGCTGTGAGCCATGAGAGTCCAGCAGGAGTGACAATGATCCTGTTGTTCAGCTTCCTCGTTCATTCATGTCAGAAAGTGTTCCCACAGTTCCAAGAGCAGAGAATCTCACCACTGAGCGCTAATGTAATCACAGGTGATAAACGAAGTGGCCCGCTGGGTAACACTGCTGGACAAACAAATTAATTAACAACAGGGAGCAGTGGTGACATGCATGGTGAGAGAGGGGGCAGGTGTGTTCCCTGTGTTCACAGGAAAATTACTGTGTGTTTTAGAGGAAGAATGAAGCCTAATCTGAACTAAAAACAGTAGCGACATGCAGCCTGTGGGAAAGCTGGACGTCTGCAAGGATTTCATTCAATGAAAACCTTGTATTAAAAACTTCTACTCTTCATAAATAGGATATTTAGTATTTTCAGATGGTGTAAAAATAAAAACATAAATGAAGAGTTTTATTTATGACATCAATAAATGGTTTCAATCTATTGTCTGGTCCAGCATGAAAAATAAAGCAAATTAATCAGTTTTTCATTTTCAGTTAAATAAACCTGAGTACGCATACTAGAAAAGGTGCACGAAACTCACTACTCTCTCTGTGTTTCTCTGCTTCTTCTCAGGTTGACGACCAAATGAAGCTGCTCCAGAACTGTTGGAGTGAGCTGCTCATCCTTGATCACATTTTTCGGCAGGTGATGCACGCCAAAGAGGGCTCCATCCTCCTGGTTACGGGGCAACAGGTGAATTTCTGTTCCGTAGCCATTCCTGTTACCTGAACACTTCTCCGTCCGCACTCGACCTCCCCATAGAGCTCATCAGGCATTTCACCAGTGTGGATCAACATCCTTTAAAGTACTATCGACTGGACCGGCCTATGCAGTCACCACTCCATTAAAAATAGATTACGCTTATAGGTATAAGCTAATGTGACCAGAATAATCAATTGTGCATTTCTTACCAAGTCTGTAGAGTCCGAATAAATAAAACGGCTGGTTAAGCATGCACAAGCCATTGCAGTCTATGAGAGGAAGAGCGAGAGAGGAAAAGAGAGGAGGGAAGAAGCCATGATTTACCTTGCTGGTCTCTGTGGAACAGCGCTGGGTGGATGCCTCAGGCTTTGCTGGAGTTCTCAATGCAGGGGGTCCTTTCATTCTGTCTAGGGCACACACACATATATGCACGCACGCATACACACACACACACACACACACACACACACACACACACACACACACCCACACACACTCACTCATAGAGTCAAATGTTTAAATTGCTCATTATAAATATGCTTCTTAGCACAGCCTTTCTGTCTGTAGAGTGTAAGGTTTCAATTATTAATCAGATATTTTCCCTCTACCCCTTTTCGAAATGTGAACTTCAACAAAATGTTCAACAATACAGTCATAAATATTGAAGTGAAAGAGGGTGATTCAGTGAGGCGGAGTGCGGAGCCACTAGACAGACAGGTGAATTCAGCATTGATAACGGCTCTACATTTTGTTGAAGTACAGAAAATCAATCAGTTTTCAACTTATGTTCAATATGACCATTTAAAAAATAACTAAAGTGTATGAATCAGCCGGTAAAGGCACTGCTTAGATACTGAGAAGTAAAGGTATGTCCCACTGCTGTGATTCAAGTGCGACGTCGGGCATTGGTTGCCAGGAGTGTGTATTTAGCACTTTGAGGCAGGAAGAATGAAAGGGTCACCCTGTTCTCCAGTTGACTGGGCTGCTATATGAACGGTATGTTTTAGAACTTAATCATTTTCTATTGTTCTCCTCTATCTGTTTAGCAAAACTGAGTAACCTGTCATGTATATTAGATATATGTATGCAGCATTCACATTTCAGAGTACTGATGGAGTAAAGTGTATTGTTTTGGGGACAGGCTACATTCAGACACACAAATAACAGCTTTATCTGCAGCAGAATGCTATACTGCCTAAAGATTTAAAAATCATAAAACATCTATTTGCACATACTTCAGTATTTTTTACAACACTTCATGTTCATCAAAGTGTATTCCTTGTGTAATCCATTGTTTAATCATTCCATTCCATTCTGTAATCATTTGTCAATTTTATTTTCAAACTTGTGAACAGCACAAGTTCAAATATAACTCAAATATTTCACACCCAAATACAGTCCAAACACTAAAAGATTTTTTTTTCAAAATGAACATAATTAATCTTTTCACTTGCAAACTAACTAAAAAAATATGCTCTTCTATGAAAAACCTTTTGAAAAAACAGGTTAATGACTAGAGGTGTAGGCACTATATAGAGATGCACAATAATATAGAGATGCACAATAATATTTGTATTAGACTGTTATTGGAATGGTGCATGTAGATAGATCATATCATGTTCAGGGGAAATTGAATTATAATTACTTACCATAATTACTAAAAATTATGTTTACTGGATTATTGACTGCTAAATGGTAATAGTGCCAGCAATGTTTAGGAGGTATGAGGCTGATAGCAATAGTGTTAGGGGGAAACACTGGGATTTTGTTCCATTTTGTCATCTGTCGTCAGCCAGCGGCAGCCGGCTTTTCAGACGTTTAGTTCGACTTTATCTTGATACCTTAAAGCCATGCTGTGAGGTGTGCTGGAGTCCCTGTGTTTGATTAGTGAGGGCTGCGTGGTGTCTGGTCTCTCCGTGTTTGACTGGTGAGGGCTGACTGAGAGCAGTGGGCGAGGGGAGGGAGGCCACGTCTTGTTTGCATATTTTGGCTAATGAACAGCTGGTGTTGAAAGGGCCTGTGGGGAGAGGAGCAGGAAAAACGCACGCTGTTCATTATGTCCTATTATTCTACAGCAGGCCAGGAGTGACAGCCAGGTCGCACACACACTCATACACACACGTATAGGCACATTTGAATTGTGCTGGGCAACAGTTAAAAACACATTATATTGTAACTTTGTCAGATACATTTGTCAACCATTTATGAATAAGCAAGTGACTAGCACACCAGCAAGTCCATCAACATTACAGAGAATTCTATGGGATAAATGACATATATTTTGTAATTTTTACTTTTCATTTTTGTACTGAATAATTATCAGATACACACACTTAATAACTGAAGAACTTACAAATACACATACTTTATAACTGAATAACCTATAAATGCATGTAAAATGTAAAAGCAACAGGAAGCAGTACTAGGTGCTGAAGGAGCATGGAGTTACAGAAAATTAGGGAAATTTTCTGCATCCTCTTCTTTTTTCTGTCTCTCTGTTTTATGTTTCTTCACAACGATAGGATATAGAGATAGGTTTGTAAGTTCTGCTTTTTTTCCACCCAAGCATGTGTTGTTGCCTCTCACCGCCATTTGCAATGGCAGCAAAGCACTGTGGGGGATTAGCCCTGAAATGTAGCGACACACGACACCGCGTGGAAGGCTTTCAAATATGTCACCGGCCCACATCTCTCCCTCCCGCTGCTTTGAACATAGCTGTGCGCGCTCCCTCTTTCGATCTCACACCAACCCCCCCACCTCACCACCACAACACACACACACACACACACACACACACACACACACACACACACACACACACACTCCCTGGTCTCTCTCTCCTAGGCTCTTGAACACTCAGGCTGCTTGGCCTTCAGAGGAATCCAAATCAGACATAGGCAGCCCATTTATAATCAAATTTATACAGAGCTTTGTCTTTTGTCAAGATCAAGCAGCGATGGAGCTGGAATGTCAGGCAGAGTTAGTGAATATCACTGCATAATGTTTACAGTCCTACAGCAAGGTCTCTCTGCATCACGCACTTCAGCATTTTACTTTTTTGTTGCACCCTCCCCAAAGTCCTGGAATTCCTCTGAAAGATCTTAAAGAATGTTTAGAATGAAATGTTTTCTAAAAAGTTGAACAAATGCCTTTAAAGAAGTTTTTTGTGTCTTTTTAATTTTATGTAGCTTTTTACATTTTTCTGAATATGTTTCATTTCAAGTACACTGTTGATGAGTGGGTCTGTGAAACTGCACTTATAACGCTGTAACTGATTAAATTACACAGAAGGTTAGCTGTAGCTGAGAGAGTCCATTCATTGACATTATTTCATGCACAGTTGATTGTATGGAGGCAGGCTGACACCTTTGGGTAAGGAAAGGGTTGGTTTTCACTGACTCATAAAAAAAAGAAAAACAACATACATAGAACGAATGAAAGAACAGCGAAATGAGGGGGCAAGACAGAAAATACAAGGTATGTGTGTATGGCGGGGGGGCTTGTGCTGGTGAGAAATTCTCTAGGCTGGGCTTTAAAAAATTCCACTCATCATATTTACACAATAAATAAATTCCAATCCACACGCGTTTTTAATTGCAAATCTAGCTCCAAGGGAGCCCTCCTTGTGCTTAGGAGGCCTACCGTCTACCTACCTCCAGAAACCCTTGCACAGTCAATTATGGTAATGAATTGTCAATAAATATAAAAATTTAATATGGCCTGCTTACAGTGAGTGGCAGCTAAGGACTTGCCTCCAAGACAAATTTGCTGCTACTGCAGATATTAAGTGCACCTGAAAGGGGAGGGTTGAGCCTGGTAGCCTGGGGGACCTCCGGGGGCCCCCACATGCTCGTGCCTCTTCAGCCCCCCCTTCGTCTGGTGATGGGAGCAAGGGTCCGGGGGTCCACACGCTGGGGACGGAGAAACGTGCTGCTCTCCTCCTTCTTCATTTTGATGTTGATTATCATTCTACCTTCTCTCCTGCACACTGTCCCTGCTGTGCTGAGAGCAGCTGAGCTGTGCTGGATAACACACACACATGTACACAGTGAGAGATTGCAGTTTGTAGGGCTGTACCTGCTTGCTGGATTGGTATGTGGTATTAGTTAACACGGTAGACTTGGCCAGGGCTAGTGTAAGAGAAAAGTTGGATTTACACTTTAAAAATGATAGTAAAGTTACATGAGTCGGGTGTATATTTGGAGATTTGGAGCCGGCCAATTCATTATTTTGTACCCCAAGCATACCTTAATCAAAGCTTTTTTTTCTTTAAACAAACATAAAAACTACAGGAGACAGAGAGAGACCCACTAGAATTATGAATGATGAAAAATGCATTCAGATGTGCTGTATATGATTCCATCAACTTTGAGCCAAGCCTATCATCTTGACATGTGCTGAAAAAGAACACCAAGAATCAATACCCTTGATTTTTTAGAACCCGTTCCCCAAGAAACACATGCAAAATGCAGGTTCCAAATATATTTCTGAAGAAATGAATTCAAATATATATATATATATATATATATATATATATATATATATATGTCTGCGCGATATACAGCGGGGG
>JBBPCX010000038.1:13575822-13603425 GCA_037974365.1 Hydrocynus forskahlii
TGTATGTACATGTCTGATTAATATGAAATGTAATAGGGATGCTGTCGCTCTATATAACACAGTTGTGTGTACACCTCGTGTTCAGGGCTGCCCATTGGTCCACACTGACAGTGTGTGTTTTTGTGGTCTTTTCCCCTCTCCTTCAGGTGGATTATGCCCTAATTGCCTCCCAAGCTGGGGCTACACTCAACAACCTCCTGAGTCATGCACAGGAGCTGGTGAGCAAACTGCGCTCCCTCCAGCTGGACCAGAGGGAGTTTGTCTGCCTCAAGTTCCTGGTGCTGTTCAGCTTGGGTGAGTACAGAGAAAAGGAAGGGGCAGATAGGCGGAGGAGGAGTAGAATAGGTGGGAGGAGGCAGGATCCCTCACGCTTGCTCCCAAGGTTCTTGGGGGACCTTGGGATAATCCGAGAGACGGCACTTTCTCTCCCTCCTTGTCCCTGTCTGATAAGCGTGCTGCTGCAGACGGCTGTTATATATGCCACTGTCTTAGGCACTGAGCCTCTGGCTGTGTAGAAGCCCTTTGTCACTGATCTAGGACCAGCATATACACACATTTTGTCTTTAACCACTAAAATCATAAGGGTTTGTATGTAGGCCCACACTCTCACTCTCATAAATACATAACTTCTATATTAGTAGTTACGGAATACTTTGCAATAGTTACTAAGTAATGTTTTAAGATTAAAAACTGAATAATGCTTTAACACAAAGGTTAAGCTTTGTGAGGTAAACTGTGAATCCTTTCAGAACTTCAACTTCTCTGCATCTTTCTCGGCTATTATACCTGTGTATCTGTTTGCACACTTGTTATCATTAGTTAATTTGCTATAACTCTACTCAGCAGCCTTGGGTGTTACACTGTTCTTTATCAGATGTAGTTGAGTTGATTTTATAACTGCTACACTGGACTTGTGATCCTTAATTAATAATTTATGAGGGTTGCATAGCCTGCCACTCATTTCAAAATTTATTCTCAAACCAGTTTCCAAAATTTCAAAGTTTCAATAATTTCAGAAACACTCAAGGACATGCTACTCAAGTTTTCTACCTCTGTTCCACCTAAAGATGCCAGTTAAATACAAAATATCAACAAGTCATGGAGTTCTTCAATGACAAACATCCCCAGTTTATCCCACATTTCTACACTTCCCACTCAAGAACCAAAAAGCCATCAGTTATCTACCCTCCTGGATTCTTCTTTATAAGTTATCTTGTCATCACTCATTAATGAAGTCATTGAAGTCAAGGTCACTTTCTCAGCAAACCCATGAAAGATGCTCGTCTAAACCCTCAAAACCAAAATGTAGAAATAGACAGGGCTTGTGGTTCCCCCATGAGAAAATACTGGAATATTAATATACTGCTGTGCACGTCGACAACATTATCATATCACTCTGTCTGCTCATTTCAGAAAGAGAAGAGACAGAATGTTAGGTTCACGTGTGCCTTAGCCCGAGTTGTTTTTGAGCGGCATCATATCACAAAGTGCACAGCGATCGCTTTTAAGCAGTTCCGCAAGGGCTCTTGACACCTTGAGAATGTTCCTTAAATCCTTCCCCATCACTAACAAACTAACAAAGGACCAGAACAGTGGTGATGTTCCTCCTGCCTTTAGTCCAGCCCTCTGGGCCTGATGGGATTTATGTTTGCATTTTTTTGTTGTTGCATGGCAGAGGTTTTAGCTGGTGGTGGGGGATGGGCTTTGGCTCTAAATAATTTGGCGGAAACATCATCCATAATGAAACACTCACCTGAGGGGAGTGTATCGCCCCCGGCGCTGCCCCGCGCTAGCAGCTAGCGTCAACCAACTCATCTGTCTGGCCGAGGGTGAGTAAGAGACTAAGTCTGGACATTAGAGACTGCACTGATTAAAATCATCCCGTGGTCAGAGGCTTGTGTGTGTGTGTATGTGTGAGCCTACATACGTGTGTGTGTGTGTGTGTGTGAGAGAGAGAGCGAGAGAGATGGTACCTACTAGATGCTATTGAGGAGTCAATTAATTAGAGGTTAATGAAATGAGGCATGAAAATACCTTTGTGCTTTATTAATACTTAAGGCAACACAGAGTAATATTCACTCTCCCTGTTCAGTTTAGATTGAGAGTATTTTAATGAGAGAGGCTCAGTCCAGGCTCTTCAAACCCTTCAAGCCCTTCCTTTCTATGTGTTTCATTTTTTTCACTTAACCCCTAAGGTGCCAGATTTTTTATTCAGTTAATAGTCTTAAGATGGTGCATTCAGTAGCTACTGTGAAAATAATTAAAAGGTTATGCACTTATGCAAGTAAAATAAATTGTGGAACTCAACACAAGTCACCTTTTTGCCACACAACGCATGGCTTCAGAAAATTGTAGTAGGCTTTTAGCTCAAGTTTTGGTGATCCTCCACACTTTCTTCACTTATCCAACTCCCTGTCCTAACCTCAATTACATCAGTTCACTTAAGAGCCTCTTTTCACTCTATCTAAGCATAGTCTTCCCTTTCTGGCCCATTTTCACAAATGAAGAAGGCTTAAAGGAAATCAAAGGCACATTTCTCCAGACCTGACATGCTGTTTTGGGCCCCATAGCTCTAAGCTACAGCAGTTTTCTGTCAGCTCTTGAGATGCTTTGTGATCTGTCACTGTCGGGCCACCCAAGGGAGGGTGGTTCTTTGTAAAGGTAAGTGTCGATAAAGAGAAGGATGGACATGGCTTGACCCAGGAGCAGCCACTTGTCTCCTCAGATTTGGGAGGGCTATTGAAAGGAGCGATTGCACCCAGCAGAACACCTCCCACACTCTTTATTCTGCGGTGCCTCTGTCGTTCTGCCTCTGTCAGTCTCCGCAGGTCATGTGGATGGAGTGGCCCTTGCTAGAGCTGAAGGCTTTATCAATGGGTAAAAAATTTCAGCAAGGGTATTGATTTCCTCAATGGAAATGGGGCAAAAGAGGCTGAGTGATGCTATTTGAGGCTGTTGCCATGACAGTGCACACCTAAGATGTCCTAGGGCACAGTTTTTGCTATCAGACAATTGTGTTTTTGGGAAAGAAAGTAAGAAAACAAGGACATGTCTTTCAAGGTGATTTTGCTCAGTAAATATGTATCTACTGACAATGTGCTCAGTTAATACACACTCTGAAGTAAGGTTCTTTGAAACAATGCCACAGAGGAACCACACCATCCACATGACCAGAAGAACCTTTTAAAACTCAATTTTAGTACTATTTAGGCAACTGAAAACACATCTTGGCACCTTTGACTAGTCTGTCTTTGTAGAGGTAGAGTCAGATTCTATTAAATCACAGTCTGTGAGAGACTTCATGTAACTTCATGTACTCCAGTATACGTCATGCACATTAGAAAAAAATACCACTGCTGTCATGGCTTGTCAGGTTCCCAAAGAAATCCTTTTAACTCCCAGAAGTTGTCCTTTAAATCACCCCGACTGGCCAGTTTTGTTCCTGGTGCTTCTCTTTCCCTGCACATTTTGCCATGTTTTAGTGCACCTAATCTAAGTAAGTCTTCGTGATTAGGTAAGTTAAAGCAGAGAAAGCACCAAAATGTTCTGGAAAGGGTTTACTGCTACAAGGTTGAAAGAGAGACACAATGAAAGAGAGACACAATTCATTTACAAAGCTTTATTTTTTAAAACAAGTATGAAGGTTCATTAAGGTCCTGTTCTTTGTTCAGTAAAGCCCAAATGGCTTATTCAAAGTTTGATGTGAAAATCTGTATATTACCAGAACAGAATAAAGATTTCATTATGATGCAAAATATTGAGTATTAATTATTCAGCTGAATGTACATCTTATTAGTATTACTAGTTGACAACATTTTATTATAGGCTCTATGTTGGGTCAGGTGACTTCTGGAGTTTGTTGAATTAGAGCTCATTAGAGCCCATAAAGCATCAAAATGTGTCCTGTATTCTAAGATGAATATTTAGTTGTCACAGAGTACAAAAGGTTTCATTCCTATATTCTAAGGCAAATATTATCATTTTTTGGTAGCTAAAACATATAAGCTGGGTATATTTTAACAACCAAATGAGAATAAAATAAACTTACACATGAGTGAGTTTTTACTGCATTCAAAATATCTTGAATAGATATTGAATTTGTGATGTAAATTACATCTAAACATCTAATTAGTGATAACTAAAACTCTAGTTTTGGAACATATCTTGATGAAGTGATGTATTAATGACGAGTTAAACTCTTAGTAGCTCAGATGCAACAAAATCCAGAAGTCACTTGACACTATTTGGAACCTTTGATAAAATGTTTGCAATTATCAATATTAATAAGATGTGAATTTAAGTCATTAATCCAATTAATCAAGCCTTTATCATTTAGTGCCTAATTTGGGTTTTACTAAAGAACAAAACTACAATAAACCTCCACTATTTAAACCACCAATATTTAGTCACTAAAATAAAGTGTTATCTCATAAAAGCACCAGCGTGCATTTCGCCCGACTGATTTACACTACGTTATTTAACAAGAGATTAGTTGCTACATGTTATGAGAGAAATTCAATAGATAAAATGTATAAAATGGTATTCAGCAAATGAAGTTGCTTTTCAGACAGCAGCATGGTTTGAAGGGAAATATAATGTACTGAGCTCTAGCTATTGTGTAAATGAACAGACTGCATTCCTGTAGTCGCCTGCATTCCCCTCTGTCAAGGTGTATAGATGGCATTCTGGCATTGCACGCTGGTATTCTATTCAGTATATATTGTCTAGTATAATAAACCTTCATTGTTTTTTGCTTTGGGGTTTCCAGGCATCCCCACAAACCTGTAAATTCTCCTCCTGGCCTCCTGAAAATGTAAGGCATAAACTCAGGTTGTTCATTTAGAGAGAGGATTTTCTTCTTTCCCTCTTTGAAGAGGAAAAAAGAAAGTTCCCAGATAGGTAGGGTCTAATTAAGCAGCCTTGCCTTATTTCCCTGGCCAAAATCGATGCGCCTACCCTTGTGCAAAGAGGGAGAGATCAGTAATGCATGTGTGCTGCCTCATAACTGGTGCAAATATTCATTTCCTGAAACGGACCAAATAATTTGGAAGTAGTCGGGATTGATTAACATTCGAGGGCTGTGACCGTTCAATATTTATGCCTCGGAGACGCCCGACTGGGGGCAAATAATGGTGCATAAAACTACTGCTATGTCTTAATTAAATGCAAGATAATAGGGGCAGGTTTTTCTTGTGAGCCAAGCAGTTTGACACTGACGGGCAGTAAGTCATTTGGAAGATGTGAGGCCTAGGCCCAATCAATACACATATAAAGCAAGTGTGTGTGTATGTTTGTGTGTGTTTGTGAGTGTGTGTGTGTGTGTGTGTGTGTGTGAGAGAGAGAGAGAGAGAGAGAACCCCAGTCAGAACAGTATGTACCTGAAAAAAGGTTTATGGTGAAACATGAGAATAAAAACTAAAGCTTATATTTATTTTCAATCATTTGTGACAATATGTAGAAGCCCTCGACTGATCTGACATCTCTGCATTTCTTACCAGCCTGTACTCTCTCTGTAAGTATACAATGATTTGAACAAAAACATTCATTTGGACTTCGGTCAAATGTGAAAAAGCCTCCAATCAGTCCTGAGTGTTCTGATGTTTTACAAATCTTGAGTGGAGGCAGGAGTGGGCCTACGCAATGACCCTAATATTCAGGGCTTTTTTTTATTTTTTATTTTTCTCACCATCCCTACATTACAGATGCCAGAAATCAAAAGCTTAACCTGGCCACATTGGAAATAGGCTCTCTGTGAGGCGCTGTTCTTATTAGGAGCCTTAAGAGGCTTTCAGACTTTATCAAGCTTTAAAAGCTGCAGAGATCTTCTACAGCTTACTATATGGACCAACAGTACACGCTCCAGTCATTAAACAGATGTAGGAGGCTAAACTGTAGCACTTTACCTTTAACCCTACTGACTTTTGTTACAGTGCATCATAGTTAAATCCCAGACACATCACATAGCCTGTCTTCACGATTCATGTAAGCGTAAAGAACCCCCAGGTTCTTTACTTTTATCAGTAAATTTGCTTTAAATTGTTTCTTTTAAATAATTATATGATAAGTTATTAAAGCTTTTATCCAGTCAGTCTACAAACAAGCCAGATAACCAGTGTAGATTTAGGCTTATCTGCGGTTAGAAAATACCATTGCCCTTTAGGCATTTAATACACTAAGGTTTAAATTTATTTTCAGCATTTGTTTTAACAAAACAACTAACATACTGCACTAGTGAATCTGTCATGCCTGCACTACTTTTATACCAGTTATAATCTTTAAAAACAGCATGACCGCAGTTTATGTTAATTATTCTAGTTTAGCTGATTAGTCTTTTCTGTTTAGAATCAAATACATTTAGAAAATTCCAGGTAAAAAATGTTTGTGCGAATTGGTTGGAAAGTTATAGGAGTTTGTTTCTGTAACTTTGTGGGCTATGCTGAATCTGTAACAGAGTTCTGCTTGCAAAACTTGTACAAAACACCCACTCCTTTCCCAGATGGTGTGATTTAGAATAGACATAGCGAGGTGTATGTGCTGATTCCCCACCCCCTCCCAAACACACATACACACACACATACCTCCGTCTTTCTCCCTCCGGCTCGCTCGCTCTCTTTCTCTGCCGGACCCTTATTACAAGCTGTCAGTTTATTATAAAACATTAGGAAAGCAGAGGGACACTTGCAGTTACTGTCTTATCGATCGGGGGGGATAGATTCTGTGATTTAGCACCCAGGCCTCCCGTATTTCCACATTCTCAGCCTCCTATTAAGGCCTGTGCTTTACTTTGGCTATTGATGTATCAACATTAACAGTTACAAGCAGCTACAGAAAATCAATGGCTAACTTTTATTACCAGCTGCATAACATGCTGGCCGGCCTGCGCTTCGCTACTAAGCAGACAGGCCTATCCGCAACATTCTGCACACATGTCAGGTGTTTCCTAACTGATACCTGCACTGGAAATATCAATCATAAGGGTGCTGCTGTGTTTTCTGCCTGCTTTTGCAAATAGTTGCTCTACCACCGATCACTTTTCTTCAGTCATTTTTTAAAATATCTGAACATCCAAGCCTCATTACATACAACATCAATAGCTTGGATGGTCTCAGACTCTGCATTTCTTTTCTTTATTTTTTGTTCTACAGAATGTTTTAAAAAATCCTAATGGACATGTAGCAATGTTAACTTTGGAAAAAAAATTTAAGCTATATGCAGATACGTTTTCTACAAACAAAATATGAAATGAATACAACCTGTAGTTTCTGTCCATCACCTGAATTGAGAAGGATGCTTTTTAAAGAGGGAGAGCTAAACAGGAACTGTAGTGAAAACAGATCCCACTAAAAGATTTATGAGGCTTGCGATCCTGCCGGGACAAACATACACGAGCCCTTTGTTTTTCCGATCAATGGGCCGAAGTTTATTATTTACCTTTGCTACGGTGGTACTTTTCGTTTTTTACAAGTTGTAAAGGGGCACTGTTGTTGTCCGTGTGTGTGTGTGTTTGTGTGTGTGGTTGTGCAGACTTTCATTTCTTTTACATGACCTGCTGGTCATGCTAGAGGTTATCGTGGATAGCAGCATTCCACAATGCTAATATCGTACCATGGGTGCAGTGTAGCAGGCTCAGTTAGCTCAGTCTGGGCCAATTAAAGAGTGCATCTTCTGTGGGCTTGAGAGGAAAGCTTCACCAGGCCCGAAGCCCAGCACAGTGTCTTTCTGTGGCCAAATCGAGGAGACAGCCAGAGCTACGGCCGCCGTAGGGACGTCTCTATTGATCAGGTGGCTGCCATTATTTAAACATTGCGCACAAACACAGATAAGCATGTTACACAAGCTCCATAGCACCCCCTCGCCCCTCCCGGCCTGTCATTTCTCAATCGATCCCACAGAAAGATTTCTAAGCCAGAGCCATCCATAAAAGCTCCTTGGTCGCACAAGAGGGAAAGCGTGGCGGTAGCAGCTCCTCTCCCCAGGGCAGGCAGCAGGGTCAAAGACACACAAACACACACACACAGAAGAGCTGAACAGACCTGACCCTTTCAGAGCAACCCTTACATTACAGATGATTATTTATTTGATGAACTAAACACTTCCTTGAATATAATGCCCTGATTAAAAAGGAATGTATTCAATGTGGGAGCTATTTTGCGATTATATTTAAATGTAATTTAGTAGTTGCACAATTAGGTATAGTAATGTAATGAATTCCATTTGTGTTCAATTTATATTTGCAACAGCATGATTCCATCCATACCTCTGACTTTTTCCTCAATTGTTTCAATGTCACTGTATAACAGAAACAGAAATTACTCCAATCATTTGTTATTTTTAATGAAAAGTGCAACTTCTAAGGATCTGCTGTACAGCCACGGGACTGGGCTCTCTCCTTAAAGAAAAAAAATGTCAAATCCTTTTTGAAATGATCTGATGTTTGAATGTTTAAATTTAATCAAGCATTATCTCTTCTTCAGTTTAAATCATTTTTAATACACTACAGTCAGTGAAAAGATTAATTATAGTGAGTCATTTGTAACATCTCAGAAAAAAACATCTGAATTGTACATTAATTTCATGAAAGCCATCACCATGGTTTCTGTAATGAAAAAGTTCCTGGTAATAGATATTATAACAGTATATTTGCCATTTTTTATTGTGACATTTTGATGTCAAGCATCCATCTAAGAGTTGGTGAAGTGCCATTTATCTCATTCTGGCTTTTAGCTTACAATGGGACATCACAGTGGAGCAGCTTTTCACGCTTCACACACAAATATCTTCATGTTTTAGTGTTTTTTATAGATGTAGATATATTTATAAAAAATGCATAAAACACACGATATATGATTTGCTGAGTGTATCATTGCTTTGAAAGAACAGTAGAATAGTAGAAAACATTCTAACATTCTACTAACATTTTTCTTTCAGAAATTTTGCTTTTGTCAGGTTAACATTCATAGTACTGTGTAAGGTTTCTTTTGGTGTTATTATGAGAAATGGAAACAAAATAAGAGATTTCTGCAGCATGGAGTTCCAGTCCACAGGGACCATAGTTTCATTAACTTACACCTAAATAACATCATACCTTAAATCTTGTGAAATATTAGGGAATTTTTTTTTTTTTTACATTTGATCAATATTGTCTAGCACTACTTCATGTGGAATGTATTTAGCCTCTGAAACTAGAGATGGTGATCAAACATAAAGACACAAATGAGTCAACAGGTGCTATGGGCATCTCTTCCCCTGCCCCCCTCCCATTCATTGCAATGCTATCATGTATTTAAAGCAACAAAGCTTTGGAATGCCTACACTGTCTTCGCACTGGAAAAAATACAGCATCATCAGTCTTCTTGTAACATAAAACTACAAGAGCAGCAAGTGTGAAGTGTAAAGGGCAAGAATACATGAGTGGCAGAGGCTTCTTACTCTTCTGAGACACTTATAAAAATAAATGCTCATTTAAATATTGGCTCATCACAGCTCCGGTGAGGGGAGGGAGGCTCATGAGAATAGAAGGCATTTCATGAGGTCAAGCTGACACACTTATGGAGCTCGTCCCAGAAGGGGGCATGTCTTTTCTGTCAGCACTGGGAGTTTTTTGGATGTGGGCTGATTGGGTTTGTTTTTTAGATGTCTATTATTGCTGAAAGGCTGTTTCATCGAGGAGTATGCATGTACAATCACCTGTCATTGTTCTTTCCACTTTTCGAGAATGGTCGTTCCTATTTAGATCCAGCGTTGTTCTATCTTAAGACAACACATCCAGGCCAAATCAGCCCCTAGGTGTGTTGTACATTATTTATATTTACCCATATTGTTCAGTAACTACTTTAAATTATTCTGTAACTACTATCAACTGACATCTTGGTCAAAGAGAGATTTACAAATTTATTCCTGTTTTACGCTGCACTCACTGAGTTCACATTCTGGCTTCCATTCTGTCAGCACCTAATCCAGCACCTAATTCAAACCTTCTACAGCCAACTTGTTAACAGCTGCTGTGTCAAAATCACTGCTGCCAATTCAAGAAAAGAGCTATCAATAACGAGCATCAGCTGCTCTTGCTGATTATTCAGTGCTTTAAATACGAATTAAAATACACTGCAGTACATTTTTGGTGAGTTGAATGCATTACTTGTTTTGCATAATTTGTAGCACCCAATCTACAGTGACAGTGTCACCCTTGACTTTATTTCTGTGAATCATTTTGCTTTTATTACAAAATGTACTACTAAATGTACAGTCTAACTGTGCAACACTATAAATTAACCTAGCTTTGACCGGCAGGTTGCAAACATGTCATGTTATATTACCCCTGAGGTATAGGAGCCCACAGCTACTACCATGGTAGAATAAATTAAACTCAAATTTAGACTATTGGCTTTCTTAAAATGGAAAAAGCTCTTATCTGAGACAAGGGTGCATATCGGTAAAGATGCAAAAGCTAGCTGTTTCTTTAGTCAGCAGAAGCCTAGTTCGATTGTCAAACAATAAAGAAAAATAGAGGCAAAATGGAATGTGAATGTTTGTGTCTTTTTATGTGTGGGGGGATCATGCTATAGATTAACTGTCCTTCACTCACAAAATATACATCCCCAGGCGCTGTGGTGAATTATTAATTCAAATTTGTCAAAAAAAAGGGTTGAGAAGATAAAAAAAAAGATATTGATGGGACGTTGACTTTAATGAACTCATTACGTTTGTATTTTCCACTATGGGCAGTATTTGGACTGCTCCAGGAGTTTAGGGGGAGATGGGGAGATACTTGACCCCTGAATGATTTTCTGCCACTTTATCATAAACAAGAAGATTCTGACGTGCCCCTTTACTCTTGTGTGTATGTAATTAGTGTGTGTGAAAGTGGGCTGAATGTAAACCAGACTCTCTAGAGGGTTAGCACACTAATATTATGTGTGGTTTTGTGTGTGTGAGTGTGTGTGTGTGTGAGAGAGAGAGAGAGAGAGTGAGAGAGAGAGAGATCTTTAAGATTGCTACTAGACCCTCCATTTGAACTTGTCATGTACCTCACCTTAGAGCACTATGAACTAGTCTATCCGCAAATGATTAGCTCAGACTTTGCGATTCGTAATGAAAAATATACAAACCTGGTTGATGCATCATACTAATTTTAACAACATGTTCACTTTCACACCATTCTTAACCCCTTGAACCTTTGGCTTATTATTCAGTTATTAATGTTATTGTATTGTAAATGTATTGTATCTTTGATGTAACTCACTCTTCAGTAACTACTGGGATTTTTTTGCTAACAGCGATGAAAATGTTTAAGAGTAAGATCAACAAACAGTGGATCAACATACAGGGCTTTCGGGGTCAACATACTTCAATCTTTGCTGTCCACAGCATTATAACTCTCTTTCCTCCTTTGACTTTGCTATATTTCCCATTTTGCCACCCTGTTAGTCCTGAGTGGAGTTAGGCCTGTCATAGCAGGGGTGTGAGAGAGTGCAACACATCTTGAGGGTTGTACAGTAGAAATTGGGTGTCAAGACATGTATTTATGACAGTATTCATTAGAGTGCTGCTTTTACAATAATGCCATGACCCACACGTGTATCACCTTGTGGTCTGCACTCATCAACAATTAGTCCTTTCAGCTGTTTAAACCACGTTTGGGCCAAAAGGTTTTCAACAGAAAACTGTTAAATTATTGTCTTGGCAAAGCCTTCCCTTCATCCTAGGAAGATATTTTGATAAACATGAAGCTGATTGTTGCAAAACACATTCAGAGCTATTATGTGTTAACAAAACATATGGCTTTTCCTTAAACTTTTGATTATTACATTATTTAATAATATTTGCTGTTAACGTTTAATAATTTAATGGCGATTATTCAATTATAGATTATTATTGAAAAATTATAAGAAAGTTCTTATCTCTGGTATCACTGCAAATATATCTCTGTAATTTGATACCACAGTTAATTATGTAACAATTATTCACAGAGCATATTGTGCTTACCAATGCTCAAGCCAGGCCAGTGATGACTAAACAGATGTAAATATATTTCTCCTTACCGCAGGAGGAGGCAGAGCACCTCTCAGCTAGCATTTGTTAAAAGAAGGGCTTGCCCAAGTTTCTCGTGTTTATTTCATCATACCTAAGGCGCTTTTCTCCCCGACTCCCCTCATTTCTGCCCCCTCCTCCGTGTGGCGAGCGGTGCAGGTCAAGCCCGTCCTTGGGCAACCAGGACGTCTCCTCTACCTGTTTAACCCAACAGCGACTGGCTTAGATTTGACTTAATGTATCCCCAGCTGGAGCAGTCCTGTTTAATTCTCTTTCATAGCGGCGGGCCACGCCTGGCACAGCAGTCCAGTTTGAGCAAGGGGGAGCAGATTGAGCCTTCATGCTTTATTCTGACAATGCTGACCCAAAAGAAAAAAAACACTCTACCTTCTGGCTCTTCACAGCTTAGTCAGGAGGAACGACCCTCCGAGAAACGAGGGAAAAGGTGTCATTGATATGCATCATTAACAGAGAGAGAGAGAGAGAGAGACAGAAACTTTGTTTGGATAGTAAAAGATGTCCCGCGGACAACCATCTTCTTGCTGACAATGAACAGCTTCTTCTTTTCATGCTGCATGTAATCATTTGATTGCCAGACAGTCTAAGTGTGCTTGTTTAGTTGACTGTTTTAGACCGATAATATGGAGTATATGCAGAAATCTGTATAAATAAGGTTATCATAATTCTCTTTGATAATAATTCTGAGTCACGGAGGTAGTTGATCTACAGCTGCAGGTCATCTGTGACTGTAAAATATTGAGTGCTACAAAAATACAACTGGGAGAACCAACCATTCATGGTGATAATAATTTAGCATGCATGAGACTGAAAAGACTGAAAGAGAAGAACACGGGCATACATCAAGGATAGGCATGGGTGGCTTCATCAAGGTAATAGCTAATAGAGCATTTCTAAACACAAACACAATATGCACATGGCCACTTTGCTTAAAGCAAAGGAAAACACAGTAGATGTGGTAGTTGGGTAAATATTGTTGTATGGTGACTGAGCGGACGTTGGCCGTGGTCTCTTCTGGGCTGTGGTGTGTCAGATTGTGGCTTTGGGGAAGCGGGGGCCTTCTTGGGTCCACTGTAGGCCAGAGGGCAGCAACAGCACCGCCCCCTTCTCTGATTGGTGTGGGTCAGGCAGTCAGGTTAATAATGAATAAAAATGACAATACACAGGCTTGACTGATTACATGATTGCAGGGTGCTGTAAAGCAAAAGAGGAGAGAAAGCACAAGGTACACTTTGCCCTTTAAAAACCCCACAGTGACGCTCACAGGGGCTTTAAACACTCACAAACACTACTGTGATATAAAGTACTGAAAATACACACACACCCACACAGAGCTGCGCCCTGACAGTTTATCTCTCCGATAACAATTACTGCCCAACAATTGCTGTCCAACAACATTGTTTTTGATTAGCACACAGAAAGGAAGCCATTCATTCCATAGTGACAACAACCTGCTGGAAATGTCAATGGCTTCATAATGTACCTTTCAAATTTCATGTTATGATTTAACTGGTCATTGATTAAACTATTAGAGGTGAAAATCCATGCCCAAGCGTGTCTTTATTTGCATTATGCATACCAATAAAAAGAAATCAATACAAAATGCTTTATGCAAAGTGTTAGTGGTAGAGAGCCAGTGTACAATAATGGAAAATATCTAGACTGCAGATGTTATGTCTCTTTTTGTTTTATGCATTCGGCTTTAATGCCAGTACATTGTTTGTGCATGAATGTACATTGTGTTAGAATATATGTCAATACACTTTTTTTTTTTTATCACATATCATTGTCTGGGGGGCTTTTTAGGATAGCTGAGGTGAATTCCTGAGATACTTTTTTCACTAGGAAAATCCTTTCCAATTAAAAAACAAAAAAACAGTATTCAGAGGAGGGGATGGGGGCGGCATGTGGATATGTAAGGTCGTCTGGCATGATCGCTGATGAAATGAACAATGTATTGCACAGAACCTAAGGGTCTGGAGTTGAGCGTCGGCACAGCTGTGCTGCACACTGAGGCTGTTTCATGTAAAAAAGTTCATAATTAGTCCCACAGTGGCTAAATGTTGAGACAGAAGATAAGAGTGCTTACCGCGCGATGCTTTGACCTGACTGGATAGTAACTGATGCTTTTTTTTTTTCTTTGTCAGCAGGGCATGATCAAGCGTTTCTTGCTGTGGATAAATTAAACAAACAGTAATTCTCTCTCAGCAACCTGGCTTTTTACTTACGGGGGAAGAGATCAAGCCACTGTCATCGATCACCCTTCCTTCCCACCCCTTTTAAATTTTTCCATGTTCAAAAGCAGCCTCACAATAATTAGCAATTAAAATGGATCTTTTTTGTATCATTTTTCTTTAATTAGTCTGAAAAAGACATAGGGCTTCAGCAAATCTCAGTAGTTTTGCTCTCACCCTTTGCATACCCCCCTCCTTTTTTTTTTTTTTTTTTGCTTATCATAGCCTGAGAAATTTTGGATTTGAAACCGTGAAACCATGGTAACATTTTACATGTGATCATCTTAACCCAGTCAATTTAATTAGAACAGTGAAGTTGAGCTTTGCAAACAGTGAAGGCACATGGCAAGGCACTCCATTACCAGTATCTTCCCCAGTTTTTTTCAGATGGCAAGGGATATACAGTGCAAATTTTTTACATCGCTTGAACCTGTGCCTTCTGGCCTCGCACCCAAAAAACAATGAGTGACAGGGCTGGAAAGTTGTTTATTTTTTCAACCGGGGATAAAATCGCAGGGGTTGGTGCAGGAGCTTTGTAATTGGTTGTCTCCTGATGGGCTCCTCCCCCTCCCCCCTCCCTCACCTTGTCCTTTGCTTGCCCGGTGGTGTCACCCAGGGGTCAGGGAGAACATCCTCGCTCGGTGCCATGAAGGACTCATAGCTCGTTCTACAGACCTCATTACACGCTGAAGTATCTCTCCCCCTCCTCCTCTTGCTTGCTCTTTTCTGCCCATCCTCTCCCACTTTTTCTGGCGGGCGATGCAGTCGTGCCTTATTCCTCAGCAAGGGAAAGCAGAAAGCAGAGTGCCAGCTGCCTCATTAGCAGTGGATGGGTGCGTCCGGGTACAATCACTTGCTGGTGTCAGGGGAGGGCACAGGGACCCCGCTGGTTTAGTGAATACTGGGATGGCCAGGCTCATGCTCAACCCCAGGTCAAAGGGATTAATAAAAGATCACATACCACAAGCCCCTCTGACCTGATTAAATGTGGTCACTCACCAGGGATTCATTAGTACCTCATACATTACGCCACCAGCCATTTAGCCAGGTAGACCGTCATCTGGCAGAATACTTGCGATTTACTCCCTGATTTAACCACTGACTACAGAACACCACTATTATTTTTACTACAGAACTGAGGATGCGCATGCCACAATTTATTTATTTTTTTAACAACTGACACTACAGAATATATACAGATTACTATGCATTTATTTTCTTTGACACAACATCATACATACACTATATGTCATACATTACTTTTTCACGTAGGACAGAATTCTAAAAATGTTAATATAAAAAAGGGAGGCATGAGGGTGACAAATATTGTCTCATTTCTCACTTGATTTTGTGATTTGTGGTAGCAGCAGTAATGTTGGTGTGAAGCCTCCATGCATTCACAGTCTCGTACTGCATAATTCACATTCTCCAAGGCAGGATGTCCCTGGGGATCTCTTTCCACTACTTGATTCTCATTTCACTCTGAATCTCTTGAGAGAATCAGAGCAAAAAAAAAAGGAGAGAAACCAGGATGTGCGTTGGTTCATGATTTTTCATGTGTTGATAAGTCAGTCTGTTTCTTACCCAGCAAGTGCCTATAATTATTTGTTTTTCTCCTTTATTCTCTAGACGTAAAGAACCTGGAGAACTTTCACTTGGTGGAAAGCGTCCAGGAGCAGGTCAACGCTGCACTGCTAGACTACGTGATGTGCAACTACCCTCAGCAGACAGACAAGTTTGGTCAGCTGCTGCTACGGCTGCCAGAAATCCGTGCTATCAGTCTGCAGGCCGAGGAGTACCTCTACTACAAGCACCTGAACGGGGACGTGCCCTGCAACAACCTGCTTATTGAGATGCTGCATGCCAAACGCGCCTGAACACTGAGAACAAAGTGTTTTTCCACTTGTCTGACTCAACATGCCACACTCATTTGCTCCAGGCAACATCCTTCCAGTCCAGCATCATAACCAACCATAGTCTTCAAAGAAACAGATGCCCACACATGTTGACTTGACTTTGTGGTTATCTTCACAGTGTGCTGAACAGTTCATGTTGATCGGTTTGGGCCAAATGAAGGGGAGAGGAAGCAAATGAACACTTGAAAATGACAGTTTGGCTCACATTTTTTCTCCCCGATCAAATGAGAAAACGAGACAAAACAGTGATGTAAAGACTTTTCATCTGTTGGTACACTTCTGATGAATCGCAAGCACCATCACCTGCTTTGTGAGCAGATGAACTTAAGATAAACACATCTCCTTTTCAATAAGACCGAAACTGGATAGGTTCAGCTGACCACAACTATCTTCTCCTCAAAGACTTAAACTGCTTCGTCAGCATTGGACCTGTATTTCAATGGACACTCAGCCAAACGGCTCCCTCATGTCTGTTTTAAGGCACACAAGTCACAACAGAGCTCGAGGTGAACTGAAGCAGCTGGCATTTTGGCATGCGCGCAACTGTGCCACACACAGAGACTAGTTTGCAGCCCCTCAACAAAAAACATGCATAAAGGTGACAAACAGTATCATTCAAAATGGCAGGCAACTCTTCCTACACACACACACACACACACACACACACACACAAATCAGTTTATGAACTTTTACCTCAAAACAAATGACCTTGTTTTTATTTCTAAGTTATTACATAGATTTGTTTGACAGTATGATTTTACCAGTGCATTTGTGGATCGAAAACAAAAGAAGACAGCTTTTTTTCCCCTTTTTCCCCTTAAACACCAACCTTTCATTAAGAGATGGAAGACACAGTTCCAGAGCCAAGATGAAGAAGTATTGCCTCAGACAAAACAAGACCAAAGCCTGCTGCAGAACAAAAAACAAAAAAGAGAAACAACTTTAACTATCAGTATTATGAATTTGTGATGTCACAGTTATGTGAGTCTTGCCTTATTTCATTATCATGCTAGCTAACCGTGCTGATGTGAACTATAACATGTAAAATAAAAAAGTACATATATATAAATATATATAAAGTATTAATGTAATACAATTAAGAAGAGACAAGAGGTGTTTACATTCATGTGGTCATGTGGGAGAGAACTGTGATGTAAATTGGAGGTGAGATAAATTGCAAAGCAATGATTTCTTATAAAAAAAAAGAAAAGAAAAAGAGAGAAAAAATATGTTCCTCTGGTTTGCTTTCTTTGGTGTGTACAGTTTTCATCTTGACCAGTACTTAATTATGTCGTGAGACACTAAAATCAGAGAGAAATCTCACTTAATATTTGTGTTTGGTCATTTGATCAATTTTTCGCTGATTGTGCTAGCTTTTTTCTGTCAATTTTATTTTTGTAGAACACCTTTTTTTGTTCTACCTTCTAAGTGTATGCCACTGGTTAAACTTTAACATAATTTATTGTGTCCTGGTTTCACCCATGTGTTGAAAGCACTGGGGAGGGGTCATAAACAATGTATTTGTTTACTAAAGCATGTTTTTAAAAAATTGTATATACAAGATGCAGTTCAGGAGCCAAAACGTGATCCCATTCATTTACATTAAATGTCTGTCCATCTCACCACTGTAAATGATGACAGCAGTATTCCAGTGAAGTGGTGTGACTGACTGTTGCGTCCTTTTCTATAATAGGGTTTAAACCAGAACATATCCATCACAGGCTTGTGTGTTCTATACCAAAGACAGCATCTGTCCTCTGACTTGTAATTACCTGTTCTGCATCACAGTGAATGGACGACAGCTCTGAGCTTTTATCTTCATCTATTGATCAGACTGGCATTCCATATGGTCAGTTGGAAGGCTCTGGATGTCTTACACAAGTGTTGGGTTGTGATTAGTGTTGGGACAATAATCAATTTCAACACTGAATGTTTGTTTTAGTTATTAATTAAAATAATTGCCATGGTCTCATCACATTTATTGAGTTTTGACATGTACACAAAAACAAATGCTCTTTCCCCATTTTTTAACATCATAATCCACTCAGATTTAGTCACCTTGGAATAATAAAAAAATGTTTTACACTTGCAATACCCAGATCTATTCATAACATTCAGTGGGTTGGGTATCACAAACCAGTGTAAATTCAAATGATCAGTGTCCACTCAAGAACATGTTCCAGAGATACTCATAAGGCTAATGTTTGTCTATTTGAACACAAAACAAATTGCAATGTCCTGCCATTGAAATGATCTCGCAGTGTCTTCGAGATCATCCATTATAGTTTAACATGATCCGTTTAATCATGATAGTGGACTTTCCGATTGCCCAGAAAACCAGTCTCTATTTGTTTTTGCCACTATCTTGACAATCTCAAACCTACTGCTCTCATCTCCTTTTCATCTCCGTACAAATAACCTTATCCTCAAAGTTCTGCAGCTGCCTTGTATGTCCAAAATCCTGTTGAGATTGTGAGCTACTTCAAAAGCCCTGAATGCCACAGCCTGAGCCACTTCCTGCCATGAAGGGTTTCTTTACCAGCTGGTGGAATCTGTCCCTCATATTTCAATAAATTACTATTATGCAAATTGCCTGATTATTGCTATTTTCTCCCTTTGCAAATACAGATATGTAGATTGATGTTAAAAGAATAAAGAAGTATACATGCAGTAGATCTAATCAGAAGTCCAGGATCACATGCAGTAGAGATAGGATATCTAATCAGAAGTCAAACAAGGCGGTACTGATGCTGACAATTCTATATTTGGCACATACCATGTCAAAGTAGTTATTCTAAATAAATAGTGAAAATGCACCTCAGGCAATAGAAATTACTGAAGGTAAATCTAGTCAGGCTAGCTCTTGATTTTATCCTAAATAAAATGAGGAGAAGCTTATTACAAACATATGATCAAGTATGGACCAATTTGATTTAAATATTATATTAATCAGAAATTACTGAAGGGTACAGTGAAAAGTCGGTCAACTTGAGAGATCTTAAAGAGCTGAATAAATGAATTAAAATATATGATCAAAGTAAATCCAGTTTTGTCCAGTATTATTTCTTTTTCGCTCCTTTTGCATTTTAGGACAAACAGAGCAACAGAAAAGGTCTATAATTACTAGCTAAATCTTCTTAAAAATGCACTTTCTACCATAATGTTAGTATTTTGGAGGCTCTTATGATAATTTATGTGCAATGGTAATAATTGTTATATTACTTCATTCATAATACTTTGCCTCATGAATATATTGTTGTATTTCATAGAGCAATCTATAATACATTTTATAGCAAGCACAAAACATGCAAGTGTGTATTTACAACAGACACATATAATAAAACAACACATTGTATTATTCAAAAATATATAGGTGGATTAAAATAGTTTCAGAAAGGATCCATGCTGTGGTGCTGCGGAGATGAGCTTGACGCTTGGCAGGAGGTCAGCTCTTCATCCATGGGAACATGGAGACTACAGGAATCTGCCCTACACTCCATTGGTGCGACATGTTCCTAAAAGAAGAAAATGCAACGCTTATAAAGTCATTCATTCTCTGTTTGAGGAAAGAATGTCATTTGGCTACGTGCACAAGGAGTGAGAAAGTTGATATCCACAGCTTGGCTGGTGTGACGGCCACACCACGTAGAATGAGTTCAATCAAGACTGAGAACGGGGCATACACTGTTCACGCAGGCACCAATTACACTGCCCTGATTGTTTATTTTTGGCAGCTTGAGTTGTTCAGAAACAGAAGCTCAGAGGATTGGATTGGATGGCTTTTCAGCCAAGAGCCGAAGAAGATGCCATTCAGAGACGGTCTATCAAAAATAGCAGCAACGTGGGCACATGCACATCTGTTTCGGCTTTATTGAGCCAAACCCTGGGACTGCCACAGCCACAAGATTTACTGAAGGCCTCCATTTTGAGAGCCACCCTGCTGAACTGGAGAGTAAGCGAAAGTTTTGTGATGATGATACAGATGTAGTTGTCCCGGATTCTATGTGATGGCGGAAGAAGTGGAATGACTGACTAATTCACAATGCACATGTTTATTGCTAATTACGTTTGCATAAAGAAAATATAGATTGGATTCTAGAAAATGCCATCCTATTCCAAAGAATTACCAAAGTGCAATAACAGAAGGAATGCAAATAATGTAATAATGTAAGTCAATTTGACCTCAATTGTTTGACCTTACTTGTTTTTTAAAATGCCAAACAGTCCTCCATAGAAAACCTCAGATTTTCACCTCAACATACTGTCTAAACCAGTAAGTTCACAATCAGCAACACAGAGAAGCTCAAATAGTGTTCCAGGCTTTACAAAACTTTTAAACAACTGAAATGTAAGAATTAATAGGTGCATATTAAATAGAAACACTTTGATTGTTATGCTAAACCTAACCTCAACATGCAAAACAAATGCCGGGGATTTGAAATGAACCACAGTGAAGGTCACAGTCTTTTCATTTAAATGCATGTATTATGCATAGGTTTATATTTAAAAGAGAGACCCCAAAAGCACTAATCTGTATTTTTTATCCTTATTAGTCATTAGAAAAGGGGGAAAATTTAAGCACCTGGACCTCGCTCTCAGCATTCCATTAATTACTTGGACAATAGCACAACTTTAGAGGCAGAATTTTCAATTTTGAAACCAGGACAAAAAGACAGGGAGATAAAAAGACAGGGAGAAAAAAAACGAAGCGTATGTATTCAGCTTCTTCATGCTATACTGGCACTTAAATCCTACAGACCTCCCATACAAAATACAAAAAAAAAAAGACTCAAGGTTACGTCCGATTGAAAAACCCCACAAACATCCACTTCAGAAATCCATTTAGAGCCAGCACTGAAGCATCTAATTCAAACATGTCGTTCTGTTAAAACGGTCGTGCTCAGTCTTCAAAAATGTTCTATTTTGCCACTCATGTTTACCTCGTCTCTTTGTAAAAGCGATTAAACTCCCGCGTTCTTTAGCAAAGACATAATCACACAAGACCAGATGCTCAGTTCCAACAGCCAGTTAGATGCGAAAAACGACCTTTTGTTGTCAGAAATGCTGGGCTGCTTGGGTAATTTGTAACAGTACAC
Organism: Hydrocynus forskahlii; assembly: GCA_037974365.1. Classification (NCBI taxonomy): domain Eukaryota; kingdom Metazoa; phylum Chordata; class Actinopteri; order Characiformes; family Alestidae; genus Hydrocynus; species Hydrocynus forskahlii. Next base: position 13,597,117 of record JBBPCX010000038.1, read on the forward strand.
CAACTTCTGATGAAGAAGCGGATGGGATACATCTTGGATGCAAAACAGTTCTCCAAAAACAGTCAAAACCACTGCAATTATTTTTGTCAGCTACTTCAGTTGAACATTTGAGAAGTTGTTGGTAGAGTAGAATTAATTCGTCTTTATTTGTAGTTTCATAATGGTATCAATTCTTTACATTCTTCAGCTGCAGACCAATGACACCATTTTGCTATGACCATTCAACTGCCCACTGACATTCGCCTAATGTGCAATTATTCTTAGATAAAAACAAACACAGCAATAAACAAAGGTATTCCTGTATAAATTCACCCCTCTAAACTGAGAATGAGGATGTCCAAGGCCATAGCTTCATTGTGTCTCACCCAACTGAATCCAGCCAGATTCAATAGTTAAGTGTTTCTTTGTTGCCTGACAATAGGACTGTGGTCTTCATACACACAGCATTTGATAAATCGGCTTCAAAATGTCACTCAAGGTTACCTTGGATGGCCTTGAGAGCCCAGGCAAACAAAAAAGTTCTGATAGACATAAACCCACACACACACACACACACACACACACACACACACACACACACAGAAATCATGGACACACATAGTCATGCACACATGCACGTATACATTCTCAACAATAACGGTGCCAAAAAGGAGAGAAGAATAACATTTATATACACCCAGGATTTAACGTTTTTTAAACCAATGAAGGCTTCACCCTGCTACATAACACTGACATAACTGTGCCATAAATATATCACTCCAGGTGTTATATAGTGTTGTGGCTTGTCATGACAGATTATGTCAATTAATATAATATAATCAATATGCCAATATTTCTCATGACAGATGCTACAATGTTTGATGTCATATATTAAATTGATAAACCGTCATGACATGAAACACTGTAATATTTCAGTGTCGTGTAGCAAGGTTTAAGTAACATGTTGCGTTTTTTTCTCTAGAACTGTACATCCAAGCGATAACCATTTAGGAACATGTATTTTTAAGAGTGTACACCGATCAGCCACAACATTAAAACCAAGGACAGGTGGAGTAAAAACTTTTATAATGATTATCTTGTTACAATGGCACCTGTCAAGTGGTGAGATTTATTAGGCAAATAAATGACATAGTGAACAGCCAGTTCTTAAAGTTGATAAAGCAGGAGAAATAGAAAGGCAATTGTAAGGATCTGAGCGTCTTCAACAAGGGCCGAATTGTGAGCAGCAATTTTCAATGGTTAGTATCTACCAGAAGTCCAAGAAAGAGCAAGCAGTGAACCAGTAATCGCGTACATAGATGTACATAGACACCGTCTGGTCCAAACCCACAGAAGAGGGCATATGGCAAATTGATGAAAAAGTTCATGCTGACTATGGCAGGAACTGCTGTCACACAGAAGAAAGTGCCTACAATGGCCATGTGAGCATCAGAACTGTCCTATGGAGCAATGGAAGAAGGTGGCCTGGTCTGATGAAACACATTTTCTTCTACTTCATGTGGACGAACTGGTCCGTGTGCACTGCTTACCTAAGGAATTGATGGCACCAAGATGGACTATGGGAAAAAGCCTTGAATTGTGACGCACTGATGGAAAACTACGGAAATAACAGCAGTCAGAGGTAAATAGATACAAGTTCATGTAGAGACAGCACTGAATCAAACAAGGCAAGCTGTTTATTAGTGGAGGCTAAGCTCACTAAAAATAAAGGTCCCAAATGTCATCCTTGGTACTGATGCCCCTCACAGGTCTCATATACAAATATATAAAAGCTCTGGATGGAAGAGTATTCCACAGATAAAAAGGTTAAAAAGGTGAACAATTTGTCACACAAAGGACACATTAGAAAGAGGTACATTTAACTACCACAGCTTTTTAAAATGCAGTTGCCTTTATTGAGGGACAACTGGTATGCCGGATGGTATTCCAAAAAAAATCTAGGTTTTAAGTGCAGTATGCAAGATTTCTCTCCCTCAAGGTTAATGAGGATGTGAATTTAGATTGCAGTACTTGTTTCTGCTACACTAATTCACAATGTAACACATCTTTATCCCCATACTCTTCATTACCTTAAACTTATGAATTCAGCCTTAAATCAGCCATGTAATTGTTCACATCTACTTCCTAAAAGAGAACAATGACAGGAAAAAAAAAACAATTTAAAGATTCCTCAAGGGGGGAAAACACAGCTTGAAGGGCCCAGAAGCCAGCAGGAGATGAGAAGAACAACCAAGTCTCTTACACCCCCCTCCCCACCACCCTTTACAAAAAGAGTTCCGAAAAACCTTTGGCTCTTTCCCTCTCTCGAACACATGCTCTCTCCCTCTCTTTCTTTGATAAACAGCTGTTCATAAACAGCAGATAGGAAATGGCAAATAAGTGGTTATTTAGTCTGCCAGCAGCTCCTCTGAGACTGTGCGGTTCCACCACAGCGGTGGCTTCCCGACAGAAGCCACTTGATATCAGAGATGCCTGTGTGTGCCAAATGAACATGACACGCTCAAAAAAAAAGAACCACATCACACAGGCCGGAGCCCCGGACCATCAAAGAGAATGTAGAAGGAGCTCCAGGGACTTGCATCTGTTCCAGCAAGCAGAGGAGAACCAGGCTGGATCCTGCAGAGAGGACAGGCCAAGCCTGTCAAGCTGTTGTTGACCTGTGTCAGACCTGTCCATTTCTCCACTGGCTCTACCGATTGATATGTGTTGTACAGCAAAAAACTAATTCGCCCCAAAACTAAAAGGAGTTGTAGGGCGGCTTCATAACGTGTTTGAGTGTACCCAATATTTACAAACCTTTCAACACTTCAGATTTACACACTTTTCTCATTAACCAAAAAGTATACAAACAAACAAGACATATGTTGTGACTAAAGTTTGCTTAACACAGAAAGTACAAGGCTTAGACAGCTATAAAATGCATGATCAACGTTTTAAAATGTCTCAAATGACTGTTTTTAGCTATGCATAGCCTCACAGCATGGTAAAAAGGTTACACAAATACTGTATGATATTTAAATAATCTCACTTTAAAAAGACCAAAGTTCATAAATGAATTTAAGTAATTCGTGTGACTACAAAGAGTCAATTAAGTGTGTTGTGCTATTCTTGCTCCATCAATGACCAACTGGCATAACAGAGATAAGAGCACAATTTTATTATCTGTTCAAATCTTTTAAAATCATCTATGTATTAGACATAATTGTGTTTCTATGAGCAAGAGTCTGTATGTGTCGAAAAGGTTCATGTACACAAAAACAGATTAAGCATAACACTGATGGAATCCAGTACAATCTTTCAAAGTGATTTTTTCAGCTGTGGGTTTTCAGAGGTGTCATATCTTGGCTTCGCACTAAGATTGAGATTTTTTCCTTTCTCATACTTGCTAACTTAAACCTGCTGCAGGATGATGTCAACAGACCTGGCATACTAACATACCATGTGGTTCATCAGTCCAGACCTTTCTTCAGAGGTGTGTGTGGTAAATCTTCAAACAGAATTATGTCAGGTTAGTGTACTGCTATAGACAGAAACCAGTGCTGATATTAATCCAGTTACGCACTTTCACCGTGCTGAAGCTTAACACTCAGGCAGAGGATGTACTGATCAGTGAATGCAACACATGGAAGGAGCAGGGGCAGAGGTCTACAGCTGAAGCAGCAAAATAAGATCAATACTCTTACACAGATGAGCTGTAGAGATCCTCTGTGTGAATCCTTCAAACCAGGTGCTGCTGTGGAACTGCTATTACCAACAAGTATAGTACACTACAGCGTCCAACACGTTGATAGGAAAAAGCAGTCATCAAATCCAGACCATCCACATGCACAACTTTCAAGGTCTGAGCAAACAGCCACTGCTATGCCATCCTGCCCACCCAGAAAGAGCGAGACCAATTATGCTCTCTTGGGCACAACTGGCTGGGGATTAAATTCGCCATCTCCCAGCAACAGGGCCTACACTGCAGTAGTTACGCCACTTGTGTATTTGTGATCAAGCTGAATATACATGCTAAATGATCAATCTTTAAATGTGTGTACATTTGCATACCAAAAATTTAGCCTTTGGTTGATACCAGAATCAAAATGTTTAGACTGGACAGCACTATCATTATAAAACACCTTCGGTTCATTTTAGTCCAAATCTAACATAAATCCACATATGAGAAAAATCTAAGGTAAACTTTCAATGCTATCCTACAGAAAATGATTAGTAATTAACAAGTAAAATGCTGTCAACCGAGATTTTTTAATCTGTATGTAGAGAAATACAACTACAAAACAACTGTAAAATATAACTGTACTATAACGTGAGATGATGAACCATTTAGATTCTACAGGAAACAAGCTTTCCAGTGACACATGCCACATAGTTAGGCTGAGTGTGGCAAGAGCTAGATACACTGACACTGCAATAGCTGTAATTTATCGAAAAATCTGAAAAAAGTTTGATGGAATTTACCAAAAGCAAATGATAGAACCAAAAATTGAGGAGACCAAAATAAAAACATTAAGAGATCTGTTCAAGAAAAGGCGATGAATATATATATATATATAAGTACACTGATTTTTTTAAATATTGTGATACTGATACATAAATAAACACACAGAAAGGTTAACAGAACATAAGAATAGTATAACGGGATGACTTGGTACTATGCGGTTACTTTACAGTTGTTGTACAGTTTTCTATAATTGCCTTTTTGTGATACAAGCAGCTGTTTTTTCCCTATCTTGGTCTTGGAAGACCACTTTCTGCAGGTTTAGGTGTTTTTTCCCCTCTCCCAACTACTCAAAAATAGTCGGCTTTTTAATAACTCCTTACTGAAATGAAGTAGGTTTGTTAAAGCAGGGAAAACGTTAAAAAACGTTTCTCAAAAAACTATATTGTGATACTTCTGTATATCGTGTCATTTTTCGTGACAATGGTGGCATGTCATCTTAAAAGGAGCTTTAGAAACTCAAACAGATGCATGCATACATGATAAATCTATTTACAATGTGGATAAAATAGTGCAAATTAAAGCCTCTCATCTTTGAATTTAAGGGCTTTTTTCCTCTAATGTATGTAAGGACTTCAGTAAGCACAAGTTTCCTCTGATACAAATGTTAGGCTGAATTTTGGTGCTAATGAATAATGAACACGCATGGCAGGGGAGCATCTTCAATGAAGAGAGAGAGAGAGAGAGACAGAGGGAGAGAGAGAGAGAGCAACTACTGTCTCATCACTGTTCTAGTACGGTTCTCCAATGACTTCACCGGGAGACCACCACAAACCCTTGCTAGCCTCTCACCACTGCTAACCAACAGCACTACTCCTCAGCTACACAGGCTTTCAATAAAACATGAATCTACTCCAACATCTATCTGACCATGCTAGTCAAGTGTGGGGGATATATATCAGGTCTTTTTAGATCATTTTTAGATCTTTTTTTCACTTCTTCAATGAACCGAATTAAGGTCTATAACAAATGCTTTTAAGTTGCAAGAATTTTTTGAATGCTTCTTCATCCATGTGGACAAATGGTACACACAGCGAATGAGAGGTCATGTTCAGGCTGGTGCACTACACTTCTAATGGCTTTATCTCAAGCTCCTGACCTGCAACATGAGGTAAACAGGAAAATGCTTGCAGGATGGAAGGAAGTGGTCTTTATTTTTCTTTTTTTCCCCTTTTTTCCCAGACTGTTGCAAACTGCTGCAAATAGTGCACACAGATCAATTTCTCAAATGGACATTGATAATTGACAAACGGCAAAGATGTTTACAAAGGATAAAGGACAAACTGTGATGTTCCTTTCACCAGCATTAGCTGCTGAAAGCCTCTGCATTTGCTCTTTATGACTCCATTCAAGTGTGATGAGCAGATTCTGAATTTGTTTGGTGAATCCCGCTGAGAAATGCATAATACAAAGGTTAGAGTAATTTATGCCAATGTCTTACAACATATCACCCAGAATCTGATATTCAGGTTTACACATTCTAACAGAACTTTTTTGTGACAGGAAGTATACTTTTTATTTAATAGGTTGTAATTTTTCATGGTTTCTTTGTTATGATAAGTGGGAATCAGCTGTGTTACTGCCTTTTTGCTGTTTATGTTAATAGTTTAGCGAATAATTGGTTCGTTAGAATGGGGAACATTGTCTCCTGGCTACAACATAGCCAGAATCTTTTCTTGTAATAACATTCTACAATGCACCGTTTAGAGACAGCAAAGACTTTCACCATCTGGTGTATCACCATAATATTATCCTAGAACTGTATACATTTTTTGAATTAAATGAATATTAATTTGTTACAAAACCTC
>JBBPCX010000038.1:13614350-13640286 GCA_037974365.1 Hydrocynus forskahlii
GAGAGGAGGATAGGGAGAGAGAGAGAGGCTGAAAAATTTACTGTCACATCTACTTTCCCATGAGCACTTCTTTCACCTTCAGGTTGCTTTGTAAGTCCAGGGTGAGAGAAAGAGAGAGAGAGAGAGAGAGAGAGAGAGAGAGAGAGAGAGAGAGAGAGAGAGAGCAAGAGACAGACAGAGAAATATAAGGGAGGGGTTGGGTCAGCAGGGACACATAGTACAGCCCTAAACGCATCAAACAAACTTTGTTCAGGAGTCAGTTTCCCAAAGCTTATCACCACAGGCCCTCTCTCCCCTCTCATGCCTTTGGAGTTCCTGTCTATGTTTGCCTTCATCAGCCAGGTAATACCTAAAAGCCAGTTAAATTTAATAACCAATAAATCTCCACAAGCGCTGACATTTTACCCCCTCAGCCGATGGCTGCTGCCAACCTCAAAACCTGAAACTGCTGATAAAATAGATGTGTCACACAAGAACAAATGTGTAGTTACTTACGCAGTTCTTGTTTTTTTATTTTAATTGATGCACTACTTCCACCCTTATCCAGAAATCCATGAGGTTTTATTGTTGTTACAATAGCATGGCAGGGGTTGTAAATTCTAAAGGTAAAAATGCATAATTTTCTAAAATAGGCTTTTAAATTATCCCACAGTGTAAATGTTGGCCCATTGCGGCAGCTGAGACACAGTGGGTTATAATTGAAAATAAAAAAGCCATTTAAAAGACATTCAATAAGCCAGTGGGAAATTGATCAGGCTATAAAAGCTGTCCTCTCAGGGGTGGGGAAGCTAGTACGGAAATGGAGCTGGAGACAGCACACAGATTCTGACCCAGCACCATCCCTGAAGGCTCTACTTTCTAACTCAACTAAACAAGAAAACATTCAAATACATCCATACATGCATTCAGTAGTTTTGGTCTGCTGTCAAAACAATGTTACGATCTTGGCAGGGTCAAGATAAAATCCTTTCAATTGCAGGGACAGCAATTTGCTGGTTTTTATCTCAGCATTTTGTAACGTCTCAAAGAGGAGGACAAGACGAGGGGGGGAGAAGGAAAAAACACATTCCTCCTCTGCTTCTTTAACTTTCAATTCTCCTAAGCATCCCTGCTTCACAGCCCCTGGCTATTGCCTTTCTCAATCTGTCCCTGGGGATGCAGGAGTTATGGGCCCTGTCGATTGAAGAGAAAGGGATGTTATTCCCCTGTCACCCTCAGCCGCTCCTCCGGCAGCCCTGCTCTGATCTATGGCCGCCACGCCGGGGGAGAAGTGTCTTGATGCACCATTGGTTTCCAGCGCTGTCAACCTCCCCCACCCCCTGGACACCCCTCCTTCGATGGTACCTACTCAAGTTCCCCTTCTTACCCCCTCACCAACCCTTCACAACCCCCCATCCTGGGTTGTGAAGCCCTCACAGCTTCAGGTTGTGACATGGTGTGTTAGAGGTCACCCCTAAAGGGACACAGCCCAATAATTGAAAGACCTTGATTTGGCATTGAGACTGGGATTAAACGATGACCGGTAGGTGTTTACCTAGAGGTCAGTGTGTACAGCAGACTGCAGCTCTAGCACCCCACCTAAAGGAGATAATGCTACAAATGCTAAAAATACAGAAAGAATACACTTTTCCAAACCAAGATGCCATATGGGTTCTTTGGAGTGACACTTTAAAGGACAATTTTTGTTGAAGTTGAACACATGTCCACTATACAAAATAAAGATTCTGTACAAAATAAAGAAGAATAATTTAGGAACTCAATGATGGGCAGGATGGGGGTGATAGGAGATAACAAGGTTAATTAATATGTTTTGGACATGTTTAAGACTATGACTCTGGCATCACAGAGGACTGAACTTGCAACCTCCCAAATCTGAAGCCAAAGCTTAGCTCTTAGTGTACCACTTGGGAACACCCAGTAACTTTTATGTTTAAGAAGTCTAATTGTAACTTTAAAGCAATATTTCAGTGTTTTTCAACCTAATCTCTGTCTTATCTGTACAACAATAATATGTGCAGTATTTTAAATGAATTTGAAACTAAAACCACTATATTCTAAAAATATGGAATAATAAAGCTGTTCTTAAAAACTTATGAACCCTGGGGTTTAAACCTTTTTTCAAAGGTTTTCTGGTATAAAATTCAGTAAATGTCTAGTGGCCTCTATCATATGTGTATTCTGCATCATTGGGTTTCCAGTACAAGTAAAAGCTTAAAATGTTGTTCATGGTAAGCTATTGTACACTACAGATGGAGATATGCTAGAGTAATCCTTTAATATTCAATTAAGTAAAATCTACTCCACATTATTTAGTCTACAACACAGCTGTAGTTTAGTGTGCTGCCTAAATGCTCTTTGCATCTGCACAAGGAGATTTCAGTTAAGGCTGAATGTTATGGGTAATTTCATTTCAAACATACACACACAAGTACATGTGAGGGACTCGGCTTTTCAGCTGACATCTGTCAACAGTTAGTCGGACGAGTGGTGGCACAGAGGAGGGCCAAAGCCCACAGATGAGAAGTGGGCATCTCATGAATCTGCCACCAGTCTTTTCTGTTAGCCTGAGGCTGTAAGAGAAAATATCGTCCCACTCTGATGCTTTAACAGTGGCATCAGCCTCAAACGAGGAGAAAAAATACAGCAACTTTAATGGCAGACATCTCAGGTGGCAGTAGCCCTCCCTTTAGTGGTGGCAAACCTCCTATGGGCAATCTGACTGAATAAACAGACAGATTCATAAATAAATAAATATCTCTAAAGAATGGAAGACTATATGGGTCTGCCATCCATCATAGATCCCATTACCACAAAAAACTGGAGTCATATGTATAAAGCAGCCAGTCTCCTACGCAGAAACAAATTCAACTTTCCTTCCAATCTATTATTCCTGACATTGCCCCCACTGCACACACATGTGAGTTATGAGTAGATTTCTTTTTAAAATATACTCAGTATTGTATGTATAGCAGCGGTTATAAATTATGAGTCTGGAACAGTTGCACAGTTGCATGTTTTAAAAAGCTTGTCATGAAATAAGCTGATTGGCTAAATCAAGAACGTTAGCACAGAGAAAACACCAAGATGTGTGGGTCTGAGTTATATAGATCAGTTACATAACTCATAATCAGAGTTTTCTGATTATGAGTTGTGTATGGTGCACAAGTAAACTGTTTATATGACTTATGATTTCTGTGTGGTGCAAAAATAAACAGTGTACTGAGCTGTAGAATATATTTACTTATGGGCATTACTCTTTCTAAACTGAACTGAGAGAAATCTGCATTGTACATAGAGGTAAGCAACACGCCAGGAAACAAGCACAGCTATCAGAAAGGATAATGCACATTATTATCATGGATTGAATATATTAGCGCATATCTGGAATGTATGAGATATCAGAAAATTAAGCGCGATTAACGATCTTGAACTTTCTTCTAAAAATACGCTTTCCTACTATTTTGTTTTTATAACACTGATATATTCTTCCTTTAAAAATGAGAAAAAGACATGAAGAATGTGGGATGGGAAAGAATGTTAACGATTACTCAAGCGACTATGCACTGCACGTGCTTGTTTATTTGAGTATTTACAAGGATAAGGTCCAGTCGAGTGCTCAGCACCTGCACTTTCAACAGCAACCTTATTTGGAGCTACAATTTTACCAAACGCCAGAAAGCCTCCGTACATTCAACTCCCAAGGCCAGGCGCTCTCCAGCTATACTTACAGTGGACAAAAATAAGGAAAAGTGTATTTATAAGGATATATTGCTCAAATAAACGGGAATAGGAACACTTTACTCAGTTCAGAAGACTCATTTTACAGACATTTCAAACAAGCTCTATTTGTTTTGAGTGGCAGGCAATCAAGCAAGATACGGAAATTTTAATCGGAACATAATTTGTCTTTAAGAGTACTGTGACAAAAACAAAGAGGTGATTTGTAGTGCTCTTTGTAGTGCACGTCTGGAAGGTTTCAAACAGAGAAATTACAGGTCTTGTTAGAAATGTAAGACTTTCATACTGAAATTCTACTGACCTACAAATTAAAGCTGTACTCACAACTTCATGGCATCTATATGTGTTTGATAAACATCTTATTCCAAACTCAATATCACTATTATTCCAAACTCAATATATACGATTTTTCTGCTACAACAGCCATGACATATAGATGCCATGAAGTTGTGAGTACAGCTTTAATTTGTAGGTCAGTAGAATTTCAGTATGAAAGTTTTCAGTCTGATGAGAATGCTTTCAGTCTGATTCTATTAAAAGTTGGTCACTCATGTTGGGTGAACAATTGTCATTCCATCCTAAATATGTTGGACAGGATTGATTTCAGGCTTTCTATTTGCTGGTCAAATTCTTTCACAACAATCTTGGCACACCAAACTTGCTAACAGCACTGAGTACTGTCATGCAGAAGTGTAAAGTGTAAAATGACCATTCTGTCATACTTGAACACACCACAGCACACAGTGTGAACAGCACAAAATTCTTCCTCTACATTTAACCCATTCATCAAGTGAAGCAGCAGGCAGCCAGGAACACAGCACCCGGGGAGCAGTGTGTGCTCTCTTGCTCAAGGGTACCTCAGAGGTGCCACTAGCAGTCTTGAGATATGAACCCACAACTTTCTGATCGCAGGACAAATGCCCTAACCACTAGGCCACCAACAGAAAAAAGGTCTTTGCCAGAATGGTACCACAGTTGGAAGCACACAATACTCTAGAATGAAACTGTATGCTGCAACATTAATACAGTTCCAGAGTTGAAAGGAGGCATGTTTCACAGGACTCCAACTGACACTTGGCATGGTGCATTTGCCAGGGCACTTGCATTACATGACACATCTCTGCACTCTGCTGTCTTGTTTTGTCAGCCTGTGTGGCAAACTCCCTTACAGCTAAGTTACTGTTGATTCTCCCTCATAATAACAGCACTGATCTGTATTATTCATTCTACCGCCAGTGTTGGTTTTTAGAGATTGCATGGTGGTACATCTAAAAGCTCTTCATAACCTCAGTAATGAAACAATGAAATGAGTGGCCAACAACTTGAAATGTTTGACTGTTGATTTGTAGAAGTGGGAATAACAGCAGTAAGACACTTGGATGACATGGTATTAAAAAATAGCCCAAATGAAAAATAAATGCAGGGGACATTTCACTACATGTTACTACAGCACATTTGAAATAGAAACACCGAGAGACTGTGAATCTACAGTTTGGGTTAGAGGTGAATCTGCCACGTCTTGGGTCATTCAAGCAACAGCAAGTAAAATGATGTGGATGGCAAAGGTTAAAACTTATTTTCATGCCTTTCTTCTTTGAACGAAAGGGAGGGCTTAGCCCTACAATTTATACCAGCTGCCCTTGGTGTTCACATATTTCTACCATGTAGTGTAGCTTGTCCTGCATGAGACCACAGTCTCAAAATTATTGGGATGATTTTTAACTCTTCGAAAAATGGATTAACACTCTCCACCTTTTCCATTTTGTTTTGATGTCAAGAAATACAATATACACATAATCGTAAGATTTCATCATTCAAGTTCTACTCATTATAAAACATTTTATAATATTGTTATAAAATAAATCTTCTTTTACTTAAAAACATAACTGTGGCATTGACTGAAAGTGTATAATCTGTCTAAAAATCTAAAACAAATTATAGACAGTTTGCATCAAAGACTCCATAGAATTTCAGCTCAAGGCAACCCTTGTAAAAGGCATCTTGAGGTCCTTACAAAGAGACCAAGAAGGAAAATAGCAGAAAAAGAACACTGTGTGCAGACCTGCTTCATAAACATCACCTTTAACCTTCAGTTTTCACAGAGGACACATGTAGAACCAATAGCAGAAAGAATACAGTGTAGGAAACAAAATGTCCCTTTTCAGTCATTCTATTCCAATGCTGCATCCAAACTCAGTCCTTTTACACTTCAACAGACACTTGTCCTTACCCTCTTTCTTTGTGATGAGTTAACATCCCAAACGGTATGTTGTACTTAGTCAGTGCAAAGTGCAGTCTTGGAGAAGTAAAAAGCATGAAGTGATCAAAACTGCTCTCAAATGGTTTAGATTTCTCGCTCATGCTTGTACAAAGAATTACTTGACCTTATCCATACATGTAACTATATGGACCATGATAATCCATATGGAGATACAGCAATATACATGGCTGAGTGCCACTTGTTACAGCTCAGGGCCTTTCTCTGCTGCCTGCTACATGGAGTCCCAATGTCTTTCATTACATTTTCTATAGCTTTTCAAACGCCCAGTCCTTCTAACTGCACACGGTCCCTCTACTCTTTGACTGCCAAATATTCAATCAAGTCCCATGCTACATGGAGTTAATGGCACTTGTGTGGATATGAGGCTCACTAGCAAGATTAGTTGCACCATTTATGTGTGCCCCTGCTGCATACAGTATATGGCCATGTGGAAACCTGACCATCACAACTATATGAGCTTACAGAACATCCTACTCTGAAATCATGAGCATTAATAAGGAGTTACCCCACCTCCTGCCTCCACTCTTATAGAAAGGCTTTCCGTATGATTTTAGTATCTGTGTCAGGCACGACACGAAGGCCTGGCACACAACTGATGTTCCATTTCATCCCAAAGGTGTTCAGTTCAGTTGGGTTAAGGTCAGGGCTCTGTACAGGACACTGGAGTTTCCTCCACTCCAAACGTATCATATCTTGTCCTTATGGACTTCACTGTATATAGGGATAGCACAGTTTTGCTAAAACAGGAAAGGGCCTTCCTCAAACAGTTGCAAAGCATATCATTTTGAAACATTTGTTTGTATGCCGTAGCCTTGGAACTTCCTTGGAACTAAAGAGCCCAATCCAAACCCTGAAAAAAAAACCCAGCCCATTATCCCTCCTGCACCAAACTTTACTGTTGGCACTATACAGTCCATTAGGTCGTGTTCTCCTGGCATGCACCAAACCCAGATTCATACAACCGAAAGACAGATAGTGAAGCATGATTCACCACTCCAGAGAGCACAAATGCACTGCTCCAGAGTACAGAGGCAGCGCGTTTTACACCACTCCAGACACTTTGCCCATAGTGATCTTAGGCTAGTGTGCAGCTGATCGGCCATGGAAATACATTTCATAGGCTCCTCACACAAAGTTCTAGTGCTGATGTTTCTTCCAGAGGTGGTTTGGAACTCTGTAGTGAGTGATGCAACAGAAGATATCTTCTACAGTCTTCAGCACTCAGCAACCCCGCTCTCTGAGTTAGGGTAGTTTACAGCTTTGTGGTTGAACTGTCGTGTCTCCTAGATGCTTCCATTTCACAATACTAGCATTTACAGTTGGCCAGTGCAGATCAAACAAGGCAGAAATTTCACAAAATTACTTGTGGTAAAGGTGTCATCTTATGACCGTGCCACATTTAAAGTCATTGATCTTTTCAGTATGACTTGTTCTACTGCCAGTGTTTGTGTGTGGAAACTGCATGGCTATGTGCTTGATTTTATGCACATGTTATCAATGAGTGTGGCTTTAACATTTGAATTCAATAATTGGGAGGAGTATATACATACTTTTGCTCCCATTGTGTATTTATATAAATCTAAAAGAACAATAAATTTAAATATACATATTACTCCATTCCATTATGATTCCTTAGAAAGCTATTCAGTGTATCATAAATCTAGAATTTCATCACAATTTGAGTTGATTCAATTATTTTGGTATGATTTACAATATTTGAAATTACACTGAATGAACCATTGTGACTGTAAGAACCATTTGCACAGTGTCGCAATATAGATAATGAAAACATAATACCCAACATTTATTGGTAAATTTCAGATAACATTTTATTTAATTTATGCTAAAATGACTACATACCTAATTGAATATTATTGTCATTTTTGACATATAAGTTGCACACTCAATAATTGCATCTATTTTGTCCCCGTTCATTGTTTTCTAGGAGTAATATTTACTTATCTATCCCAATTTAACCAAGTCAAATAGCCAGCTACAAACATGCTAGGGAAAACTGCTAAAGATTGCTATACTGGTATAAACTGACTGAAACATTACATTTTAGATTTCATATGAAGTTCTAATTAAATAACAGATTTCACATAGATCCCTCCACAAAGTAAGGCTGTAAGTAAGGCTGTTCCAATAACATACATAAACCTGCATTTTCAGTAAGAGAAATGGGGATCAAATTAGTGTACAAAGAATTAGCAGACAGGAGTTTAATTATTACTTCTTTGGTTACAGTCTCAGTTTGGGAACAAGGTATGCAGAATTCATTAGTTATTAGGAATAATATAACGCACAAAAATTAATGAAGTTAATGAAGTTATTCTTCTCAGTCAGAGCCTGCTGTAAAAAGCTCTGTCGTTCGCCTTTTGAAAGTAATCTAACTGGCATGTAGCCCCTTGCCAATTACTGTGATGCAACCCAATAATGTTGAGGTCAGAAAAGGCGAGTGGAGCCCTGCAGTCTGCTGTGTCTGGAGAATGTTACAGTCTAAAACATAGCTGTCATTCTGAAGTTCACCACCCGTTTCCTCAGCTCATAATGCAGCACAGATTTCTATGGCAGAATCTCTGCTTTATATACACTCATTCCCAACCAGACATACCCATACACACACACACACACACACACACACACACACACACACACACACACACACACACACACACTAAAATGAGCTCTAATGCCACACAGAGGTTCCTAAATGATAGTAACTGAAAAAGAACTTCAAACTCCAGCAGAATTACAAGCAAAAGTAAGAGGCGAGAACTTACTCCCATGGCAGTGGCTCAGGCTGGTGCTGTTGCTGGCTGTAGAGTTGCTTCCTGGCTGACTGGCACTGACCCCAAGCCCACCCAGAGTGCCAGGCACTGGGGAGCTGCCTGGCTGAGAGCTGTGGACAGAGCTGGATGGTCTGGAGCTGCCACAATTCTGTTAGAAAAAAACAGAAAGACATTGCATCAGAACTGTGACAAACACAGCTCTTCTGTTCTGAAGCTTGAAAATATCTTGAAAGTGTCTCAGCTAAGGGTATAAATAATTTTTAAAATCCCTGAAAATTTACACAGTAAGAAAAACAATTTATATATATAATTTATATATATTTATATATATATATATATGTATAGTGAAAAACCGCGTTGTGTTTTGGTAATAAAAAAAGCCTAAAATTGCCTATTTTTATAGTGTAAACCCTAAATATGCTCCCAAAACACTTTAATTTCATTTTACACTCAGTTAAATACATTACTCTTAACGAAAATATAAAGGTAAGCCCATACAGACTGTACTGTAATTCACGCAGGGGCATTTTCTTTGGTATGCGCTGTCGTTTTCTTTGGTATAAACAGGTAAATACAGTAATTAATTAGTGTAATTTTTAGTAATTAAAATACAGTAAAATGTAGGGGTAATCACCAATAATTTTTACATCAATAATTTACTGTTCATCAGCGGCGCGTCTTATTCAGGGTTCTTCAGGAGGAGTACTGTATTGTAGAGACCCGCCGGTTAAAGCAGACATTGGACGGCGACTGAGCTCAACAGCCTCTTTTAATTTAATTTACAGTAATAAAACTACTGGGCTTTAAGAAGAACAAAGGGGCGGACTGGCAATCTGTGCGTTCTGGATAAGAACAGCTGTCCGATGCACGGTGGCCGTCTATTATTCCTCGAAAACCGTTCGCCACTGTCGCAATACTTTTGTCCCGACGTTCCGAGCAGCATAGCTCTGCGGCGCGATCACCCAGACACTTCAAACGTAACAGTTAGATACATCTCCAGGAGACATTTCCAATAAGCCCTCATTTGCAATTTTAGTTCCCGTAGATCACGAGTTATTTGTTAGAAACCGTGAGAGCCGGAGCGCGTCCATCTTTAAAAAACCTAGTGTCGTGGCTGAATTTACTTTCATATTTATGTTACAAAATCAGTACATTTTTCTTAATAATTTTGAAGTAAATTGCGGAAAAAAGCAGATTGCCATGAAAAAAGCAAAAAATGCGAAGAATATTTGCAAGTTCTGCGTTATTGTGGAGAGTTCCGTGTAAAACGATCAGTTAGGTTCTCAAAAAATATCTGAGTGTGACTGGATCCGCGACTCCTGATCCGCGTAAAACTGGGGGTTATGTGCCAACACCGAGGCTTCAGTGATCACTTTGCTCATATATATATATGATCACTGAAGTCTCTGTGTTCACACATTTGCAGCATTACTAAGATATGACATACTGCTTAAAAGATTTTTTTTTTACCATCTCTCACTAAAAAATACACATCATCAATGTTCAGTCAAGACTTCAGAAATCATGGATGTTTACTTTTTCACTGTTAGACATGCACACACATATACAGCATACAGTTCAGCTCTTTTCCATCCTATATCTTGTCAAAATTTGAATTAGGATCAAAAAACTAATCTGCTTCCAATTTATATCTATATTTCAGGGCTGTCATGGACCCAGACCCAGCAAATATTGGAGGGGAGTCGTTTTTTATTTGGCTAGTACAACTGACAGCTTTATTCCTCCAAGCAATCTGCCACAGTGCGTACAAGTGTGAGGTCATTTAGGTCAGCAGACAGTTGGTATCAAACATTCTAGTAACACTGGTCAGGCCTACATAAAAAAGAAATTAGGCATGAAAAAAGGTCAAAAGGTCAAAAAATACCAAGACAAGATACCAAGCATTTTTGCTTATTTAGGTCATGAATCAGTACCGAATCCTTGAGAATCTGGCAAAGTTATTCTCATAGATGGAGTAAGCAGTATTATCTAAATCTAAAATATATTGACTAGTCTAGTTCACTTCAAAGCCATGAAATATAAAACAATAAATGATTTACTTTCATTAGATGGTTGGATTTTTTACATTATTGTGACATTTTGAATTAATGAAGTACAACAGTCATCAAAATAGGCCCTTCAGATTGCATGGAACTACACTAGATTGAAGAGAATTGATGTGACATTTCATCTACAAAGCTCTGTTAGCTGCACTGGAACATTCTGTGCACACTGCTCCAGTCCAATAAAGAGCAGTATATGTTTTCATCCTGCTCTACAACATGTCCAGCACATAACCACTCAGGTAGATACAGTATATCTCCCACAGATTTATGAACCAAAACAGCATTAGCTAAAAAGCCATCCAACGCATACAGCTGTCGACTCCCATCCTGTGGACTTAGAAAATTGGAAAATTGCCCTGAGAGCGCGAAAGGGTCCCACCACTAATATGGTCCATGACGATATATATCAGCCACTACCTACTGCTTGCGTTTGGGGCTGTGGTCGTTTTTTTTTTACTAGTCTCAGACTTAACGGTGTCAGGCCTGCCAGTGGGGGTCAAACGGAAGAAGGGGGGGGGCATAGTTTAAAATCAATCTACCTTTAGAAATTGTCTCATTCGGCTTTCAATAAGCAGGTGGTACGGCAGGGCTGAGAGGGACATACTACATACTGCTGTAGGCCATAAACCATGACAAGCCTGGAGGAGAGTTAATATGATCATTCATAAGGGGACAAGTTGCAGTGCCAAAGTGGAGCTGAAGGGGAGCGCACTGAGAGTATTTGTGTGTGTGTGTGTGTGTGTGTGTGTGTGAGTATATGAGTCTGTGTCTTTGTGTCTATGAGAGTGAGAGAGAGAGGGGGCATAGAGGGGTGGAAGGGTGAGGGGGGTAGGGGCTATTAACTACTTTTAAACCGCTTTGCAGACGCTAAGTGATCTCCACGAGCAGCGCACCTACGTATAAATACTGGCTTGACAGTTTAATGTCAAGGGACAAGCTTGTGCAGGATTAGAAACTTGTAACCCTGGACTGCTGTCTGACATTCTTGGGATTGAGGTGGCCAAAGTGAAAAGGTATACTATCATTCATAAATAAATGAATAAATAAATAAATCTTACTGTTGAAGTAAAAAAATGTAGTTATGAAATATAAAACATGAATCTAAAGAGATAAATTCAGTTCAATTAAATGCTTGATATAAAGACTTGTGAGTATGCAGCTGTTTATGCATGGGTGGAATAGAGTGTCAACTGCCTAAAAAATTAGGCAAATAATACTAGCTAACAGTGAGGTCAAAAATAAAGCACAGATAATTGTTTATAATATACCTAACAGATATCTCTGCTTTGAAGAAAACTGAGATTTTGTTTAGCTATTTATTGAGAAATTAAGAACTAGCATGTATATATATTTTTTAAAGCTGACAGTTTACACCCATAACAGTACGTAAAGATAATTAAAATATTATTTTTTGACCACACTGAACTATATTGGCTGGTATTATACGTTATTGGAAATTTTTTATCCCAAGGATTCTCTGTCTCAATTTTTCTTCAATTCAAGTCAAGTAGGTGTCAATTGTCATTTCAACCAAATACACAGTACACAGTGAAATGAGACACCGTTCTTCTAGGACAATGGCACGACACAAAGAACAAAAACAGTGCAAAACAACATAAGAGCAACAGTCCAGTAATTTAGCAAGACAACATACATTTCAGTATGTTGTTCAGTAACAGTTCTAGTGTGAGTAAATACAGTATTATGGCATATTGTATTCTAGCAGCAGAGATATTAAGTGTGCAAAAATGCAAAGGAATGCAAAGAATAAGGAAGGCAACAAAACATAAATGTGCAGACATAGCAAGAAACAGCAACAGGATTAGAAAGCTATACAGTATATAAATAAATACAGTACTATTTACAGTACCAGTTAGAGACTGTCGGTTTTCTTTGTTTATGGTGGAACATTTTAGTGTGTACATGCAGAGTGACTGGGAGAAAGGAAGCAGTTCAGAATATGTGTGTGTGCATGCGTGTGCGTGTGTAATGTACAGTTAGTTATTCCGTTCTAATTTACTAATCTGACAGCCTGGGGGAGGAATCTGTTCCCTATACTTGGAGTGAAGGCCCCAGGCACATTATTGTGTTTTCCTGCCTCAAATACACCTGACCTAGCACATAAGAACCCTATTAATTAGTTAATGAGTTGAATCAGTTGTGCTCAATGGGAGACAGTATGTTGTGCGTTGTGTGGGTCACCAGGACATGTCATTAAATTAGTAATTTTCATACTGTTCGGGTCCTATTAAGAACTGTATATAACTTACAGTGAAATTCTGAGCTTTGCGCCTCTCTTTGATTCTGTTGACAGTGTTGCGAATCTGTAAGAAAAATACAAAGCTGTAAGTTAAAAAGTACACCACCAATGACCAAACGACCTTTGCCTCCTTCTTCTGCATAGCACAAAATTCAGTTCAAAGGAGGAATACAAAAACCAAAGGCAGACACTGTGTACTAGTTATTTGGTAGTACTGAATGAGAGTGGCCTGCAACATTCCAGTCTGTCACAGGTAATGAGTCCTGAAAGTGATACATAGACCTGCTAAAGTAAGGAGAGCATTTAGACCCATAATCTGTCATGACTCCCAGGACCACAGAAATAGGGCAGTGGAGGAAAGGACCATTCTTGCAGAACAGATTGCATTTGTACAGTGTGAAAAAGAGACAGGGTGTACGGAAGTGCACACGTAATGACGCTGCAACTATGGATGATGATGAACTCTGATACCAAAGCAGTTAAGCCTGTCGCTGTTTAATTCAATTCTCAAAGTCCTTTCACTTTGCCATTATTTTGTTATATTGTTTTAGTGTTTTTGATGTTGGAATGATGTAAAACACTACTTTTGTTATTTATTTTGTTTTTGTCATGTCTGGGATCAGTTACGGTGAACGGCCACTAGAGGCCGTCCTTCTGCTGTTATTGATTTTAGGGTTTGTTTTGGGGACTTTTATTATGAAGGGTAGGTTCTAGGGTCTAGGGTTTATTTGTCACAGCTGAGTTTAGTTTTGTGCTAAATGCTTGAGTTTGTTTATTGGTGCTTGGTTTTGGGTTTGTGTATTTAAAGGGTCTGTGTTCTGTGCACTGGTGTGGGTTAATTGTCGTTTAAGTTAGTTTCCCTCCTGGCTCCTTTGAGTAGAAGATAAAGTTCTGTATCTGGTCATCGCACCCGACTTTATTTTTGTAACTGAATAAAAGTGATCAGCTTGAAGGTCTGCCTACGTGTCTGCCTTCATTTGGGAGATAGGGGAGAATGTGACAGATTTAACCCACCAACCAAACGCAGGCACCGCAGACATGGCGTGGGGGAGTGAGAAGCTCACCCCAGAGGAAGAGTGGCTACTGGGAGAGCTCTCCATGATCTCTCAGGAGTGGATTGATCGAGACATGGCTGCCTACTACAGCACCAGATGGCAAGCACCTCGACCAGTGCGGAGGAAGCGGGCACCGAAGCCCGCATTGAGCACCCCAGAGTATAGGGAAGGGTTATTGGTAAGGGGCTCCGCCCCCAAGAAAGGTGAGGAGCTCCCAGTAGGGGCTCCACCCCGGACAAGGACAATGTGGGGCTCCCGGTATGGGGGTTCCCCCCCTGACAAGGACACTGAGGGGCACCCGGAGGGGGCTCCACCCCTGAGGACAGTGAGGGGTTTCTGATAGAAGGCTCCGCCCCCAAGGACAGTGATGGGCTCCCTGTGGAGGGTCTCTCCGGAGGGGGCTTGGCCCACAAGGACAGTGAGGGGTTCCCTGGAGGGGGCTCCCCCAGAAGGACTGGGACTCTCAAAGCGGAGCATCCCATGAGACCCACCCGGGCCACTCTGGCCATGCGGAGTGCCAGCCAGGATGTCGTCCCGTGAGATGCGGCCGGGTGGGGCTCACAGGACACTTCCCTTTGACACCACCTACACCTCCTCTGCCCTTGGGGTGTTGGGGTGGTCAGTTGGTGCCCCGGTGGTGCGCCCTAGGATGGGGGGGATACTGTCAGGTCTGGGGTCAGTTATGGTGAACGGCCACTAGAGGCCGTCCTTCTGCTGTTATTGGTTTTAGGGTTTGTTTTTGAGACTTTTATTATGAAGGGTAATGGGTCTAGGGTTTATTAGTCACAGCTGAGTTTAGTTTTGTGTTAAATGCTTGAGTTTGTTTATTGGCGCTTGGTTTTGGGTTTGTGTATTTAAGAGGTCTGTGTTCTGTGCACTGGTGTGGGTTAACCGTTGTTTAAGTTCGTTTCTCTTCTGGCTTCTTTGAGTAGAAGTTCTGTATCTGGTCATCGCACCAGTCTTTGTTTTTGGAACTGAACAAAAGTGATCAGCATGAATGTCTGCCTACGTGCCTGCCCTCATTTGGGAACAAGAACGTGACAGTGTTGGCTTTGCATTCTTTTGTTTAAGTAATTTATTTGAGTTTTTGTTTATAACCACATTTAGTATTTTTGTTAGATTAAACTGAAAAAAAAAATCATGTACATTTCCGTCTGAGTATATGGGATCAAAAACTTTACTTCATATTCTATGTGTGTATTCTTTTTTTTTAAATAAGTCACAGCCTGCTTTCTAAAAACAGTTATTTTTCCTGCTGCAGGATATCATCCTGTTGAGGCTGTCAGCTCCCACAACAAATTTTCCAACATTTTCCAGCGTCAGGCTGCTGCCTGATGCAAGCTCAGGCCCAGCCCCTCATGTTGGTGAATATGCATTATATCTTATGACTTCATTAGACCCTGGCATCGTCATAAATTATGCTGCTATACAGACATACACACAGGGGCATGGTTTGCATAGACACCATTGCCTGTGTCGACAGGGCTAATGAAGAGAACAAAGCACCTTTGACAACCCCCAGTCAACTGTAATATGTCAGATTTGGATTCTCTCTCTCTCTCTCTCTCCCTCTCTCTCCTTCTCTCTCCTTTTCCAGTGAGTCATGATTTGAAATGCCCAAAGTGCTCTGTAGCCTTAATGAATGGACCTGGGAAATCAAATCAATTTATTTCAGGAGAAAATCGAGGGAAGCAATGTAGAAAAAGCATATTTCCAGCAATTGGGCTGTCGAGGACGCAGCTTCAGCTTACTATACTTAGGAGCTGTTTGCTAGCCTTTTTCTCAAGGTTTTTACGGTGATGCAATTCAAGCTTTCTATGTAAAAATACATTAAATGTGATTTCCATATGAAAGTGATGCAAATGGTAACACCTGCTGACATCCTTGCAATGAGGACGAAAGAAAGCAAGGTCAACAAAAAGAGAAATAATAAGGTGACCAACTGGGGAAATCTCACTTAAATCAATAATGAGCACTTTTGTCTTATGATTAGAGTAAACAATTCATCCAGGTTTAATGTACTGATTTGAATCACAAGGAGACTCAAATCATTTAAAAGGAATGGAGATTATATTGCTTTTAATGAATAAATACACTGTAGAACCTGGTTAGTTTTTAATATGATATACGTTCAAAAAATGTCTACTTAATCAGTATGTGAAACAAAATTAACCCTTTATGGCTGAAAGCTAAAACAGGCTTTTTCCCACCATTTAATCCACTCCTTACCGTTTTAATGGCTGCATTTATTAAAATTTAAAGAGCATCAAAACGTCACAATTGTAGATTTCTATTTAGTTTGTGACACCACAAGTTTGTGTCATTTTTTAACAAGCAAACTATTCCAGCAGTAGATGACACAGTCTAAATGAGCAAGACACCCAAGCTTAACTACTCTGACCCTAAAATGTAAATTCAATCACACTCTTATGTCTAAACACAGAATAATGAGAGGAATTAGGACTGATATTGCACATACATTTACTGTATAGACTAAATTGCTTTGAATTTGTGAAGTGCAAGTGTGCTACAAATACTGCTCACTGCATATCTAAATAACACACGGCACGGAAACCTAAATAAATCATTTCTTAAGTAATACAGTACATGGTGCAATCAGTCAACCTGAACTTGATCTCTTTGAATTATGAACAAAATGAGCTCACTAGCTCACTTCAGTTCAGCAAGAATCTTCCAACAGAGCATCTTCTGCCAGTTTTCCCTTTCTTGTTTGGTAGAAAATCAAGTTTACAGATGGCTGAAACAGATTTTATGGTTCTTCAAAATATGGAGAGGTTTTCTTGAATGAAAACAGACATAACAGAACTTTTCCCTTTGGCCTCTTTCTTCCGTTCCCTAATTACTCGATTTTTTCATATACTAAAACTTTGGATGTTCTCCCCAGCTTTGTGTAATTTTTCTATTAAAGGAGAATTTCCTTTGCTGTGTCGAGAGGTGGTGGGGGACAGAGACTGTCAGTGTTTCTTGTCACACCTTCACAACCGCACAAATAGAAAAAAGGGTGAGTGAAAAAAGAATAAGTCAAGAGCAAGCTGGAGAAAAGAAAAAAGAAAAGATTATTATATTTTATATTTACAAAACCTCCTTTGAAAAACGCATAAAGCAAACATGGGTTGCTCACAAATTGTGAAGACCCCAGGGTCAAGGAGAGCTGGGAGTTGGAAAATAGATTCCGAAGCACTAAAAAAGCCACTTAAGCAAGAATGCAGCGTTGATTTATTTTACAATGCGGAGAGGGTCAGCGGCGAGACTGCGCGATGTCAATGCAGGGCTCTGACTCAGGGCCACCTCCTCACACCTCTTTTATGGAGGGTGAAAAGGTATGAGCAAAGGAAGACAAAAGGCTGAGGCACTCAGACTGTGCCAGGCTAGAGGTACTGAAGGGTGGAGGTCTGTACCCAGGTGGCTCTGACCTTGCTCACACACTCCAAGCTATATAAACACCTTATGCATGAGAGCCCATCCAAATAAGAGCACTTTTTAAAAATGCAGATTGCTCTGCTAATATTAAGAAAGAAAACTGTCTATAGAAATGAATGTGTAATGTATTTTAGTAGGAGAAAAATTATTTAAACCATATGAACAGGCTTGAATACAAAATATACAAAACAGACCTGATCCTTTCACTTGCACTGAATGCAAATTGCAAAATGTCACTTAAATGTATTGCTATATAGCACATATGTACATACAAATGCATGTTTCAAAGATGATCTATAATCAGTTCTGTATATATGCTATGCGTTTCCATATTTACTTTATTCATGTTTTTATTAGAATTTAGAGAGGTCAATTTACAAAAAAAGTGTTTATTCAAAACAGCCCTCATCCATTAAATCCACATTTTGTGGCATGTCCCAACTATCTGCCTGCTGTCCTGAATATATTCTATTTTCACCCTGGACTTCCAGCAAAGACGCCCTAGCCCAGCAGGGCCCTAATGTCAGAATGTTAAATGGAGGACCATGAGTTTAAAAACTTAAAGAGGCAGTGAAATATTAGCCAATGTGGGTGAGGAATGACTAGCTCTTTACTCTGCGTGTCAGTGGTTAATGGCGGGCCTGGATGCATATAAGTTAGCCCAAGCATGAAGGGCAGTGGGACGCTGGTGTGAAAAAAGGAAAAAAAAAAAGACAACGTTGACTTCGATCCTACCCCCACCGCTCACCCCACATCCCATTGGTTGGGAGCCATCAGAAACTTGTCATTTCTCTCACTCACTCAGTCAGCCTTGAGACACACTGCAGACTTACCTCCGTGTTGTACACGCCATATATCAGGAAGATAAAGAGACCCTGCAAAAGGAGAAAAGAGAACAGAAAAAAGAGACAGAAGTTGTTAGGGCTATTTTCTTTTTTCCTCTTCATTTCATGGAGGAAGCAAAGGGATAGAGACAACAAGAAAAGGTTTATATTTAGTACATGTACTAACAGAATAATCCAGTGTAAGTACTGCTAAATAAACTGAAATGTATAATCTATATCGCAGCAGATGTCGTAAGCTCTCACGCAAGCACCATTGCTGCTGCTCATATGCTACTCAATTGTGGAACTCAGTCCAAGGTTTTCGCAAGCTTTGTGTAGCTCACATATTTCTGCTTTAAGTGCCCATGTTCAATACCCACTCACCCAGAGCTATGTAGGAAACACAAACATAGGAGGAGAGAAAGTGCTAGCTACAGAGCAGCTGATCAGGAACAATCAGCAGAAGAGGTAGAAAAGGAATAATGAAGGTAAGAAAAGGAAAACTAGTTCAAGTCCATGAAAACAGTGGCCAGTGCTGAAGAAGAGCATGAATGGGATGCCCTTGGGTGTACAAAGAGGCCACATATGGTGGCCTTATCGAATTTATTCACCTTCCTGCTCAATAAATTCCAGAGGTGAAGAGAGTTAGAGAAAGGACATAACTGACAACTTCAGGCCAGGGTGTGGAAGAGGTGGGTGGGTGGCTGCAAGGGATGTTTTCTTGGATTAAAAAGCCAAAACAATGACCTCTAATATGTGCTGAAACATCCAGCACCTGCTCACTGTGCTAGCAGGAATTATTTTTTTATCCTCCTGAAAGCTGAATTGTGAAACCCATCTTGACATGGGTTTTTGTCTTTTACCAATATATAGAGTCATTAGTGACATAGCATGGCACTAACCACTTATTATATTATATATAGATAGTATTATATACATGTATGTATATATATATATATATATATATATATACACATATACATAGATAGATAGATAGATACTCAATTGAGCAATCCAATCTACTTTACTCTAACTTTCTCTCATTTCTAAGCATATGGTGTCTGCTGTTTGGCTTCTTAGGAACTGTCTGCTACATGTATGCTAGGAGAAAGCGGGTGCTAATTTACAATGCATAACCCATTGTTTTGTATTAAGATTACAATTTCCTACTTAGTGCTGTAATTTAATTACCATGTTTTTGATCATGAGTCTTATTTGTGATTAATATTTTGTTGTGTATTGAACAAAGTGGGGAAAACATCTCTTACATATTAGAAAAAAATGAGCAATTAGAATATAATTGAGTTAAAAATAAGCGGCATCAAAACATTGATGATGAATTGTTTAAAAATATTAATTCATTAATGTTCAGTTAAAAACAAACACATAAAAATGGAGCACATTTAAATGCATTGTGTTTTTTGTTTAAATACTGTTTCTTTTGAACTCTGCAGAGAAATTATAGAAAAGTATGCAATGGACTGTCAGTGGTGCTTTCAAAGTATTGCTATACATCAAACAAAGTGCATAAATTAATTATGAGCAAAATTAATTAGGAAACAATTGTATGGTTAAAAAAAGTTGATTTCCGTAAACATTGTGCTCTGGAAACAAGCACCCTTGAGACTGAAGTGTAGTGTAACGAAGGCAGGAGCTTCATTTCATTTAAATAATCAGGGGCCCACACACGACCCAATGGAAAGAAAAACCTAATGGAAGTATTCCTAAAAGTCAAAAGAAATATGCTTTCTCACAGTCTCTTTAAGTGTCTATGTACAATGCAGTCAGACATGTAACATTAAAAATTTAAAAAATCTTTGTATTATATATTTCCATAAATTTTAAAAGTGATTGCATTTATTACGTACATGCATTTTTTTACAATTGTAAATTTATCGTTGTCCATATTTTTCTACTGTAAAACTCTACAAACTAAACAAATGAATAAAAATTAAATTAAAAAACCTATTTTACAAGTGATTCAATCATCTTCCCTAAAATAAAAAAAATTCACACAGAGTTCATACACTGTGTGAAGCCCAGCCAAATTCTTCTCAAAATGTTGCCCATACATCAGGGGTGAGTGTCCTGTCCGACTGAATAAAGAGAGTAAACCCACCATACACAAGAATGAATAAAGGCTCTTGCTCCTCATTACTACACGACAAGATACAGAAATTCACTTTGCTTTTCATTTAGGGGTCTCTCGTCCCTTTTTATAGATGTGTGCCTTCAAGCTTTTACTTACTTCCCCTCTCCTGCCCCCAAGTAATAAATGATAATAAATCTTCACAGATGACCACCTCATCTTTTTATTTCTTTCATACTCTCCTCTAATGCACAAAAAGTTAGAGAGCAAGCAGGTAAAAATCCCCACAAACCCCCTTTTATTTATGATGTTGTCCTTGGTAACAGAAATTTCAATGTACTGAAATGAAAACTATGATTAAAGAGACACAGTGTCTAGGTGAGGGGGGCGGTGGGGCAGTGGAGTGAGGGGGCAGCTTTCTGTCTCTTGAGTGTATATGATGCCTTGTGACATCACTTCAAGAGCAAATGGAGCTGACCAAATGGAGGGATGGAGAGAGCTTTCAGCAGGCACAGGAGACACAAGAATGCTCTGATATTTCTTATTAATAACTAAAAATCAGTGCTGCGTAATGTAGGTTCTTTGCTTCTTTGCACTGGAGTTTGACTTCAATAACCTGCTACCAAAGGAAAGAGCAGTGCCTACTGTATCTTTAGATTAATTTACACATTAAGAACACCCTTACAAAATGAGGACCATTCAAGCTGAGACACCCTTCTGCAAAACCAATTTTGCAGTTTTGTAAATAGCGTCCCAAGCTTTGATGATGACACAAGGAGTATCAGGTGTGTGTGGGTTGATTGTGATTTCACTTAGGAGTTGAAGGCTAGGCAGGGGTTACACTGAGGGCGACTTTAAACACAGACATCACTGAGTGCAAGACCCTCTAACTCTCAGTCACGATAACAGCTGTTTGGAAATTGCATGTGTTTCTATAAGTGTGTGTGTATGTCATTGTACATTTTCAGTACAAAAATATTTTTACTTTTTTAGAAAAAACAGAGAAAAGTCATTTTTAAAAAATCCTTTCACAAAAGCTATCTTTTGTGTCTTTTAAAACCTTAAGGTCAGAAACATTTGCTTTTGCTAACAGAGCCTGACAAAGATCGGGTTTAGGTTTAGGGATGGACTTAAATTCTTATTACATACAGCTACCTAAGTTTATATAAAAAATGTGAGATTTACACAGTGCCACTTCATGAAGTATAGTTCCCATGCATCTACACCCATTTACCAAGTAGGTGCACTTTGTAGATTAGAATCATAGGCTGTAGTTCATCTGTTTCTCTGCACCATTTGCTATCCCCTGTTATCCCTTTCATCAGTGATCAGGACTCCTGCAGGATCATTAGTGAGCTGGTTTTATTTGGGTGGTGGATCCATCACCATGCACAGCAGTGACACTGACATTGTAGTGACATGCCATTGTTTGTGTATGTATGTGTGTTGCACATACAACAGTGCTGCGAAAAAACTTAACAGGCTGTCAACTTATTGTCCACTTTTTTAAACATCTAACCTGTTGGTCCACCTTGCAGATGTAAAGTTTCTAATAGTTCATCTGATGCAGCACAGTTTGATTTAGTGGTCCTCTGTTCTCACTGGTCAGTTTCTGGCCACAGGACACTGCCGGCTTGTTATTTTTGGTTGCTGCTGTGCTGCTGCTGTGCAAACACACTCTTATGTTTCACAAAAATTCCAATGTCACTGCTGTGCTAAGAATGATCCACTACCCAAATAAGACCCGTTTACTGGTGGTCCTGTGCCCTGACCATTGATGAATGGGGTAAAAGGGGTAAGAAATAAGCAGAGAAAAAGATGTACAGGACAGTGTTGTAGTCTGTATTTGTAAACTACAAAATGCACTTATATGATAGATACAAGGCAAGTGTAACCATGTTAGATTGCATTTCAGCCCATGCAAAAGAAGAAAACAAGAAACTAATGCAAAAGAAGAACTGGATGAGGCACAGTTCATTGCAATTACAATGACTAGCTCACTTCTCAAATAACAGAGAAGGTTTTATTGTAACATCATACTACAACTGATACACAGGAAATATAAAACTTTATGAAGCATGAGAGTGTGTAGTTGGCTGATTGGGTGCAAGAAACATTGTTAATGCAGTGCATATGACTGGATTTTCTCATTGCATTGGCAACATTTTCATAAAATAGGAATGTGTTCAAATGACCAAAATGAACCATGAAAAGGATGGACCATTAGATCTCAATTATATACAAGAGGTATATTCTTCATACAAGACCTGGGAGCAATCCAGAGGCTGACTGCAGACAGCTGTGCCTCTTTGGTAACAAACAAACAGACAAATAATTGAATACAGTAAATAAATAAAATGCTAATGGCATAGCTAATTCAGTACCCACTGTTGCTGAAAAAAAATCCTAAAATTTATTTCCAAGGTCGACAAACACGCATGGCTAATGTGCTGTTTCCACAAACACAAAGGGACCCCTGCAACGCTAATGGAATATCAGATGTTTTAGGCATTTGTTCTTATTTTAATCTTTTAAAGATTATGCACACAAAACATGGAGACATGTCTCTTTACATAAAACTGAAGTTTGACATATCAATCACTACAAGGTCAAGAGAGCTGAAACTTTTCCATCTGTGAGCAAGAGAACCTCGTACATGTGGCTATAATTACTGTAATAAGAGACAAAGAAGGTTCCAAAACACCCTAGAAGAAAAAAAAATAGAAAAAAAAGAGAATTCACTTTTTAAGAGACCTGCTAATGTTTCTGACACCTTCTACACCAAATCAGTTTAATTAGCTTGTGTACAATACAATCATTTTTAAATGCTCAGTGCTTTCTATAGAAAGATACAAATGTCAGCTTCAGGGTTTTGCGCTGATGCACCGCAGAACCACAAATTATCTCAAATTCATTGACTCAGCCGTAAGGCATGAATGACAGCTTCTTATGCCAGAGATTTTAAAGTATACACAGCTGTAATTTGAAGCTTCTTTAAAGTAAGTGAAGAGTTTTAAAATGATATAACCTTAAAATGCTCAAGCTGAGTATTCAATGGATGGTACTTTACATAACAATTTTAAAGATGTGATGTACAAGTTTGAAGACCCTTTTAAAAGTTTAAGAACCTCTACATTATGTAAGCTTTTCATACAACTGTCCCAGTGAATAAACATCTAGAAACCTTTATTTTTAAACGTAAAGCAACAATACATTCCTAAAAACGGACAACAGCAAGTATCACCAGTCTGTACACCATGAAAAAAGGGGCTCTTACAGTAAAAGCAACATTTATGTATAAAATTTTAATATTGTGAATGCTTAAACTGTTCTTTGTAGGCTAATATCATTCTTCTCTACAAGGAAAAATTCACTGCGTGGGTTTTTAAAAAACATTTTTATTTGGTTCTATTGTTACTAGAACATTTTATGTCTGTAAAGAGTCTTTTTAGCTAGTAGTACACTTAAAAATCACACACTGAATACATTTTAATTTATGTTGTAACAATCAAATGTGTTGCTGTGATAAATTCTCCTGAATCCTCTTGCATGGACCAAAATTTAATCTGATTTGAGTTGTGCAGATTCTGCAAAACTGTCTTCATCTGTGAGCAGTACTTATATACGGAGTACAGACATCTTATATATGGAGAGGTTTTAGTTTATGTTCAGTTTATTCCTAAGAAATCTCAACATGGTGTAAGAATTTGGTAGGAGAAAAAAAAAGATGTTTTATTAGAATCTGAAATTTAAATTGATAAAATTTTCAATTATTATTGTGGAAAGAAAAAAACGCCACATCAATTTTTTTTTACTGTGAGGATGCGGAATGCAAACCAAATGTAAATGTGATTCACATGTATAACCTGCTATTGGTTAATTATGTTATGAAGTATTTACATTTGGATGGCCTAGCAAAACATAATCATTCTTGACCGAACTAGTTTGGAGAGGCAGAAGAAATTGACACTGGAAGGAGGAAGGCGGAGAGAGGGAAAGAAAGAAGAGAGAATGAGAATGAGAATGAGAATGAGAAAGAGAGAGAGAGAGAGAGAGAGAGAGAGAGAAATCAGAGTGCAGCCAGTCAGTGTTCCACACTACTCTGGCAAGCCTGGGGCAGAGAGAAAAAAATACCAGTGAGAGAGAACTGAGAAGAAGGGATATCCATGGGCCACCCAGTCCTGAGGACAGAAGAAGAGGATACAGGGCTGAGGAGCACCACCAGAGAGGCAGTCAGGGGAGGAGGGGAGAGTTATTAACTTAGCCCTGAAACACCTACTTAATATAGGGGCCAGCAGTGATAGCTAACAGAGCCTGGCAGAGGTGACAGCTCTTGGACCTGCTTGAGGAAATCCAATTGAAAAGCAGCCAAGAGGAACAACAAGCGCAAAACAGATGTTCCCTCTACCACTGGGTGCAACCGTGTATACAACAGAAATACCTCGCCCTCCGCTCAAATCTGACACACACTGACAAAAATAACAATCAGTCCCGTAATAATATCCACATTTATATGCCTTCACGCAAGTAAGGTCACTCTAACATTTAATATCTCTTTGTACACCGAAAAAAAGAAATATGGATATCACTTAAGTTCACATTCAGACTTCTACACAACCGCACAAAAGAGTATTGTGCAGTTTCAAAGCACACTTAATAACTACAGCTTAGCTCTAAGGCCAAACTCACTGTTAAAAGTCTTCATCAGTACAGAAATGAGAAAAGGATATCATGGAGCAATTTGCTGAGTAGGCAATGGAAATTATTTGTGCAGGCTAATGTGGGAGCTAACACCTACAGTTAAATAACTGTAAATTGCAGGAAATTCTGCATTTGGAATGAGAAAAAAATCTGAGTTTTCATTCCTTACCCAGCAGTACATATTTAAAAAACCATAAAAAAATTAAAATCAGAGATTATGAGGTGACAAAATTGATTTACTGTTGTGTTAAAAATAGAATAACAAAATGTTGCTACATTATCTTTTTTCATCAACTAATGTATTTATAAAAACAGTTAATGGATACAAAGTTATACCATTGGCATGTGCATTTAATGTTTGGTTAAAATAATTATGTTGTCTAAATCTAATGGAGTTATCAGAAATATGATTTATGAAATGAATGCAATAGAGAGTCCCAAATGAAGTTTAAATAAATTTAAAAAACACACCTCCGTTCACACTGTGTTCACAATCATGTATCGAAATTCAGCAAAGTTGATAGAAATCACAATGAGGTCAGGAATTACACGGATGGATGTACAAGGCTGAGAGGAAGAGTGCTCCAAAGAGCCAACACTGAATACTTGCTTTAGCAAACTTCAAAGAATCATTCAGTGTCAACAGCGTCAATGCAGAAGATAACCCCCCCACCCCCACCCCCCACCCC
>JBBPCX010000038.1:13649491-13703939 GCA_037974365.1 Hydrocynus forskahlii
CACACACACACACACACACACACACACACACACACACACACACACACACACACACACACACACACACACACATTCTGGCCTTACTGCTCATACTTGCCAATCTTGTACCTTATTGTGCCTCTTGGCAACTCTGGGGGTCTTTCCAAACACAACAAGCGCTACTGCTTAGTCTCACATTGTGACAATTTCCATGCTAAATAGCTTTAAATTCTTTTTAGTATAAAATTACCTTCCAGTTCAGGTGACCACTAAAGTGAACCAGCTGTGAGCAAAGTTAACCTCGCCAGGCGGAGGAAGCGCGTGTTTGATTTTCTCCCGTTGACGCCATGCTTGGCCACCAACTTTCAACGCATGCATTGATACCCACACAGACTTACTGAGATCCGTACTAAAATCCGTCATACAGGAGGTCTAATTGTGTCAACAGCACTTCAGACTTTGAAATTTCATTTTCACTTTAAAAAAATCTGGTTGACTGTGGCAGCTTAATTTGTATTGTGGTTGTTTATAATATCAAGAGGAAGGGAGAATATTTATAAGCCAACAGGAGTGACAGTATATGGGTCTGTCCAAATTTAACTCAGTAATGGCAGAGGAGTTTACATGTTTGCTGGACCTCCCAAACATGCAGCCAAATACTCAATTAGCAGGCCACAAAAAACAAAAATGGTATTCATGTTGTTTTCACCGCTGTCAAAACTCAGAAACTCTGTAATCTGAGGTTAATTTCAAAAGGACCCCAATAGCATCAGGATCAGTTCAACTGCAGGCTGCTGTGCCATAATCATACAGTTATGAAATGGCGCCTCCAGGTGGTGAAAGAGAAGGAGAGAAAGAGACGTGAGACATAGTGATTCTAAATGCTGAAATATTAAATGAGACATTAAGAGACTACAGCACTGTGGCGATTTCCACCGTACATTGCTGTTAATTATATCTTTTAAAATACCTTCCTGTTTAGGTCGCCATTAAGGAGAAAGAAAGCAAGAAGAAGAGAAAGAAAACTCGCCTTATTTGTTCAGAAACCTGCTCCACTGGACTAGTGTTCGCGGCCATCATCAAAGACCTTCTCTTAGCTGTGGCGATCGTGATGACCACCACACGGGTCAGTACCATGATATTCACCTGCATGACACCAGCAGATGTTTTTCCATTTACTCAAAAATGAAATGACTTAATGTAACAAACACTGGTAGGACAACATTCCACAGTACTGGAATATGATACTGAGTATGACATATAGCACAATATTTACATTACCAGTACATTTAAACCACAATTGTATTATGCCACTATTTATTTTCTCCATAATAAGTTGTTACCTACATGAACAGGTAATTAAATCTTTTATATAATCTTATTTTTAATACTACCCAAGACTACTTACAAACACACAGCTGCAATTGGAATAAGGATTAAGTGAATATTAATAAATGTCTATGTGTCTAATAAATGTCTATTATGTATAAAGTGTAAATACTTTACACTGTTTTAGTCAAACTGAATAACTGACAAGAATCTCTACACAGAGAATGAATAATGCAGACAGAAACAAAAAGGAGAAATTGTATATGTGTGAAACACAGAAATAAGAAAGAGAAAAAGAGGCTCAATGATACCATGATGATGAAGATGACTGGGCCTGCAAAGCCCCATATAACCCCATTCTGTACGCTGAGCCAACAATGGCCGTCTGCAGAGTATTTCCCCGAAGCCGAGGCCAGAGTAATGGTAACAATCAGAACAGGAAGACCTGGTGGGGCAAAGTCATGGCAGTTAGACAAACATGCATATTGTGCATAAAGTACAGTTGCTGTGCACTTCACTTAGTTTACTGTCATCTCTGCTTTTTAAAACATAATTTAAAAACACAGCAGGTATGTGTACTGTGTAAAAAGTAGTTTTACTTTAAATACTATAATAATTTAGACATTTTCCCTTCCCGTGAAAGGGAATTATTAGCAACTTTTTTTCCAATTATTAGCAACTACTGGCCTCTTGTGCAATAAAAAATAGAACCGGTAGGGACCTATTCCTGTGCATTTTTGCCACACAATGCTTGAATATATTTGCTTTTTGTAAAACTTGTCAAACTCATTTTCACTGTTTAGCATTTTTTCAATAACTACTGATAAAATTGAGTCCTTCTTTTCATTATAAATAAAACATCCTTCAGCGTAAAACTGCAAAAAATACAAAACCCTCATTTTTCATTGACTAAAATGTGCTCTGCATTCTGATCCTCTCTAGCCTCATTTGTTACCGTGATTTCCACTGCCACTCAGAGATAAAAGAGGATGTAAACGGCCTCTAATAGAAAAGAACATATGTACTATTACCCCAGCCAATCAAGTAGTAGTATTTCATGTGGCGGCCCTCGCTCAGGTTAACAGTCACCACTTTGCTCCAAAGCAGAAGCCCCTCCACCAGCATCCAGCTAAATGCTGCCATGAAGAACAGATGGAGTAGAGCTGCCACCAGGGTGCAGGCCACCTAAGGGTACAGGTCAGAGGCTAAATGCTCAAAGGCCAAAAGGTCAAACAACCACATGACAAAGTCACATGCCAACTTATCCATCATGGCAAATATGGCACCAGTTTAAAAACCCAGGAAAAAACACAACAGGGGGCTGCCTGCTTGGGTTGGTGTGTATGGTAATTATTACTTGAGCTAAATATAAGCTATTACAAAATAGAGGATTTGGTTTCAGTTATAATTTGGTTCTAAAAGCAATGTATAAATAAATTGCATAAATAATGCTATTTAAAAATTATAAATATTAGTCAAAGGGGATATTTGTATTGATGTATTGTAAAATGTTATTTTATTAACTTTGTCACTTTTGTGCCTGACATACCTTATTATGAATTGCAGAGCCACTGCAGAGAAGAACCATTTGGGCAAGGGTCAGAGAAATAAATAGATTCTTGTGGATGGATGTCCGGTCTGATTTTGGAATACTGTATAAATGTAAGGAAAACAGGAAAAATATGCCTGAACGCATCAAAACTATTGTACATTATGGAATATATACTAACATCTACAAGAACATACAGTGGTACCTTGACTTACGAGTGCCCCAGCTGAGTTTTTCGAGATACAAGCCATCTCTCGGCCGACTTTTTGGTTTAAGTTGAGAGCTAAATTTCGAGTTACGAGCATTTGTGCTTACAGTCATTTTGCAAAACTTCGTTTTCCCATCCATGTGTTCAAAGAAAGTGAGCGCAAAGGACAGTGCTGAGAAGAAGCGGATGATGTGCATTAAATTAAAGAAAGAAATGACCGAAAAACATGACCAAGGTGTGCATGTAGTCGACTTGGCGAAGCAGTATGGACATCACACTTCTACAATCTGCACCTTACAGAAGCAGAATGAGTCGATAAAAGCTATAACGCCAGCCAAGGGCGCTAAAATATTTTCTAAACAGCGGACATCTATCCATGAAAACATGGAGAAGGTGCTCGAGCTGTTTACGCTGATTTGCTGCAGCAGACCCCGGCGCTTCTGCGAACGAGGCATCGGGCAAGCCGTTTAAAGCCAGTCGGGGCTGGTTCAAGAATTTTAAAAAGAGGACTGGCATTTGGTTGTCTGGTGTGGTGAGGCAGCAAGCGCAGATATGAAGGCAGCTGAGGATTCCCTCAATACTTTTGCCAGAATTATAGCAGCCGAAGCATCTTCAGTTCGTCTGATCTCCAAGGCAAATGCTGTACATTGTACTTAACAAAACCAGTTTATTGCAGTACATTATATTGTATTGTTTTTTATACAACATTCGTAATTTATAAGCACATTTTTCTTATTTAAAAACATATAACAAAAAAAATGGGGAAAATTGACTTGAAATACGAGTAATTTGAGTTACGAGCTCCATCACAGAATGAATTAAACTCATAAGTCAAGGCACCACTGGATTCCATTTTTAGCTGTTACAGGACAAATATATAAACCATTCAAGGTTTAGAAAAGCTTTTTATTTTAAACACAATTTTTAAATAAAGTTGTCTGTGTCCTTTAGGAAACTATGGGAGTGTGAGCTGATTAGGTACAAACAGGCTATAAATCTCCTAATGAAGTCAACTAGACAAATACTATACTGATTAGTCTGTCCCAGTGTGATCTTTGTGAGTAATTACTCCACTGTAATGTTACCATAAAACCCCAGGTCTGTGCACTGTGAGTCTGTTTAGCCTCAGAGCACTAATTACCAGATTAGCAAAGTTCAATACATCTCTTGCCTCAAAAACGAGTTATATTGACCGCTGGATGAGGGCCTGATAGCTTGCAGTCACAAGTGCACAATGCACGACAGTATCAAGTAACGAGGGAACTGCTACCTCTTGCAGTAGTTACAGCGGGTAACAGCGGTAATTGAAATAATGCTCCAACGTAAAGTAAATCTTTAATCCTGTGTGTTTGTTTCATGCAGTCCAGAACTTGCTGGATTGGAATCCCAAAACATGACTCACATAGGCATGCACACATACACATTCACAGGGGTGCTGTTGCTTTGGCAGTGTATCCCTGGAAACCACTTACTTCAGCACGGTAAACAGCATCAAGGTCACCACCAGTGCACAGAGCGAAGCTCCCGTCCCGATAAACGTCAGCTTGGTCAAAATGCTCTCCTCTTCCTTACTCCACTGCATAGACAGAACATATGGGCTCATCACAATAAGCAGCCCCTAGATTCTCTATCTTTCTCACTGATACTTTGTATTCATTCACTGTTTCTAGTTCCACTCAGTTCACCAAAACTAGATATTATATTCAGATATTATATTCATGTTCCAAGCACTATTACTAATGATGCAAAGTTTCTGTTTTTAAAACATTTCTACAAGCAATACAAGTTTAATATATTTTCATAAAACACTGATCAGCCTTACTTAATGAAGTTTCAGTCATAACTAGTCATATTCATAAATAGTCATCAATAAAACAATTAGAAAATAAAAGTTTTTCTTAGAAAAAACATCTATAACTCAACCAGTTATCTACACTAACTGCACCCCTTTTTTTTTACAGCAAACTAACAGAGACCTCTGGTGGACAAAATTATATTAACTTAATTCATCAGTAAAAGGCATTCAAACATATATAGGCAGTCACAACATAAAATCATTTCAATTTAAACAGCACTAATGTTTTGGATAATGTTATGATTTTAATAAAATATTAGCAAATAAGATTTAGCAGTTTAGACATCAGTATGAAAATCTGAATCTATTTAAAATAAGTGACATTCACATTTATGACACACTATAGCATTTCTATATAAATTCAGCAGCTCACCCTAACATCCATGTAATTCATAAGGACTGCAAAGTTGGTGGTGTGGTTGCAGAAGCATGAAGTGACATCAGGTACAGAGTTCAACACTCTACAGCCTTTTTCTGACCACTCACTTGCATGACCAGTTCTACAAAAATGAAAAAAAAAATTTCATGAAACATTTTCAGTCACTAGGTTTTGGAACACTGTTTCATTCGTCATTTACTTACATCATACTGACATTCCAGAACATGCAAACAGGCGTGACAAACTTGGAATACTCCACCTATAATGAAAACAGATGTTTGTTCTCAGACAACTCTTTAGTGCAAACTAGAGACAATGTTGTGCTATACAAAACATATAAATAAAAATCGGTTTTATCTAAGATAGTGGTTGCAAATGCACAATACATCTATATATCTATGTATACCAATAGTACTGTGCACAAGTTTTGAGTTACACCTCATTACTTTATATTTTGCTTAGAATCACCCTGTTGGTGCAAAAATACTGTACTATTTTATGCCTGCCAAACTGTCTTATATTCAGGCATATTGATTAGATAAAATTAAAGAGAACAAAATGTTTTAATGTGACAGTATCTAAAGGTATAAGGGGTCTAGATAATGGTGTTCCAACCACTCAGCATTCAGTATACTGATCATCGGACAGATCACCTGGAATAATCTGCATCTGTTTCTTCACTGGTTCAGGCCTTATGTTTCTTCACTGGTTCAAGCCTAAAGATTAGTACCACCAGTATCCTAATGTCCAACCAGATCATCTCAAATCATCTGCACCTGTTTCTTCACTGGTTCAGGCCTTAAGTTAGGCTTTGTTATCCTTTGAGGGAGGTTTCCCAGACAGTGATTAAGCCTAGTCTTGGACTACCTTTTCATTTTCAGTGGAAAATCTCTATTCACAGCACAGCACTACTCAATCAAGGACTAGGCCTAATCCCTGTCCGGGAAACCGACTCGGAGTGTCTTAACAAAAAAAACAAAAAACATTTCTCTGAAACTGGTTAGGTACAGGGACAGGACTGAATACTAATATCAGCTTAATGGGAACACCCCACAAGACCAGCCATTTTGAACATATTCTGACCTATTTCATCTAGTCACCGCAATTTGGCCCTAGTTAAAGTCGTTTGGATCATTATCTTGCCCATTTTCCCATCAGCTTTAAGAACTGACTGTTCACCTGCTGCCTAAGATTCTCCAGCCCTTGACAGCTGCATTGTAATGAGATAATTAATATTATTCTCTTCCCTTGTCATTGGTTTTAGTATTGTGGCTGATATAAAAGGATTTTTAATTCAAACTTGGAAAAAAGTGAAAAAAGTTCAAATGATATCTTGGCCTATAGTGGCTCTTTTCTACATGCGAACTATGTACAACAAACCTCTTTTTTTAAACATCAGAATAAGACTCTAGCTCCTACCACTTTCACAGTGGATAGAGTGTATTGGACAGACACAGGAACATTCTCTCCTCTGGACACATCTCGTACTGTAGCCGATATAATTGCTGTAGCCAGAACACCAAAAGGAGAGCTGCAAACAAACCAAAAAACTTAAAAATACGATATATATTGCAAGGATACCCAACTGGAGGGCTGTGGCCTGGAGGAATAGGGTCCAGCACAGTTTGGTAGTTAATCTACTCAAACACACCCACTAAACCTAACAAACAGTTTAAACCATGTGTGTTTGATTAGGGAAATTTCCAAGCTGTGCTGGACACTAGCCCTCCAGAACTCGAGTTATCCACCCATGACATACTGTAAAATAACTTGTTTTGCTATATTTAATGACAAGACTAAAACATTCTGAAGAATGAAACTCGAAACTCTGTGATCAAGGAACTTACATAAAGTTCTCAGTAAAGACAAACTAAGGTTCATACCGCACATCTGTCTGTTGGTTCTCTGGATCTTTGAACTCAGTTCTGGAAAGCATGTCCTGCATATTACTGTAGTAGGCATGGATAAACATCATGTCCTTGTGACCTGCCAATGAAAGTCAAGATAGGCCATCAACAAAAACAGTATCTATGAAAACTTTTCAAAAGCTCACTTCCCAACCAACTAACAAACAGTTGTTGTTTTAGTTGCAAAAGTTCAATTTATTTAGTAAAAGTGCAGAGATCTCTCTGTATTATACAATCCACTGGGAACTACACTAGGTTACAAGAATTTGGCTTCGTTCCATTGGGTTACTACGATTATTATGAATTATGCAGTTATTATGAATGAATTAATGGACTGTGCTTCTCATGCATGTCAGAGCACGAGCACTCATGTGAAATTTGTTTTGGTGAC
Organism: Hydrocynus forskahlii; assembly: GCA_037974365.1. NCBI lineage: Eukaryota > Metazoa > Chordata > Actinopteri > Characiformes > Alestidae > Hydrocynus > Hydrocynus forskahlii. The sequence goes on from JBBPCX010000038.1 coordinate 13,657,089, forward strand.
CATGATACCCATAAACAGGGAAGTAAATCAATCTTTGATAACTTCCCTATATGTATTTATTTCCTAAGAAGTATGAAAGAATTGTAAATACAATAGTCCAGTGATTCCCAAGCTTGGTCCAGATATATGCCTGCACTGCATTTTAGTGTTTTCCCTGTTCTAACACACCTGATGTAGATAATCAGTAAATTAACAAGTCCGTCCTGAGTTGTAGCAGCTGTGTTAGGGCAGAAAAAACATTAAACGTACAGGGTAGAGGTAGTACAGGACTAGATTTGAGAAACATTTTATTCCAAATGAGGAAAATGTATTGGAAACCCGCAGTTACAGAAATTCTTACCAAGGGAGTAGAGTCTTTGAATCTCTGTTTCTGGAATTAAGATTTCATCTTGGCTGCCAGAATGAACAGCCTGACTTGAAGGTTTATATACACAGCTGCAGCTCATCTGAGATAACCTCCTAGGCTCCATATGAACATCTACAAAACAACACACAAGCAACCAAAAAATAAACATGTATAGATAATTAGCATAACGCTGCCTTGTGAAATCTATTAAAAAATATATTACTAAATTGATTTACATTAATATTTAAATAAACAATATTAGCAGATGTCAGCCATTTTGACAGGTCACCGATCGCGAAAGCCCAATATTTGAGAAAGATTTACCAATGTTTTTTGTTGAAACTGTGAAGCTTGTCCTTTCTGTATAAATGGTCTCTGCCAATGCCCAAAGTAGTTTGTCAATATTCTCAACAACCATGAATGGTCTAAGAAAAATCTGTTGACAGCAGACATACAGAGGAGGAAGAACAGAAGTCGTACACTGGCATTTTGCAGTTTTTGCTAAGATTTTACCATGATTAACTGAATACTAATGTGCTTTACCCCAAGAGGCTTCAAATCCAGCCATTGCTTTGTCATCACTGAATCAATGAGGCTGCTAGCTAGATTTAAATAGTTGGTAGCCATAGACTTGATGACTCCAAAAGTGGTAGATGTTTTATTGAGTTGCGCAGCTGCAGCCAACTCAATGGTTTGCGTGAGGTACAGAAGGTCAGAGGGTGTAATGATGTCAGGTTGAGCCTCAATAACCTTCACAATGGATCGAGCAATTGAAATCAGCCAAATCAGCTCCTTATCTGCAAGTGAGGTTGAATTAAACTCTTCTGAATCCTGTGGAGAGATGAATATAGTAGTATTTAAAGAATATCTATAAAATGAAACCAGATAACATCCACTTTGATAAGATAAAGCTTAAAGTCAGAGCTACTGTGCAGGGCAGCTGTCAAAGCTTTTCCACTCACATGACTAGATTCATGTAGATCCTTAATGACTTGTATAAAAAATTGTGTTTTGGGAAAGTTTTCCAGTGTCTCTGGAATCAAAACAAGAAATCCAATCTCAAACAGAAGACATTTTTACACTCCTAAATACAATACTCATATAAACTATGACTGTATTTCACAAATGCTGTTAAAAATAATAAGCAGATGCTTTTAAAGCAGTGACAAGAGGCTTTCAGAACTTTTTGTCTACAAGTTCACTTTTAAATGTATTCACTCATGATATAATCATTACTATATATTGTGTTTTTAAATCATGTGACACCACTGGTATGAACCATGCAAAAGCAGTACTGAGATGTTACCTTTATGAAACTCGCAGACACCCTCTCTTTGTGTCTCACACTGGTCCCAGCCCCACTTTCCACTTGCAGGGTCAAATGTTACACAGGTTTCATTATCTGGCATCTGGGAATCATCTAAAGAAGAACTGTGATATTGTAAACTTGAATCCAAACCTTACTTCACAATTTTGGTAAGTCAATTTAAAACAGAAGGACAGAAAAATGTTTTTGTCTTCATGTACATTAACTGCCTAAATTTGGACTCACTACTTCAGTTAATGTTTACTGGTCTGGTTAATGTGAAATGACATCAACGTGAGTCATGACTGCAGTATAATCCTTTAATGCTCGTCTAGTGCCTGTGCTTCTTATGATACCATATGTAAACTGGCCCAAAACAGGAATAATATCGAAAAGTCTGTTCCACAGCTCAGACTGTGTCAGTTACGAAGCGTTTGTTTTGATGGGTGGGTTTCTGAATTACAGCACAGATGAAATATTTACAACCATTTAAGTCTGTGTTTGCCAATTACAACTTGCCTGAGAGTCCCTGCACTCATGGTCAGCTGGGAGAGCTGGAAATCATTACGCACTACACATTTTAAAAAGGTGGAAGTAGTCCAGAGTTTAATCAAATTCAAATCATCACCACTAACAACACTTTACCTTGACAATGGAAGTAACCCCAGTGCGTCTGTAGTGAAGGTTCCATTTCCAGTCCAGAGGTGCTCCATTTGAAAACCAGGCCAGAAGTGACGGGTTTACACTCTTTTTCCATGGTTCGGATTTCACTGGCCTCCAACGCCCGTTCCCATATGTAGAGTTGGGTAATGCTCCCACAGAACGCCTCCTCATTCTTAAAGGATCCGCCAAATGTGTCTTGTTCTTGGCCAATGATGAAAAGGCCGTCACCGCCAATGTGCTCAGATGGGTAGAGGGGGCTGCCATGCCCGACTTCCAGACCGTCTACTGAGAAAGCCCACTCACCTCCATTTCCTGTCCAGCTCACACACACTGTGTGCCAGAGGGCATCATTGTCAAAAGCAGGCTGATAGCGGCTGTGTTCCCCATGCACCAGCAGAGCAAGTTCGATGCGTTTTTTCGGTATAACTCTAGCTCGGAGCTGGAACTCATTAATGAAAGTGGGAATAGAATAAGAGAACACAGTGGACTCTCCATGGCTTGTGGGATCAAAACAAAGGCGGCTGCAAACGGTCACAGCACCCATGTCAGAGAACCTGTGTTGGAGACGGGCAGACTGACCGGCATTTCGGCCCAGAAATTCCAAGATTAATGAGTCAGACATACCTAAGACAATGGGTAGAACAATGAGTATTTGTCAGTTGTTTATTTAAAAAAAAAAACTTTTGTTTTTATTAGTTGTAATCTCTAGAGGACATTACAGGCATAACTATTTAGGCATAATTATGATAGGGCATAATAAAAAAAAATTCCCTTTACTCCAAATGCTGTACATCAGTCAAGATATGTTTGGTGTCTGACGTTTACTTCTTTAGTTTTGCACTGCAGTCATGAAAACTGCAGTGCAAAAAAAAAAAGTTATCTCAAATAGACTTGCTGACGTGGTTGTTAATACTGTTGATTTACAGCTATCTATTTACATCAAATAACTAAAACAAAAGAAGCGGTCATCTGGAAGGTTGAAGCTTGCTCTACTGAACTTTTGTTCATTTGGTGTCCAAAGTTAAACATGTCTTGGGTGATCGACTACATTTGGCATAAAAGCATAAAAAAATGAAAAAAAAATGTGAGAGTTATTCCTAAGAAGGTCAGTGATGACAATATAGGTTTATGGAGCTCACCACTTATTTCAGGTTCAACACTTCTTGAAATCCACACAGGCTGCGAGATATTCAAAGACTGTAGGTAACGTCTCAGGTTAAGGTCCTCCCCAGCATTGGACACCACTGCCAGGGCTCCTAACCGCTGTTTACACAGCCTACTGACCACATCCCACTGCAGCCTGTCTGCCACATACTCATAATAAACATCCTCATGTGGCCCTGGGGTTCTGCTTTCCGGAGTAATGGCAAGGGCTGTCAGGTGGAACAGAGATGACGTGCTATAGTTACACCACTCTAGTATCATTCCAAGCTTCACTTTACTGTATCACTAAATGTTCAGAAGAGTTCATGCACATGGGTGGAAAAATTACACTGTCCTCAAGCAGATATGTTGTTATTCCAGTGGATACACTTATAAGAATAAATCTGAAAAATATTTTTGTGCTCCAATGTCAGCTTTTGGTTGAAAGTTTTGGATTAAAGACTGGCATTAAAGCGCAATTAATTTTGTGAAATTTTTGAACAATGATCACTTTTAAAAGCACTTTTGATATGAAACTGTAACGGACTTAGATTTCTTTACGGTGCTGTGATAAGGGGTCAACAAGTTTCTCAATCCCTGACCATTCAACATCTAATCAATCTGAATTAATTGATGTACATTTTACCCATTTCATTATAATGAATATTAAAGAAACACATATTTTTCATTACCTTTTCCAATGCAGTAGTGAATCAAAACCTGGGAAACACAGACAGCTCACATTTTTGCAAAACATATGAAAACATAACAAACTTTGAGTAAAAATCTGAATACACTTACAATCACCCTGGAGCAGAATATGCTCAATTGCATCTTGAGGAGAGAAATGTTCACACTATGAAGACGTTCTGGGGAAATATTTACATCTGTAACTGGTTTAAAACACAACATTTTGGTCTGAAGACAGAAATAACTTATGAATAACTGTATTAATTTAAAATGTTGACAGAAACCAAGAGTAAATCATGTGTTCTGCCTAAGAGGAGCTGGTAGCGTTACCTGTGTAACTTAACGTACCTTTCGGAGTCCTCCCTTACAGTCTTGGGTAGAAAAGTTAGTAACAGTATTTTTCAAGTCTTTCGCCGGTGTTTTTGGTCTCTCCGTCTAGAGAAGCAAACTCTGGAGACGTGGTTTCTGAAAACGCCCAGTCCTCTGGGCTTCTGGACAGGGGAGGAACTGCTGGATGATTTCAGACGAGGGGAATTTCACTGCAGCCTCTCAGCCTCAGTAGCTCGCCAGTGTATAGTAGGAGGTGCGTGCAGCTTCTGCACGCGAGGATGAAAAACTGCAGCTGCGTGCAACCGTGCAGGTTTATCTTAATGGGCTACTTTAAACATTTATGTACAAATGTAATAAATCTCGACTTTTCAACACGAAAAAGCCAGTAGCGCCATCTACTATAGAAAACAAACGACTGTGTCACTTGTCTTCATCTACCATCGTACACTATGATTGTTACAGTTTCATTTAGGACTGACTGATTTATGTATGAGACACTATATGAACAAAAGTATTGGGACGCCGGACCATTACAACAGAGACTTTAAAGACACTCAAATAAATACTTTAATATGGAGTAGGTCCCCCGTTTGCAGCTTCCACTATTCTTGGAAGGCTTTCCGCAATATTTTGGAGTGTTGCTGTGGGAATTTGTGGCCATTCATTCTGTAGAGCATTTATGAGGTCAGGCACTGCTGGCTCACAATCTCTGTTCCAGTTTATGCCAAACGTGTTGGATGGGGTTGAGGGTTGAGGCCAGGGCACTGTGTGAATCAGTCAAGTTCCTCCATACCAAACTCATCCAGCAATGTCTTTATGGAGCTCGCTTTGTGCCCTGGGGCACAGTCATGCTGGAATAGAAAAGGTTCTTCTCCAAACTGTGTCCACAAATTGGGAAGCATGGTGTTGCACAGAGGAATGAAAGGTACAGTTTAAAAATGTTCACATACACTACTCACAAAAAGTTAGGCATATTCGGCTTTCAGGTGAAATGTCAGGATGAACCTAAAATGCACTACAACCTTTACAGGTGAACTTAATGTGACCTTCCCTAAACGTTTGAACGCACATGTCCAACTGTTCAATGTTTCAATACTTTTTACACAACTTGCTGTTCTCTGACAAGGAGCTTAACGGCAAAATTCACAACAGGTGTTTGATCCATGAAACGACCAATACATTTCCTGGTTAAATCAGAATTAGTATTTAAACAGTCCTCATCATGCTGTTCACATTTTTACAATATAAGACCAAGATGACACCTAACAACTGATCAACAGTACCTCGCCATTGTGAGGCTTCCAACAGAAAGTTCTCAGACAGAAGTGGCCACTGAGCTTAGAGTGTCACAGAGTCATCCGCAGGTTGCAACAGATACAGAGAGACTGGAAGAGTCACAGAAAGGCATAAGTGGACATCCTTTGGCCACATCCCACACTGATGAGAACAGTGCCCTGCGGAACCGGATGATGAATACCACTCAACTCCAGACACGTTTAAGGGTGGTGAGCGGCACCCAAGTGTCACGTCAGACCATTCGAAACCGTTTACATCAGCGTGGTCTGCGTGCTAGACGACCTGGAAGGGTACTTGACCATACCACCAGGCACAGGCGTCATCGTCTTGCACGGGCCAGGGAGCATTTACGATGGACGAGGGACCAGTGGGCCTCAGTGCTGTTGTCTGATGAAAGTCGATTCACGTTGAGCAGTAACGACGTTGGAGATGTCAAGGAGAGCCCTATGCATCAGCCACTGTCACCAGATGAGCCTTGGGGGGTGGTGGTGGTGTTAGTGTGGGCAGGTGTGTCTAGTCAATACAGAACTGCCCTACACTTTGTGAATGGTACAGTGACAAGCCCATACTGCCTGAATAACATCATTAATCTAGCCATTGTGCCCCTGCATGAATTTCACAGGCCTAATTTCATCTTCATGGACAACAACGCTCCAGCTCATCAAGGTCACATCATTAGGGAACGGCTGCTGGAGCCTGGGGTACCTTGAATGATACTTTCTCCAGACCTAAATCCCATAGAAAACCTGTGGGATCAGCTGAGTCGCCGTGTAGAGGCTCGTAACTCTGTACCCCAGAACCTCAATGACCTGAGGGCCACCCTTCAAGAAAAGTGGGATGCCTCTCAGCAGCCAGTAAGTCAACGTGTGACCAGCATGAGACATCGTTGTCGAGCTGTAATTGATGCTCAAGGGCACATGACACGTTATTGAGACATTTACATTTTTTGTTGTGGTATACTCACCGCTGTTGTTGGCTTTTGTTTCAATAAATTGTTTGAGATGACAAAATCACCATTGCATGCTTCTACTTAAATGCCGTACTTTCATGATACATCACTGTAGTGTGAACTTTTTAAGTTTTCCATAAATTTCACCCGAAAGCCAAATATCCCTAACGTTTTGTGAGTATTACATTTATTTTATGAAAAGTGAGGTCTCTAAATAGACAAAAGGATCTTTGTGTTTGTGTTAACTACAGATAAACGTAAGCATACATGAAGCATTTTATTTCTGAGAAAAAACACTAGAGCCATTACACACTCAAAGGACTAACTGAAATCATTTTAAAATAGATTCAAGACTCCAGTGTGGAATTCCTCCATTCCATAACTTGAAAACACACCAGCTAATCTCTCATCAGTGTTAATTGTGGAAAAGTACTGTATAATTTACTGAATATTTTTACATAATCATGAAGAAATTAATAAATGCCCACAATGTGAAGGGTTTTTGGAGGTGCATCGAGGTGGAAGAAAGTTTTGTGCAAAGCTGCAAGCCATTGTGTACAATGTCTATAGAGGTTACAGAAAAATATGACTTAATACCATTATCAACACTGTCCTTAGTAATATACAAGTAAACATCCTTGGGTTTATACATATAACTTAGAACAAAACCTCCTATCTCCAAAGAAATCACTTTACAGAAAAAGGGACAACTGTCCTCCACTACTAATGTAAATTAATACAGCAATATTTTATTCAAAGTCATTCTGGACCATTACTATTGTCCCATTTCCCTAAATTTTCCAGTTTGAAAGTCAGCTGTTTTTAATCATGTAAATTGTGAAAAATAACAAAAATGGAGATCTGAAGTTTTGTTCCGACAGTGAATATATATAACCCGGTGTAAAGACAGTATTTAATCCATATATATGCATAATCTAATAATCTAAATATAACAATACATTTTAATGCAGTACCTCATACAAAAAGCTGGTAGTAAATGCATGCTGTGAATGCATTTGGTGTACATACAGGTTCTCAAGCTAGTGCAAAAATATGCTTATGTTAAGATGGACTATTCCAACACTTGGCTGAGAATGGATAGATTAAACCCAGCGGACATCCCTGGAGCAAGAACTGACACCAGAGGACAAAGAGTACACTATTTTAGGGACAGTTCGGTTTCTGGTCCCATGACCTGACTCCCGTTCTTCTGCAAATGTGTGCTTAGAGCTGGACAACTCCAAATTTTCGTCACACCTCTGCTCAAACAACGCTGAAAGCGAGCACAGTGCTGAGTGCACTTCATCCCGTGCAGCCATAACACCCTGTGAGCATGGAAGCTGTAGGCTGTCAGAAGAGCGAATATCCATCTGTCTCGGTAGGCCATAGACCACATTGCCAATTGTCTTGGTCAAAGACTGGATTGTGTCTCTGAAGGAACTGAAGTTCGCCTCACTGCCTCTGCCTGTGGGAACAAATCATATGGATGTAATGCATCTTAAACTTGACATGGCAAATAATTATGCTGTACGAAGCTGAGAAAACGTACCTCTCAGAGTGCGAGACAAGGTGGAGTGTAACTGCTGGAGCGCCTGGTTTAGTTGTAGGAGCTTGGTTGCTGTGTTTTTCACATTTTCTAAGGGAGGGGTATCAGCCTCCTCTGAATCATTCTCTGAAGAATTTGGCTTCTCCTGCAAAACCACATACACAAAGATACCTTAAATACCATCTAACCAACAACCATAGTGCTTGTAATTGGAAAGTTTCCTAAAAGTGCTAAATGTTGAGGAACAAGAACATCTGCTTAAGTCCTAATTGGGTGGGAGCTCTAGAAACAATTTTGAAATTTTGAGAATTGTGTTTCAAAGTGTAAGTTTCTATTAAGACTTGTGGGCAAAGTAGATTTGTTTCTTAATTCCTATTTTTTAGACTTTGGATTTCAAGTTAAAAACAACCAGATTGTCAGAATGTAGCTACATTTGCTCACATATCCACACTGGCTGCTATAACACACATACTAGGAAAAAGGCGTAGCTTAGCCAACTCATCACATTTATGAGCTGTAGGGTTTCTTAACTAACTTGCAGAGTGATGATATACAACATAAACAAACCATAGCATTAGTGTTGGATGATAAGCAGACAGCTTTATCTAAAAGACTTATATGCTCCAACGTTCACAGAGAAGTTTACAAAATGAAATTATGTTTAAAAAACAAAACAAAAAACCCCTCCATGTTTAAGCTACAATCTGACTGGGTCACATCCAGAAATCCAACTTGAAAAATCACTACCAAATGTGGATTGAATCAAAATCAGATTTCATTTTGTTTTTGGTAGAAAATCTGACCTGCTAAAACCAGATATACTGTAAAAAACAATCTGGCAACACTGATTAAGCCATAGATATTTACTTATATATGGTATCATGCTCATTTATGAAATGGGTCAAAAAGATTGGAAAATACCACCAAAAAAAAAAAAAAAAACATAAAACAAAATATCCTTACATGTTTGCCCTGGACATAATGATTGTATTGCAAATTGTCCACACTCTTCTTAATGTACTTAGAGCTATATTTCCATTTGCGAGTTAAATCTATACCTGAAATTCTTATTTGAGATGGACTACATGTACATAAGCAGGCATTAAAAAGTGTATATACACTGTAAATCCAATTAATCAATAAATCTTACAGAATAAAAACACATGTTTAAGGCAAGGTCTCATCTTTATGCTCCAGCACCACAGTGAAAGGATAAGAAGGGATGACACTAGCATCCTCCTAATTGCTTACAATGAAGCTGTAGTTTGTTCATGGAAGATAACAAAAAACACCATGCTGAGGTGACCAATGGCGCTTTGTCCAATACATTCATTACCTTAACAACAATAGAACCCAAGACGGTTGCGATAAGCCTGCTATTGTAAAATGCAAATTCAAAGACATTGTGGGGGTGGACATCAATTCAAAACCTTTGCCGTCCATGCACAGAGGAACTACTATTTTGTGTACTTACCGACATGTTGCAGTAAATATAGCTTTGCAAAGCTTTTCCCACCTCCAGCATTTTAGTTTTCAGGCTTTGCAAAATCTAGAAAGCAAAGCAGTGTAAAAATTAATCGTGGAGCACATGTTCTGCAGATAGGTTGAAACAGCTGTTAAATATATTTTAATGGGGGAAATCAGAAAATCTTCTAAGTGGTAATTTCTGAAGAACCTGAGCTCTAGGTTCAGCCAGCTGAGCATGTCTAAGCATTTCTCTGGTAATACAGAGACCCTCCTCCAGAAGAGCTCTCACACCTCGACACATTCCCTCTTGCACAGACACCACAGCAGGCCTCTGGGGGAAACCAGGAGGGGGGAAAGAGTAAGTAAGTAATTAAGTAAATAAATAAATGTGGAATGAAATATTAACTTAAATGTTTACGAAGGCATTAAGTTGCACACACTGCATATGAAAGTTTTTATATGCATGAATGTGATATAAGGGCGGGATACAAAGCCTGAAAAGTACTGAAAACACAATTTTACTTTGCCTATGATGTCAGATCCAAGTTCAGTAAGATGAAGAGGCTTCCCAGTCACTGTTGCCAGCAGACCTATGGCACTCAGAGCTGCATCCATATACCTGCCAGTCTTTCTCTGGGCCTCAGTCACCATAGAGGTGATTTCAGAGTCACAACCCTGAAGAGACATAGAACAAAGAGTGGAGAATAACATTAATTTCCTCAACAACCTAACAGAATATATACCAAACTAAACAAATAATTATAACAGCAATAAAAAAAAATATCTAAACCCTTAATTGTAACATAACTCAAATATATCAACATAGTGACTTGATATTTGAAACATATTCCTGTTAGTTTCTGCAGTTTCTTTGTTGCCAATAAGCAATTATTGTACAATTTATAAGCATTAATAAGCATTATTAAAAGCATTGTTTTAAAATCATGTCTTTTTTTGGTGAGATGAGACAATGAATATTTCATATATTTTCTTATAGATATGTTTATTTTCCTAACAAAAAGAGGTGGCACTGCAAGATTTATGAATACCCAGTGTTTTAAAGCAGACCTTAAAATAGCTTAAAAGTCCAGGCTTTTGTCAATTTTCTCAAATTTATATACCTGAATAAGCAACTGAAAAGATCCTCCCATGTTCTTTACTTCCGTCTTGAGCTCTTCCACAGTTCGGGAGACTGAACGAATGCCGGGTTGGATATTGGACACCCAGTGCATGGTAATGAACACAGCTCTCTCAATAGCAGAGGTGGCTCTCACAAGATGAGACTGTGCATCAGTGCTGCATGCAAACACTGTTCACACACAGACAATGAGAACTTCAGCTTAGTGTTGGAACAACAGTGTAATATATGACATGGCCAAGTTCCTCACTGTTCGTATGCACGGACACTGACAAATGACTTTAGTGATATATGGTCGTTTAAACACTGAAAAGCTTACAGTTGTCCTGGCTGTTGTCGTCAAGCTGCTCATACAAGTCAGCAATGCAGTTTGCTGCTTTATGAATGAAGAGCAGGTCCTGGGTTAGTTTGTCTGCCAGGCTCTCGTTCTCCTCTGCTGACTGACTGGCACGTAAGCAGGAAACCGTAGAAGCTATGAGATCTTTGCAGAGGCCAGGCAAGGCTGAGTCGGGCCTGATGTTGTGAAGAGAAGGGGGCTTATTCACACCCATCAGACCTGGAGTAAAAGCACAATAAAAGGCCTTAGGATATTATGATTTATCCAGTGCAACGGTGGTAAATATTCTTCCATTTTCCTCATTGGAATGGTGAATATTTAAAACACCACTTTATTTTCACTTTTTTCGAGGTACCTTTTGTTGGAAGTGGATTTTACATAGACAGGAAACACCAGTTCCAGATTAAAGTAAAACATGTTTAGAGTTTATATCCTTTTTAAACCTCTTTACAGCCAAAATTGTTACAAATTAATCTACAACATTTTATAATGAAACTGAAAAAAAAGTATACCTATGTATACCTATGATTAATGTTGTGAAAATATAGCATTAATTATAAATAAAATTATATAATAGTATAGAATGAAACGTAATGTTAATCAGTTACAATGCTAATTACCACTTAAAGGGAAATTCAGAATACAAATTTGTATTACCTGCAGATTGTGAAGAGGAACAGTGTAAGCTCTGAATGGGGTGAACTCGGATCTCATAGAGTCGCCCAGAGATACGCCTGCTCTTCAACAGGCTTCTGCTTCTGAAAAATTTTCATTGCAAAATCTTAGTGCTCAATCAAAGAATTATTAGCAATCTTAAGAGGAGTGCAAGACTGATAAAAAAAATCCCCCTTCATGTTTATCAAAGTAATCAAATGCTTGTCACAGGTGATTACAAAATAAATTTAGGATTGCCATGGCAAAAGTTTGACTTTGTGTTTCATTTAACCATTTGGTATTAGATGCATTTCTCTTGCCATCTTTATTTCTATGCCAAACCCACCATTAACCCCATCAATGTATTGTTTGTGTTAAGGTTATAGTTCTTTTTAATCATTTATATTCAACTTAAAATTAATTAACATTTAATAGATATTTAGTTAAAGCTGGGCATCTACAAAATAGCAACAGTGAACAACCCAAATACAGTATAACCTTTTTTGTACTTTTTTATACAGTATAACCTTCAGTTTGTACTGTTTCGCAAAAATATGAGAGGTCAATACGTCTCATAGGTATTTGCCTCATTAGGTTAAGTTTTGTGCATTAGTTGCTATTTACAGGTTTATTTTAAACAAGATTCTAACTCTGTACGATACTGATATTGCAGAAGGATGCAATATGCAAACGAGCCTCTAACCAATCAGTGTTTCTGACAGGGTGACCAATTGCAGCTCCGGATGAGTTACTGGGTGATTATTTGTGGTCTTTATGTAATCAAAAAAGTCTAATTATTTGAATGAATGGGAGGGGCTAAACTGCTGTAGTCAGAAAAAGGAGATACATTTAAATGTGCTGTGACGCCACAAAAAAATGATTTAAAAATGGGCCATTTTTGTAACTTACTTTATAAACTGTGTTAATAAGGTAGTAAACATACCATTAGAAACAAAATGTACAGATTTTAAGCCTTTTCAATTCCAGCAAAGTGATGTGGGCCCTTTCATATCTTGAAAGGCATCCCAGTTGCAAAATGTAGCAGTAAAATATTTTCCTAGTAGATAGAGCTCAGTATAAATCATACACACCAATACTTCTTTACAGAGCCAACTTAAATGCTGTGTAAATGACACCGCAAGTGCAGCAAGGAATGAATGTCCTAATAACAAAACAGGTCACAGGAGGAAAAGGGAGTGAAGCAGCACAAACAAATTAGCTGCAAGCATAGGTCATGCTCCAGAAAACTGGGCTGGGCAGGCTGGTGGGATGAGGTCTGACAGTCAACTATGTTGCATTTGGCCACGTCGCTATGAGCAAATTACTATTAACCCAATAAACATGTCAAAGTAGAAAAAGAGAGAAGCATGTGAGAAAAAAATTGCTGTGAGAATGTGAGGTAAGAGAGGAAAATTTCTCTCATTTTAACTTTTCCATTAAATTGTGGTTTTTAAAAGTTTTATATCATTAGAGATGGAGAGTCATTTTAATTTCTATTCTGTGTGTTTTTCTCTTATTTTAATGTTCTTTCCGCTTACACAGCATTATCAAAAAATGCATTTTTTTTTATTTGGAAAGAATAAAAAGTACCTTCTTCGGGAAAAAGAAGAAGCAGAGGATGCTGAAGATATATCTGGCTCCCACTGGTCATTGGGGTCATAAAACACTTCATCATCTTTAGAGGCACAGTTTCCCTATGAGTAATAAAATCATATTTGATTTAGCAACCAAATCAGATAAACTACAAATATGTGAGCAAGTTTCAATCTATTGTCTTGCTCTCTGGTCACATGAACAATAGGCTGTGAAAGAGAGAGCTTTGCAGCAGGTTCTATGATGGGATGATTTGCCTTCATGTCCATTTCTGCTGCCATAAGCACCATTTTATCTTGGATCGTTTTTGCATTGCTTGCTTTCATGTTTTCATAGGATGATGAACTTGTATCCTGAAAAACTGTGGCAGAGATTCCTTAAGCCAGCTTGTATTAAAGACAGGCTACAATATACACTCTTTAAAGTTCAATTATAATTTACTAGCAGTTAACTGCTAACACATTGACTACAGCCGAGTATATTTTTCTGTGCTGGACTACCTGTTCCAGCTCCCTCATGGCAGCCAGGTTGCTCTGGAACTTCTCTAGGGTCCAGAGGGTAGAAATGCCCAGCTTGGTGTTCTGCACTTGGATCTGCATCTCTGCATTATCTCCTCCATTCTCTTTATCAAACACTTCATGTCTGTCATAGAGATCAGAGAGAAATAACAAATATAGACTTGTAATCATAATGACTAATATTCAATTTAAACAAAGGGAGCACAGAAAGAAATAAGCGAACCTGCTAAAGACTGTGTGCTTCCTAAATTTCACACTGATTTTGTTCGCCTCTTCAATCATCAAGGACAACTTCATAACATCCCACTGTGGAGCAACTGTAAATAGCACAGGAGCAAAAAACTAAATTAACTGGTACACAGGATACAAACCAGTACTGAGTAGTGGTGGGCAATATGGAAAAAAATAAATATCAATATCTTACACGTCACGATATTTATTCCCCATCCCCCAACATAACATGACATTTGTTTGTACATTTGCATAACACCCCATCACAAGACGCGTTTCATATAGAAACATACATTACTTAAAATTAACTAAACTATTTTAATATACAGTTAGCACTAAATTTCCAAAGGACAATACTGATAACATAGAAAATGCTGATATAAGTTTTCTGTTAAAGAACCTACACAGATAATTGACAGCAATTATCAACTCTATTCTGGCTAAACGTAGCAAATTAAATAAAATAATGTGTACAATTAACATACCAGTCCTGGGAGTCTGGTTAAACCTCAGGGCACGCTTCCTTTGAATCTCAGCTAGATCTTCTGCAAGTTTCCTGTTCTCTGCTTCCAGTGCCTCAAGGACTTTATTATGTCGAATATCATTATCAGCCATGGCCTAAAAGACACAAACATTCCTTAAACGTGATGCAACAGGATTTGTGCTCTTTAGCTCAAAATGACAAGAAAAGAAAAATAAAAGTGTGGATAAAGCTGTGTACTTGTCTGGTAGCCTGGGTCTCCATTTGTAACCGTTTCTTGTGCATGCTCATTTGTTGCTCTAATAGGGTCTTAGCGGTTTGCAGCTCTTCCATCTTCGTAGCCACCTGCTGCCTATCAAGCTCCTGTACCCTTTTTCTTTCATTTTCCTCATCCTGACAAGAGATTTTCATTACTTGCTAGCGATAATTTAAGTGTATGGTGTATATATATATACACACAGACATTTAGGTACATGTATGTATTTATATTTATGCTTACACATATACACAAACACCCACACAGTTAAACAGCTCATTAGCGAACGTAACATACAAGTTCTCTTTCCAAAGATTTGATCCTCATCTCATACTGCAGTTTTTGGTCAAATAATTCTTTCTGAGCCACTTCTTTGGCCACGCGGACCTCCTGCATCATTTCCTCTTTGGCTTTCAGTCGGGCATCTTCAATCTCTGCCTCTAGTCTACAAACAACAAACATATGGTGGAGACAAAATATACAGACTTGAATGACTTAATGGGCAAGACACGCTGATATGAAAGTAACAATATTCATAAAATATCTAAACAAATCATAGTATAGTAAAACATGTTAAAAGTATGAATTCTGAACTCACTGAGCTCTCTGTGCTGAAAGCAGCTCATTTTTGGCAAACTCAAAATCTTTCTGGCCATCTCCACTGCTCCAACAGGACGCACGCTTTCCACTCTGCACCTCGGTTGGGTGGTTGAACCGGAAATAATGATCTCCTCCAAGGATCACCCGATCACCCTGAGAAATGACACCAGGCCAGTGAGAGCATGTTACAATAAGCACTCAAAAAGAAAATATTGAAAAATATGAGAAACTATTCAGCTTCTCTAATTTCACTCTTACATGATGGAGAACAGAGGTTTCAGACACAAGAGTTCCATTCACATAAGTCTTGGCATTTTTTATGGGTGTGATGCTGACTGTGCCATTTACACTGGAGATTACACTAAGAAAAAAAAAAGCAAATTAACAATAAGACTTCTATTTATGGTCAAAACAAAATGGTCATTTATTTACACAACATTCCGATACAACACAGTCAATTTAATATTTCAGGTTACTTCTCAAGATACCACTGAAAACTGACTAAGGCCTCGTTGGCTTCTACATCACAACTTGCAATTTACAGCTCTGAGTATGCCTTGCTGCACCCTACGCAGACCTCCATCTTGAGGGACACTGGTCTTTCTTTAAGGAAATCACAGCCACAGAAGGTGTAACCAAACATCAAGGCAGAGATTCAAACAGAGATTTACATTTGTCGTAAACGGTTCCCTCGGGTCAGCTAGCTGGTCATAACACTCTAATAGCCATGCCTTGTTGCATTAATGCATTGTTAGGTAATCAGCAATTGTAAACAAAGGCAATATATGTTTTATATATGTTGTTTTATTGAGCTGTTAACCTCTACAGAAAATCCCAATTCATTCATTATTTATCATCAAGACAATGATTATAATTATTGTTATTCTTCCAAGCGGTCATAATTGTGATGCATAAAAGATTTCTTATCAGCCAGAATAGGTTTAAAGACTATGTGTACTTTTCCCCACTGACAAGCAAATGACGGTGTACAACCAAAACACTACCATGTTTAATTCCAGAGTAAAACATTTTGGCACCTAGATATCCACATGGATCTCAAGGCGTCTGGGATCAAGACAAGGCATCATGCTATGGGCATGGTTTTTATAGGCGTCTTACCAGTGCTCATCAGCAATAAGAGCCCCAGACAGCTGGATGTCATGGGCCGACTCAGACTTGAGCTTGCCGACCTTGGTCTGTCCCTCCTTAATCATGTACAAGAGCATCTCTGACAGCTGAGGATCCTCATTCAGGTTCACAAGGTTGGGGAGCCTGTTATCCACTTTAAACGTGATGCCTACACGCTAAGAGAGGATAACAGCGGAGGGGGGGAAAAAAGAAAATATGATGTGAGGAGGGGGCACAAGAAACCCATAAAGTTCATGTTACATGCTAAGACGTGTTTGGGCGGAAAGGGGGGTATGGGGGAAGGGGCAAAAAAACAAAACAAAACAAAAAAAAACCCCACAACCTGCAGCTCTTTGGTCTCTTCACGTTTTCTCCTCTCAGCTTGCTCCAGTTTCTCCTTCCAGGTTCTGTGAAATAAATTAAGAGAAACACATAGTTCACTCGACCATGTCATCCAAAAACTAGAGGGACATTTAATAAAGCAGTTATTCTTCGTTATCCAGGAAGTTTAATTAAGTCTTATTACATCCCAAGTCTTCTTATTCTGACAAACGGAAGTGTGAACCTGCTGGCAGGTCCTGAACATTTCAACTCAATCAAAACTGTTGTCGAGTTTTACTGACAAGTTTTGACAATCTTGTAAAATACTCTCATACAGAAAAGTGAATGCTTTGGGATTACCTGTGGACTTCAGCCATCTCTCTCTCCTGCTGAAAGAGTTGAGTTTTCAGAGCAGCAATCTCCTGCTGGAACTGCCTCATCTTCTCGGGGTCGATGCCCTGAGAGCTCATCTGGGCTGCCCGCAGCTTCTCCACCTCTGCTTTCAACTCTGTTTAGAAACAATAACACTACACAACGGCTTCTCACATGCAGGTGCGTTTTCTGTTAATCTACTGCCCTCTGCTGAGAGAATGGTAGAAAGAAAAGCAGCGAAGTTCCCCTTGAACAATCCTGCCCACAACAGTTAAATGGAAAGTACTGCAAGGGCAAGGCTGGCTGTAATTGAACAGTGGAGAAAGAAGTAGGTGATTCATGCGAGGTGGAGAGCAGAGGGAATGAGGGTGCTGACCTCGGATCAGCTTAGCGTTGGTATCTTCGTTGACCTTAGCAACATTGATGATCAAGCGGGCCTGCTGAGCGTATCGCAGAGTGCTGAGACTTTCGTCCACATTGCTGCCAGCTGGACTGAGTGTCGCAATCATGGCTGTCTTGGAGTTCCCACCCAAACTTTCCTTTAGTAACCTACACGCAGGAGAGATGACAGTATAGGTGAGTCACTTTAACAGAAGCATCTAAGGATAAAATAAAATGTTACATACATATATGATTTAGTGTGGTCATTTTACTTAGAGAAATTAAAGAAACCATTTTAGATGTAATACTGTTAGTCATGCCAATCTAGACAGTTAACAACCCAAGCAGCTAAACATGTGGGCAGACTGTAGCAGTGAAAGATTCATTATTTTCATACTGAAATCATAATTTGAAAAAGTTAATTTTAACCGTAGCTTACATTATCAACATCAGCCTCATAGGTCATAAGTGTAAGAATTAACCTAAAACAGAGATCATGAACTGCTTACAGTTCCAGTCAGAAGCAGGGCTGTGGCATAACCACAACTGATTAGCACACTAATACTCAGCCACCATTCAAGCTTCAGCCCAAATTAAATTGAGATGCTGGTCTTTTGGGGCAAAACACAGGCATGGACCTTAATTCACTGAAAATAGTCACAATTTAAATCACAGTAACAACATCCATTAGTAATATCACAATTGTCTCCTTATTGTTCAGCCCTAACTGCTTGAACTCTAATCAAATCAACAAACCTTTGACTCTTCTTGCAAGTCAAAATACATAAGTGTATGTTTAGCTGTTAATTCATAATGGGAAGAAACTTTGCACAACTTAATGCAAGAAAGAATCTGGTGGTATCTAAAATGTGTGTGTATTACTTACCATGTCAAGACTGATTCCCTGTATGGGATAAAAACTTTCTTCTTGTTCAGAGCTTGTTCAGACAGAGCAGAAATCACCTTCCCCAGAGTCAGCAAAGATTTGTTGATGCTTGCTCCTTCCTATGAGCAAAGATTCATACAAAATTTGACATGGTTTAGTTTAGTTCTGCTTCTAGAAATCCTTTCTTAGCAAAGCTAATTCCAGTCCTAACACACTCCATCTAGTTTTTTTATTTATACGTTCTTGAAAAGCAGGCTGAGTCCATCTGATTTTACTGTAACTAAATTACTGAAATTATTGACAAGCTGAATACCCTCAGGCGGTCTCCACTGGTCTGAGCTGTGGCACAACGCTCGCTGCCTGCTAAATCCACCAGATTGATCCTGCTGATGATCCTGTGGTCATGCTCTTCTCCTTCTACTAATTCTGTCTGAAGATGTACAGAAACACAATGAGAACAGTAGTGGATAAAACTGGTACGGCATAATGTGAAAATAGGGACTACAAATGTATAAAGAAAAAAACCACACAAATTCTCTGGTAAAAATGTGAAATGGTGACTTAATACACTATTAAGGAGTCAAAAATGATTTCATTAAGCAAAACAAGATACATAATATATTATTTTAAGAAGCTTCAAGGATTCAGTACTGACCTTAGTCTGGGTCAAGACTAGCGTGAAGACCGAGTGAGACCTGGAACTTTTGTCATTCATGCCAGTGGCAGCAGTTGCTCGCTGTTTATTTCCAAGCTCAAGCCAGGTCTGAGATTTTTTTTTTAATTAAAAAAAAAAAAAAAAAAGATATCTTAGATTGACATCTTGACATTACATTATAGTTTAAATTAACAAATGTATGAAGCAAAGGAAGGTTGGGGGAATAGTGTGAGAATAGTCCACCGACAAAAAGTGATTTCAGATGGTGGACCACTGATGAAGGACTAGAGAATGACTAACAAAATCTGTGCAGCATCAAACACATTATCATACAGGGTAGGTGTGCCTAATAAAGTGGCTTGTCAGTGCAGAGTCTGACAAGGTCATGACTCATGTGATATTTATTTTTTTCCTGACATCTTATAAGCTGGAATGGACAACAAAAGGAACAATACAAATGATTTTCTCATACTGTTCTGCACTAAACAAAATTAAACATCCAGCGGGTCATTGATCTAGAGGTACCGACAATATCCACAATATGCTCAGATAAGCATATCATGACATATTGCGGCATAATTTATTACAACAGCAATAAATATTGTTATGCTGTCCAGCCCTAATACAGTACCTGGATATCAGAATAGGAGCTAACCACATTCCTATAAGAAAAAACACAAAAACAATAGTCAAACATTGTTGATGCCAGCTAACAATAACGCAGTAAAGACATTCAAATGCTTGTTGAACTTACGTAGATAGATCTGCAACATAAGGCCCATCCACTGGGTGTTCTCTGACACGCAACTTTGAAAAAAGAGGAACAAAGAAGTCATATTTTAAGTGAGCAAAATATTTTAACCCTTAACAAATTATATAGGCATTATAGGCACAATGCTCACTGTTGCTGTAAAGATGCTTTTGATAACAAACTGTTACCACTTAGTGTAATATTAGCATAAACAATCAGAATAATTTGACCAGTTCCTGTTCTACTTACAGGCATCTTCTTTTGGTTTTGTTCATCCTTCACTATAAGCAAATCATGGATCTTCTCATTGTATACCTCAAAGTAGCTCATCTCCAGGTGATAAAGGACCTATAAAACACATTAATATATTAATCTGAATAAAACAGGGACTGAATCAGCACTAGGACAGAATTAGCAGCTTGAGGAGCTCACCTCTTGATTGTCAGCTTTAGACAATCTTAAGAAAAGTTCCTCACAAAATCTTGGTATAACTCCAGCTTCTTCACCAAAACCCATCATTCTGGAAGTAAGGTCAGAATTGTTTTTGAAAATATTGCCCAACAATGCTACATAAGGCACCAAACAGTCATAACACAGAAAAGAACTTACGTGTACGACTTTCCTGAACCAGTCTAACACAGAAAAGAACTTACGTGTACGACTTTCCTGAACCAGTCTGCCCATAAGCGAAAAGGCAAGTGTTAAACCCTTCAAAAGCTCGTTCAAGCAAAGGTCTTGCCAAAGTCTCATAAATCATCTGCTGACTTGCAAAACGTGGGTCCGTTTCATCAAGTGAGCAAAAGGAGAAGTCAAAGAAAAATGTGTAGGTTTGCTTTGTGTCTGGATGCTGGACCACCGTCTCCTGGTTGTTCATGAAAATCACTTGAATGCTCTTCGCATCCCTTTCCCTGCATACAAGAAACAAAACACAGAAGGCAGTGCTGAATGCTTCTATCCAGATGAAGAATAAATGTTCAGGAGTACATTAAGCCATGTCTGAAACAAATGCACAAAGGAAATCAGGTGTTTGTATGTGTGGGGATTTCAGAAGAGTAAAAGCAATATAAGCCAATTACCTGGGAGTAAAAGGCCTTACTCGCACTGCCACGGTGACTGCACTATTCTCCATCTTCAGTTCTGGAACTGCTGAAGCTGTGGTGAAGAGAAGGGTCTCACCTGCAGCTGCAGGCCTGGCTCTGGTTAAGTTTAAGGCTCCACTGGGTGTGGAACTCGTTTGGGGTGTGGTTTTTCTCACCTGTGCTGAGCGAGGGGTGGCTGTCAGGTTTCTGATTTG
Organism: Hydrocynus forskahlii; assembly: GCA_037974365.1. Classification (NCBI taxonomy): domain Eukaryota; kingdom Metazoa; phylum Chordata; class Actinopteri; order Characiformes; family Alestidae; genus Hydrocynus; species Hydrocynus forskahlii. Next base: position 13,678,421 of record JBBPCX010000038.1, read on the forward strand.
ATTGCTAATAAGAGGCTTCTTGATGGAGGTGCTTAGAGGCATGGTCTTGCCTGGTTCAGTGCTGGACTGCTTTAACCTCTCCACGCTAGGGCGTTTAACGGACACACACTTAGAAACTTCTCTCGTCGCCAGTCTTTCAAAGACCTCTTTCTTCAGACTTAACTTCTGGAACTGAGTTTTTCCCGTCGGTGTGGAGGTGGCCTTGACCTGGTCGTGAGAGCCATCTGTAGTGCATACACTGTGAGCAGAAGGGGCTGCTTGCTCTGTGGCTTTGCCAGGTGTGTCCATAGGTTTGAGAGCCAGAGTGTCCCTCAGGCTGGCCGACCTCAGCAGAGCTGAGCTGCCCGGGGTCCGGTTGTTTGGCTCTGACAGGACTACTGAATTGGGCCAGACTCTTTTTTGAGTACTCTTGTCCACTGAGCCTGTTCGGGTCCTCCTCTTTAAGGTCATCCGAGGGGCTTCTCTTCGGTTCTCCACGTTTTCCTGAGCTGCAGTCTGCTCTGAGCTTTTACTGGTCGTTTTTCTCTTCTGAAGAGTGAGTCGAGCTCCAGAGGAAAAGGTGCTTGATTTCTCCTCGCATTTATTTTTAAGTGTAGATACAACATAGGTCTTGTTTACCTCTTTACTTCTGTCAAGAGACCTCCCCTCTGTTTTCAAGTCATCCATTGTCTTCCGTGCTGCTTTTTACGACTCAAAGTTTAAAAAAAAGACTCTCAAAGGCATTAAAATGCTGAACACTATGAAATGTTACCAAGCTAACTGCACAGCCGGGGTGGATGAGCTGTCATTAAGTGTGAATGTGTAATTTCTTCGTTAGAATCACGAAAGTCGAATAATAAGTTTTGCGATCTGGTTCGCTGGCTGGAGAGGCAATGAAAGCACTCTGAAGTAAAAGAGTCCCCGATCTGACAGACTATTGCGATAGTTTGTTTACCTTTTTCTCACACGGTATCTCTGTCTGCACCGCCATCTTACCGCTGTGATTCAAAAAGCCCCGCTGTAGTATGATTGGTCCACCAAAGCCACTACGTCACAGAACCGGCTCCAGTAACTCAGTATAGTGACACTATTCTGCCGCCAGGTGGCGGCGTGGCGTCATTTGTTATTCAGGGAACAGACTAACCAATCGGCGTCCGTCTGTAATGTGATTAGAAAAAAATCCCACTTAACCTTTTCTGATTGTTTCCTTCCAGCCAGGGGTGCTGCTAGACATAAAGCTCTACTGGAGCACAGACCCCCTCCTTGTACTATGCGTATTTTATCCTGTGTGCACTTATGTATTCTTATTGTTTATTTCACTGTTGACTCTGCAGCTGGCAGAAATGACAAAGCTACTTGATTTTTAATCTTACCTCTGTCAGCCACAAGACCCTTTAGGGGATGTCCTTTAAGATAGATAGTTCATTTGGTAGGTGTCAATGGCTCACTTTTAGCCTAGTTTAGTCCTACATAGCAACTAGGAGTTTTTCAGTTTGTGTGGGTGAGTTCACACAGCCAGTGCGTCTGTATCTTGTGGGGTGTCTCAGGGTTCTGTCCCTTGGTCTGTTTTTTATTTTTTTTATATTATTATTGCACATGATCCTGTTACCTCACACTTGGTTCTTTTAAGGACCTTTATCATTATGCTGATGACATCCAGCTTTGTTCTTCTAAGCCAACATTAACACAAGTTTGCTTTCCTTGTTGACTGTCTGATGGAGACTAATGGTTTTTAGCCAACAGCCAAAGCTAAATTCTTAAACTGACCTGTACATGGCTGTTGGCCAAAGGCTTTTGTCACTTTCTTGCGTCTCTCAGGTCTCTCTGCACCATGTAGGTGTTGTCCTTGAATTTTGATGCTCATGTAAGGTCCCTTAGTTCCTCCTGTTTTTTTTTGCTTTTAAAAATCCTATCTAGGACTTTTTTTCCTAAGACTGCGATATAAATACTTATTCATGCTTTTATTTCATCATACAGTGATTTCTGTAAAACCCTATTTACCTATCCCAGTAAATCTGGTTTAAATGACCTTCAGACCACCTTTTAACACATTCCCACAAGTGGACTCGCATGTCCCCTATCTTACTTTCTCTGGATTAGCTCACTTTGGAATTAAGGATATATTATAAAACCCTCATTCTCATTTATGGAGCCCTGCATGGTCGGGCTCCTCAAAGCATTGTGGACCTCCTGCAGTATTGCACCACTACTCAAACACTGAGATGCACCCAACAGGCCTTCTTTCTGTGCTTCATACAAGGCTGAAGACTGAATATGGATGAGCGTAAGGGCCAACTTGTGATGGCTAGACGACTGGCTCAGAGTACCTTCAAAACTGCAGGTCTTGTGAGGTGTTCCTAGTAGGGCTACACACAGGGGCGGACTGGCAGTCTGTACGTTCTGGAAAAATCCAGCACGGCCGTCGGCCCGAGATGCGGTAAATGTAAAAAATGTTTCGTGTTTACCATTCCTGGAAAATCCCTATGTGCCATGAATGGATTTACAAATAAAAGGTTTACACCAAAAAGTCAAAAACATTTCAGCATACTCATGTTGTAACTTTGTGACATAGCTTTTAGAGCCAACTCTTCAGATGTCTGGCTCCTATCACCTCATGCCATTCCACATTAAATGGCCAAGATGTAAACAGTAGCGATGCAGAAAACTGCAAAAAATAGGTGGAATTCCCCTTTAACATCTGATGCTACCACTGGTGCGTTCTAAAGCACAACCATTGTTATTAGAGAGAATACCACAGGTAGCTACATTAAACTTCTTTAATTGAATGAATGTTAAGTTAAAACTGGAAATGTTCATATCAATAGTCCTCATCACTACTTGGCACAGCTTCTGTCATGCCTTCTAATAATGTCAATAATGTTGCTTTTGGTCACAATATCATCTTGTCCTTGGTTGCTCCTTCGTCTGGCCCTCCGCTGCTGTTCGAGTAGGTGTGGGGAGTTGAGGAGTTGTGGGGGAAGTAGGGAACCTGTGGGTTTCACTCTGTTCACAATGTCCAGAAACAAGTGCTTATTATTGTTATTCATGAAGGTAATGGCTGTTCCTCTGTGCCCCAGTCTTCCTGCTCGGCCAATCTGCAAAACACAGGTACAGAACAAAAAAAATAGGTCATTGCACCACAATACATAATGACATGTTTACCACACACACACACACACACAGTGATAATAGTACAGCTGCATTCCAGTGCCAGTTGTCATCAAAATTAGTGGTTTGCAAAATACATGTCCGTACCTGATGAACATACTCATCCATGTTAGTTGGCATGTCAAAATTCACCACCAGCTTGACATTAACCAAGTCCAGTCCTCTGCCCAATACACCTGTACTAACCACCACCTCAAACTGGCCCTCAAGTAGACCCTTAAAGAAAACAAATATTCAATTATTATTGACAGTGGCAATTAATATTGGTAAAACAGACTATAAAGTTTGCAATTAGTGTATTCACCATCTTATAAGTTACCTTCAGGATTCTATTGCGTTCCCACTGTGTCTTGTCAGAGTGAATAGCTACTGTATTTAAACCCATAACCTTCTGCACAGCCTCACACAGAAGGTCTGCTCCTAGTTTGCAGTCCACAAACACTACCACCGGTGGTTGGTAGAGTTTTGCGTCCTGTGAGAAAGGAAAAAAAAACCCAGAATAGTTAAACAACCTGCCAACTCCAACATTTTACAGCAGTTGTGAAATCTAAAACCATGGCATTGTATGAAAACAAGATAAGCATATATAAAGCCATACAGGTTTTGTTTGCACCATGACTTACAAAAAACGTTTTTTGGGCTCCAATGGAATAAGATAGTTGTTCTAAGCTCCTGAAACCTTATTGTCTAATAATTATGATAACATGCAGTTTTTAACCTAAAGCCTAAGACTGGGCCTCTGAGGTCAAAGGCATTTCCTGCTGCCTGTTCAATAAGAAAGGTGCGATGAATTTCTCTTTCGCCTGAATTAGGACCGCTGCACATGTCCTACAAATTATGGGAAGAATTTCAGCAGCTGTCTTAATATGGTTTAGAAATCCCCTCACCATTATGTCCACATAAGGGCTAACTACATTTACACTGCATTATAATGGTGAAAAGGAATGTGCATGGATGCACCTTTAATATTAAACGTGGTGTTTCTTCATTGCTTACATTCAGAATCTCAAACAGCTTCTTTTTCTTTGAGGGTTCTTCTACCCAGAGAACGATCTGGCGAACATTAGTGCAGGGTTGGTTCTTCTGGCCGATGGTAATGCGCACAGGGTCCTGGGTCAGACGTGAAGCTAGCTGATCCGTTCCTGCAGGGATTGTGGCTGATGTCAACAAAGTCTGATGGTCATCAGGAACTTGTTCCAAAATCTCAAGCACCTGCTGCTGGAATCCCATTTTCAGCATAGTGTCTGCCTGAAATTAACAACAAAAGAAAACAGGTTGAAAAAATCAGCCTAAATAAAGAAATTCATTTCATCAAAGAATAAACAAAAAACATACCTCATCCACAACCACAATCCTTATGCTGTCGAGTTTCACAGCATTCTGCTTCAGAATCTCAATAAGACGGCCTGGAGTTGCAATCACAATCTGAATAAAGAAGGAACATGCAACTAATCACAAAATTAATTTAACATGACTTAGAGAATCTCATCATTAATGGCTGGATATTGTCTTTGCCTGATGTATCTGCAGTCTGTTGTGTTGACTATAGTGTTGAGATCATGAACATGCTGAAATTCCACTAAATTGAAAGGTGGGTCACAGAGCACATAAAGGATGCTGTTGCAAGTACAGATTGAAGTGTACCTTGATCTTCTGCTTAAGCCGGTGGAGCTGAGGGGGTAAAGGCATCCCTCCTACAAGCAGAGCAGTTCTCATGTTGGGCAGCCCCATAATCAGCTCTTTTGCTTGTCTCTCAATCTGGATGGCCAGCTCTCTGGTCGGAGTCAAAATAACACTTGTAGGATCAGGTGAAGTACATCTTTTACTCTGAGAAGCAAACAGACATAGGCATGCATAAGACAATTAAAATGTAAAAGTACACACAAACCAAAAGTTTTCCCTCCACTTGGAGGCATTTTATACACAAAATGAGCATTATGTATATATAATAACTAGATTTAATTTCAACTGCAGAACAAGTATAAATTAGGCATCATGAAGATTTAACTTCCTTTCCATTATATTGAAAACGAAGCAGAATTCAAATGGTCCATAATACAAGCATGTTAAAAGCATCACAATATTTATAATAAAACATCACAATATTTATTTTTCACATTCATTTTAAATTGTAATTGAAAAACAGCAGTCACATTTTAAAATACTAAAAAACTTGAGTATTCAACATCACACACTATATAAAACAAAATCCAATCTAAAATCTAATTATGTTCTCTTTGTAGTGAATCATAGCCAGTCAGTGTTCAAGAAGTAACAATTGTATCCACAGTATACTCAGAGGGGAATATTGTAACATATAATCGATCATAACAATGATCTCTACAGCATACAAGGTCCATGAAAGAACATGGTTTACTTCCACTGCATACTTGTCTTCTGATGGGATGGCAGTTCTTCCTGACTCATCCCTTAAATATCCCTTTCAACTACATATTAAGACTAAACCATCAATAAATTAACTCTGTTTAGTATTTAGCAGTTTCTGCCATATTTATCAATGAGGTTTTCTATTAATAAATGTCTACTTAGGACGAACACTTCCTGACCGATCTAGTGAATCTGATCATACTCTCTTTGCTCTCAGAGGATTTTACCTCCAAGGAGTGAACAATCACTGGAAGAAGGAAGGCTATGGTCTTTCCAGAGCCTGTGTCGGCCGTGGCAATCACATCTCTCCCGACTAAACCCACAGGAACCATCTGCATCTGGATGGGAGTTGGGACCTCATAGCCAGCTTTCTTCAGGTTTGAGCTGAGGGCTTCGGGGAAGTGGCAGTGTTCAAATTCAATGATGGGCCTCCTGACCTCCTGGCCATCCGTCACAATGGCCAGTTCCTTCTTCACTCTGTCAACCTGTTCTTCGGTCAGTTCTGCGATGAAGGCATCTTCCTTGAAAGAGTAACCGAGATCATGACTCCCAGCACTATTTATAGTATGGTAAGTGTCTGTTGATGTAGTACCGATGGTTGTGTTCCCTTGCTTGGTTTTAGAGAAGAGCTTTTCTCCAAGACCCATACACATTTTGGCCAAGTGACTCGCCTTACATTCTAGACTACAGACATCATTGTCGGTGCTGTCACATATGTACTCTCCATAACGGCCACACATGACACACACAGGTTCTCCAGGCTCGGGCCATCTCTGGCTCTTCTTGAAGGACTTCACCGGTTCCTCTTGGGGTTCCTCCTCTGCCTCGGCTTCGGCTTCTTCGAGTTTTCCCAGTGATTTTAACACAGGGGCATCTGTAACTTGTGGTTCATCTTTTCCACTTTCTGATGTTACCTGGGAGTTAACATCTTCGCTAGGAAAACCCACAGCAAGTGAGGACGAAGTGGGAGCAGCATCCCCCGAGGTCTCTCTGCTTTTCTTCAACTCTGGAGTATTTGGTTGACTGTCCGAGTTTCTCTTTAGCTTCAGGGATCTTGGCATAAACATACTTGCAGGCTCATATCAACACACTTCTCCAGCAAATCTGGTAAAGAGTGCATTAGTTTAAACGTTTACTTTTTAGACAAAGGTTCAGTCTGATGCTGTCGCAAGAGTGTGACGCTATTGACCATTGGAATTCTGGGTCTTGTAGTTAAAGAGAAGCAGCATTTGTAGTGCAATTAAAGTGCCATTTATCCTCACATTTAGGTTGGGTTATTTTGGGCGCAATGTCGTTTGTTTATTAATTGATAATTATGAGAAAGCTCAATTATGCCATTATAAAAATTAAAAGTAAAACAGGGGGATAGACATCTGAGAGAGGAACTAAGAAACAGGCTACACGTTTCAATGACTATCTACATCCACAAAGCAGTGTGTATTCCTAACATGTTTCTCAAGTGTTTTCCATAATGCAACACACAGACGCACACACACACACACATATATATTAAAAGCCAAAAAATCAGAAAATGACTGTATTACATGGCATGTCTTGACATATTTAAAAATCAGTGCTCGTGGCGTTGTAATTGAAGCAAGCAAAGCTTCAGAGAATATTACATGACACACCTTGGCGTGTATATATAAATCAGTACTATGCTCATATGGTCTTTAGTCTGTGTGATCTCGAAATTCAAAAACAGCAGGCGCCCGTCCTCCCAGTCCCACTCCCACTCCCAGCCCCGCTCCCTCCCAGCCCAGTTTAACCCGTGTGGGCTTGCTGGTGTGCTGGGCGGATCGCGCATGCGCGCTGAGAGCCGTCCCGGACGGTGCGGCAGGAAAACCGCAGCGCAGCGTGGATGAATAGAGTCCGCTAGAGGAGGAGGACCCTAACTATCCAGACAGGGGGACTGAGAGGAGAGGAAAGAGCAGTCCGAGTTCATGGAGAGGACAAAGACGACTTGAATCGGGACCTCGCCTGCAGGCCAGAATGCGTGTTTCTTTAAGAGGGGAGCTCTAAGAGTCACAGGGGGATCCGAATGGATGACAGTCCGAGGGCTGCACCCCACTTTCTGCCTGTAGTTTGACCACGATGAATAAAAGCTCCCAGCTTTTACAGAACTTGGCCTGTGATTGAGCTGAACTGCGCGGAGGGGAGATGAGATGGGCGACAATCTTTAAAATAACCCCTGAATACAGTTTTGCTGCAGTGAATTCCTTAGGAAGGATGTCATCTCTCTCTCCGGACCTGTAGGCGAGCCCTCGGCCGGTGCTGGCCCTGTCCCTCTGCCCGAGAACATGGGGGACCTGAGGGAGGCGAAGGACTGGAAGAAGACTTTTATTGTCCCTGCCATTAAGGCTTTTGACCATTATGATTTTAACAGAGCAAAAATCCGTGCGAGTCTCACATGGCTTGTGGCCAAAGCCTTTGGCACAGGTAGGTGGCGTCCTTTTCTCGCTCTTGAGCCCCTTTTTGTTTTTGTTTTAGCGTTTTGTTTAATAAATCAGTGATTTAAATGTTTATCAAGCACACCATTTTCTGTTATTCTACATAACTGCATTTTTTGGCAGTATGTAGTATAGAATAGAGCTTTATTTTATGTTTTGATCGTTCTATTGTATGGAGGCCATCGATTTAATTGGAAAAGACGTATTGTCTGCACTACCCTGCATTTATCACCTGGTGTGCTGAGGACTGGTCTCTTTCATTAGAAAAGATGTATGGAAATGATCACTGGAGGTCTGTTAGGTATAAGGGGAATGTCGTCTTGACATGGGCATTCATTCACTTGACAGATGTGCCCAGAGGATTTATTCAGGTTCAAATAATCATACAAATGTACATATTGTCCTATTAAATACAGTGGAGTCCAAATGTCCACCACTAAGCATTAGATTTATTTTTTTATTCCATTATCAGCATTGGTGAATCAGTATCATCGCATCAATATTGAGGTCCATATGGTACTGAGGCCTGTTCAAAACTGACACCAATCCTTTTTTCAGTTGTCTGAGAATAAATACATTTTCAGATGAAAAAGAATTTTTTTTAAGAGAACAGCCTCCAAGCCTTAACCGCTTAACTCACCAAAGCATCTTTGGGAACATTTGAAAAGGATAAAAGAGCAATGCTGTGACAGCTCTACACACTGTTCCGCTCTGAGGGTGCTGGGATAGTGTGGATTCTGCAGAAACTTCAGTGAAGGGCAGAATCAATGGCAGACAAAGATGAAGCTGTGATTAAGGCAAATGATGGGTGTCTTTAATTCACTAATCTTTCAGCAAAGATTAGTGAATGAGGGTTTAATCTTCTCAGAGAAGTGTAATTTGACCAAAAAAATTGTAATACAATTTGCATGACTAATGAAATGATGCGCGGACTTTTACACACCCATGCCATGACATTTCTGTGCACTGTGACTTGACCTTTTGTGCACTTTGTCATAGAGAAACTGTAACTGGTAAATGAGAGCACGGAAGGTGATCCAGTTCTATACCTTCAATAGTTCAATAGTTCAGTAGAATATTCAATAGTATCATATCTTTACTTTTCACTGATTGAAAGAATGATTTATTCAGGTGTAAGCAAGTCATTGAAGCATCGTCCACTGAGAAAAGGTAGACAATATGAGCATTGACGTCTTTTAATCAGTATCTCTTATTATAAGTATCCCTTCGGCATAAAACTAGCCTTTAATAATTCTGTATTATTCACCAGACAGATGAAACTCTCAAATGAGCAATAGAGCCAAGATGACTGTGTTTTTTTCCTCCCAGAAGTAACAATGTGAGTGTGAGAACCATCTGGACAGTTTCACACCACTTCATTAAAATGTGCAATCACCTGTTCCTGTCCACATGAAAAGTAGTGTGAAAACACACACCGCTTTCATTGTAACGTTTAGTTTTCTGCCATCTCATCCAGCACAACCTTGGACTCAAAGGCTTTTCAGCTTGACTGACAGCAATCCTGTGTCTTCTGTTGGGATACAACTTGGAGACCACCCAGTGATGTTTGCTGCTGCATGTGTGACCATACAGGCCTAACTTCAGAAGACACTGACCGCATGCATCAACAGTAAACACCAAGACATGCAAAATGGTGTCTTGTTTAGTAGCAGAGTATCGTTGAACTTAGTGAAACCTTAATTGACGTGTTGTGTAGAAGGATTTTCATCTAGCAGGAGTTCATTGTGAGGTCCTTTTTCTATTCAGATCTCTCTTAAACATGACTAATTTAAAAACTCAAACTTCCTTTTTGAGCTTGCTGTATTAAAATAAAGCTCCTGCAAAACAATACCCAAAAAACTTTCCCCCTTACCCCAAATGTAGTCAGTCTGTCAAGACTTGTTTGGTGTCCCAAGGTTGCATCTTGGTAGAGCTTCAAGACAAAGCTAAGGTATTGGAAGCTTATAGTCTCAAGTTCACCGTTTTACCTTATACTTACTACAAAGTGGGTGTCTTACACTGTGTGGTATAGTTATCTACCAAAATGCACAAAGATTCATTATAGAGTAGTAACAGCCATCCTGAAGACTCAAATTTGCCTGTACATTTGTTCATTCGAGTTTCTCAGAAACCATCCTGAGATTGTCAAACGACTTCAGGCAGCTGTAATGTGTGATGATTTATGCATCCATTAAGCAAAATGCTAATTGGTATGTACAGCTTTCACATTTTAGTGACATTAGTCTGATAGCTCCAGTGTAAAATTGAAGAACAGGCCTGGTCAGCAGTGAATGTTTCGCTTTAATCCTTATCCTTTGATTTCTTCAGCCCAGTACTGACTAACTCCAAGTCAAGTACAGTGCCAGTACCGCAGTACAGGAATAGATTCTGCTTTGGGTTTTGTGTGGTCACAGCCACCTACTTAAGCTATTATTTGTATGTAGGATTTTAGCATTACTCTGCATGCTGCCCTAGCTTTACAATTGTCTCTCACGGGAACGTTATGTGTTGTGCTGATCCCCAAAATAATTTCTGGGGCACCAGCCACAGAGGCAGGCCTGGATCAGTGCCTGTGTTCCTGCTCCAACTGAACTGTAATTGCTAGAATATAAGAGTACAAGCTCTTTAGTATGTTGAGTGCACATGGTTTGGATGAGATATGCATGTTATGATTATGATTATGAACCTCAGCGAGTATGAGTGCCAACAGGCTGATGGCTGGTAAACCCCTACAAAAATTCCATTTGTATCCTGTTTCTCTCACTGACGAGACTCCCGAGGAGCTCTCAGGAAGAGACGTAGTACATTAGAATTGATCAAACCCCCCTGTAGTTGCCATAGTAACCAGGGTCCAGCTAGAGGTGGTCATGTTTTATGCTCAAGTTGTCAAGACCCAGCTCCTCGGATTGTCTGATTTTGAAGTACACCACCCTTTTATACTTTGTGATAGAATTGCTCCTCTCACAATTGCTTTCTTTTGTAGTGTAGTGTTGGACAAACGTTCAGAATATCGCCCTTCCAGCCTAATGATATGTTGAAACGCACCTTGTACACAATGAAATTTGTATGAATTCTCTCAAATAGCGTCCCATCACCACAAATAGCATCCCATCTCTCTGTGGACCCAGTGACCTCAATATTCACACCAGCATTAGGAAACTTAATTAAGTTTTCAAATCTGCAGTCACTTTGGAAATCACTATTGTAAGAACTGGTTGTGTAACTACTCATTATTTTCATTTGCATGGATTCTGGTCTCACTCAGTTATAGTGAGTTCAGTTACGCACGGAGGGTGCAAATGTAGATGAGAATTTCAAGGTATTTACTTCACCTTCATTTCTATTGTCGGTGGCTCATGAACTCATTTTCCTTTTGTGATGCAAATCGGCCGAATTGTGATGTTAGATTAGACGCAGTGATCTCCTTCCCTATCCTGAGGTGTGAGTGTATTACCAGTCAAAGTCTTCTATCAAATCAGATGAATGTGGAAGTAGTACAAAACATACATTTTATGCCACCATTCACAATCATTCACTTTTGTCAGTCCCACAAGGACATTGTACTGAATTCAGAAATCATTGAAGAACTCATGATAGAATCAGGGCTAGAGTTGATCTGTAATTACAGCAGTTATCTTAAGGCCTATTTGAGTTGGATTAGTTCTTCCTGAGGAGACACTGTAATCTAAGTGAATCCCCAAGAGATCTGTGATTTTAATCCGGTGTGAATCTGCTTTAGTTCTTACAAGTTTGACAGTAATAAATCTGCAGTGGATGACCTTCAGTGAACTCAGAACACTCTTAGCAAAAGCAGCCCAGTTCAAATCTATGCCATGTTAATGAAATAACGAAAATAGCTTACATGGGGTGTTGTTATTGCTGAGTCTGGCATCTGTGTGAACATTCAGGCTGTGATGTTTCAATTTTCACATTTAATTGTAAACTGCACAGATGCCAATGATATTAGACACATACTAAAATGCATGTATCATCCAGTATTTGACCCTTTCCACCCCATCTTAAACAAATCCAGATGAAACTGTCAATACTACACAGACACATAGAGACACAAAGACAAGAACAATATGAAATATCAAGTCAAAATAAAGTCCTCTGAAAACATTGTGCACTAAACACTTCAATATTCACAATATGCTGTGGTCAATGAAAGAGGTGGATATAAATACTACAGATTAATAAATACATTTACTGCTGAGATTGTTTACTGTTTTATGACAGTTAGTGGTTTGGAGTTGTATATCGAATCCATTATTGCACGTAATGACACTGTGAAATATGCATCCCATTAGTTTAAAATGCAATATTGGTAAATTGGTTTGTAAATATTGCTGCTAAAATTGTGTGAATACACTGTTGTTTTTCTCTCAATCCTTGACTCCCCAGAGAGTGTCCCGGATGACCTGAAGGATCCCTTTTACACTGATCAGTACGAGCAGGAGCATTTGAAGCCACCGGTGGCCAGTCTGCTGCTGTCGGCCGAGCTGTACTGCCGCGCTGGGAGCCTGATCCTGAAAAGTGATGCGGCCAAGCCCTTACTGGGTCACGATGCCGTCATCCAGGCTCTGGCTCAGAAAGGCTTGTATGTCACCGACCAGGAGAGACTGGTCACCGAGAGAGACCTGTGCAAGAGACCCATTCAGATGGTGAGTGACTGCCTTTCATTTTTTCTGCCGTGCTTTTTGGATGCACAGATTTTTGAAAGAGAGAGCATGGTAAAAAAAAAAAAAAACACCTGTCCTCTTACCCTAAGTATTTGTAAAACTTCGAGCGCCCTTGGTTTTCCATGCGAAACTGAGATCTTCTTTAGAGAAGAAACTGCTGTTTTAATTCAAAGTTACTTCTTATTTGCAAAATGTAACAAATTGGGAAAAAGACTAAAATGTTTATATTGCACATTTTTCCAATATCTTAAACTAAGCAAATAAATTAAAAGTATATCCAGAGATGTGCAGAAGAAATGCAGAAATATGTCATATTAGAATAGATGGTTTAACTTATTGTGACTTTGAAAATCAGCAAACATCAAAGGTGAAGTTAGCCTGGCCATGCAGTCTGTACCATACTACTTGTATGCATGTGTTCTTAAATCAATACTGAAACTATTATCATCTTTGAGGTCATTCAAAGGTTTAAACTAAGACCCAGCCCATTGTGTTTGGTTCTAGAAACAGGATGGGTTAGTGCTGACATGCATGAGCTAAAACATGTCTGTCATTTGTTTAACACCTTTCACATTTGCCATATACCTGCATGTGAATGAGCTTTTGAAGTCATAAATAGTTAAGATTGCAGTATGGGTATAGGGTTGGTGCATTTGACAGTTTACAAGCATGCTTCCCTTATGCTATGTATGTATGTATGTATGTATTTATTTGACCAACATGGATTTGAATACACTGCTTACATCTTCCCTCATCTAAAATGTCCCACACAATTAATAACAAGCCCTTTAATTTCAGTCTTTCACCTCTTTACTGCCTCTCTCAATGATGTATCTTAGCTCTAATAAATGGAAGTATTATTATGCACACACTCTCTGAAAGAGACCCTTGTTGTTTGAGTAATATCCTGTTGATTCATAATTACCCTTGGGTCATTTGCTGTGCCTATGGCTCTGTCATCCCGAACAGAATATGTCCCAGCACAAATAATAATTCATCCCTCCATACAAATGTCATCTGTGGTCGTGTTGTTTGATTATTGAAGGTGTTGGAACTGAACTGTTTTCGTTCATTTTATTAGTTATGTTTACCTCAGCATGGCTTGATCACATTTCTGTTCATTTGTGGCAGTGGTGCTGCAGGTAAGTGTCTAATTTTCAAAGCATCATGGACACCATACATCAATTATCCTAATAATCATAAAAAATTATAAATATAAAAAATTCTGAAAATTGTTATAACATTCTTCTGCACTTATATTCTCTGGTTTACCTAAAGCAGTAACCTCTTTTCTTATTCTAAATTAAAATTTCCTTTATTTCTGGCTCAGTGACTCACCATTTTGCCTTTAAGGCCGTTTTTAAATGAATAACATTTTAACTACTGAGTTCCCAGATCCGTGGTTTTAACAAATTGGCCGGTTGCAGGTGAAGTAGGTGAAGTAGTTCCAGTTGCAGTAATCACTGGAAGCTGGTTTGCATCACTCCAGTCCGTGTCATGTCATATTGGGCTGTAGCAAATGTGCATGTAGAAGGATTTAAAGCCAAGAGCAAAATATGAGCAATACCTAATATGCTTTACAGGCTTTTAAAACTTTTACATAGAATTTGCATAGAATTTTTGCTGGACCTGGCAACCCTGCTTATCTATAACCTTTTTGCATAGTTTGTGTAGTGCTGTCATTATTAAGATTACCATAAGATTAATTCTAAATTCAAAGTGTATATCTAAATATTCACTGATTACATAAGCATTGATCAGGTTCTCCAAACCTTGGGAGTGTTTATAAAAGGTGGTCAAGGTTTGTACTGTTTGCACACAAACCAGAACTGTACTCTCCCTACGCCCCTTTGCCTTTTGGACGACTTTTATAAAATTTAATTGCATCAGGATACCCATTATCAAGTTGTACCAAATCTTAAGCCCAGTTCAGACCTTAATGTGTAGCTGTTTTGTCTGTTGGACAGCAGTAGTTGATTGTATGCATCAGCAATTGGCCAGCTGTCGGTCTGAAGTGCTTGATGGATTAGAAGTGTTGAGAAGCAGGCCTTAAGCTCTCACTGACTCTCATTAGCATTAGCGCCTCATTAGCATGGTTCAGTAATGGCTTGTTGAGGTCTGCTACATTACAGCGATCGTCTTAAAGACTTAGAGTGTCTCACATGAGTCTCTGGTACGTCCTGAATTTGAGATGTGGTTCAGAAAAAGGGGTCAACTGTCAAGGTGCCTGTCTCCAGGCAGCGAAGGGAGGCTCAGATGCAGACTTTCATTTCCCACTTAACTTTTATTTTCAAAACCAAAAAGCCACGAGGGCCTAAACACAACAAAACCAAAACCAAGGAGACAGGATAGGAGCTAACTGAACTAAACCAAGAAGCCAGTGGACCGACAACCTGAGGTCCAACCTATACTGAACTGAATGAGGAACCCAAAACACATGAACCAATACAAACAAGACATTACTTGAACATAATCACTGGACAGCTGTAACTAATGATTACCCAAACTAAACCTGGTGTACTCCAACACGTGTCAAAATAAAAGTCATACATACAACAAGGGCGGCCGCCGACCAGGGATGTTACATCAACCAGTTCGTTGTATCATTAGTTTGTATCTGTCAGTGATGGTCAGACGTTTCCAAATCCATGTATTTGCAAATGCTTCCAAATCCATGTATTTCAATTTTAATAATGATTCAGAATTTCAGTATAATCTAAAAACTGAAATCTAAAAACTCTTATTTGGGTACTATTAATTTGCATTGCATTTAATATATTTCTATGTTTCTAAGACGTAACTTTTAGAGGAATTAAGTTGTAGTTACTGTTACCACCAAAGTTTATTGATCCCAGAGGATGCTCCTGAAGTTGCAGATACAGACACACGGGCACAAGAACAATATAAAATATAAAGTCTAAATAAATCCAATAAAAATTTCCAGAAAATATATTTATTTTACAGAAAATACTCTATGCAAAGAACACTATGTGACACAAATACGGAGGTGTAAATTCTATAGGTAAGTATCTTACCGTAAGTGAATACTAGTAACACAAATAGTGGTTACAAGTATGTTATTGCATGTTATAAAGATAAATAATAGATAAGTAATTAGTGACAGAAATGGACATTTTTGGTAAGACTATTGCACATATTAATAAGATAATGCACATAATGAAATTATTCAGCACCCAGTAAGAAAACTGCACATGATATTGCACATGATAAGATTATTGCACATGATAATAAGATATTGCACATAATGATAGTTTTAGCACCTGATAAGAAAACTACACGATATTGCACATGGTAGACTATTGTGCATAAAATTTGATAATGTGCATAAAGATAAGGATTTAAACCCCCCAAAATTGTACAAAATGTACCATGAGGTGACTGCACAGATTATTATTATTATATGGGACAGAGACAGGAGTTATGGGGCTGATGGCAGTAAGGAGGAAGGATTTTCTGGGGCACAAAATCCCTTTGAGGTCTATTAACTTTTCACATTGTAAATTTCTCAACACACTGTAACATTAGCAGTTGCTTGCTATGTTGTTGTGTCCATGCTATGTTGCTGTGTCCACTTTAAAAGAAACCCCTACCTTGTACTTCCATTGATTGACCACATTGACCACAGTTGTGTTGCTGCACAGCTTGTCAGCCTCATTCATTCTTTACTTCATTCAACACTGGTCGGTTTCTGACCACAGGACCACTATTTATCAGATGTAATTTGGGTAGTGGGCCACTCTCAGCACAGCAGTGACATTGACATGGTAGAGAGTGATACACTGGTATATCAGGCACAGCAGTGTTGCTGGGCGTTTTACACATGTCTGTGTCACTGAGAGTGCTTGGTTCCCCTAAAATCTCCAGCCATCAAGATGTAGAGGATGCTCTTGAATCAATATATGAGCAACAGTTCATATTCCCAGAATTTAGTGCAGAGCAGTGTAGAAATGTTAAATGAAAATAATGTGTACAAATGATTTAAAAAGTGTTTTGTTTAAAAATGTGGCATGACTAGTTGTTTTTGATTGTCCAATTCAAACTTATGAGAAAAATATGTTTTTTCATAACAGAATATTTTTCACTCAATATAACCATTTTCCTAATTTAGTATGATTAGAACTTTTCTATTGATATTTTGATTGCTATATTTTATATGATAATATTTCGTTATGGGATGATAACTGTGTTGGACTTTAACAGAAAACTTACAAAAAAGTCTCCTGCACCAGGTTGGTCAGGTGAAATCGTCGAGTCTTTGTGTTTCTCTTATTTAAGATCACGCATTAAAGTGAATGGCCTTGGTTGGCAGGCCTTGTTAGAAAGGTTTGGACTTCAGAAATGGCCTGAATGTATTAAATGAATTTGACTGCAGCAATTAAACTCTAGCATTGAACATTAGTCATTAACAATTCAAGGGGGATTTCTATTTTAGATGTGCGCAGTAGGGTGGATGCACAGGGTGAAGGCGCTGCTTGTGTGTCTTTAGGATTTTATGACGAGAAATGAGAACGTTCTGAGGAAAATGTATGTTTCTCTTTGCTTTCTCCCTTGATCTTGCAGTACACAGAGCTCTGCTTATTAGTGCACTATTGGTATCTTTTTCATTAGCCTGTCGGTAGGCAGGGTGTCTGTCTGCTTTTTCTCTTATATCTGTTTTCACCCACTCTTACTTGTGTTCATTTCTCTCTCTCTTGCTCTCTCTTTCTCTCCCCCTCTGTAGTCACCAACCACCTACACACCCCCCACACAGATTCTCATTACACCGTTGCACGAAAATACATGCATCAGACACCCTCTGCATCACACCCTCTCACCCACTCACATCCACGACCGTGTCAGAGCTGGAAATAATCGTATTGTTCTACTCAGCCTAACCTGCGCAGTGCTAGTCGCTGTGTGAAAACAGCATGTCCAAATGCAGAGTTTCAGTCTGCGTTATTTACAAAATCTTGCCTTCTTATATATTATTAACGGTTCAGTATTCAATGTACATACTTTTTCCCTAGCCCTAAATGGACCAGCACGTTTAGTATCTGAAGTTAACTTCTTTGCAACTCAGCTATAAGATAGCTAATAAATAGAAAAAGCTTAGCTAGTCTGGTTAGTATTGTACAAACGTACTTCAGGGCGTATTGAGCAGCTGGGTAATCTCAAATAGATCTATGAAGTTTTGCACTGATCAGGCAACACACATTTGGTATCTGAAGTTAGTGTTGCACTGGAGTAACAAGGCTAATGGGTACGTGTAAAGTGTCCATTTGTCTTACGTGAACACACCACTGCACTCAATGTAAACAGCACGAAATTCTTCCTCGGCATTTAACCCATTCACCAAGTGAAGCAGTGGGCAGCCAGGAACACAGCGTCCGGGGAGCAGTGTGAGGGGACGGTGCTTTGCTCAAGGGTACCTCAGTGGTGCCACCAGCAGTCCTGGGATTCGATCCAACAGCCTTTTGATCGCAGGGGCATGTTGTCTACCTTAGTCTCATAGAAATGTTTGCAGAATGTAGTACTGCGTTAAAATGAGTGAACTCAGTATCCGGGTCAGAGAATGGCTAATACTGCGATTTTTAGCTTGGCAGGCCTGGCACTTTGGCTGGTGTTGACGAGAAGTGCTGTGAGCTTTAACGTGCATGACTGGCTCTACTGTGAGAGGTATCTTCTCAATATGAACAGAATTAACTAAAAGCATCGCAGAGGTGTGAAATCTCACTGCCAACACTGAGTCACATGTGCTCAGGACCCCATATTGTATCATCTGATATTTCCTCTTGCATCCACCCGCAGACCTGAAAATGATTCTTACAGTAATTACAAGTGGGCTGTATTGCATAAATTAAGGGTATTGGGGTTGATTTAGCATCTGTGAAAGAAATGATTGGTGTTGTTTTATGTAGCGTGTTATTATAGCATAATATTCAAGGTGACATTTTTTCAACGTTCCCTGGTTTATGCTGAGTGTGGGCCGTGCCGTGTGTGTGTGTGTGTGTGTGTGTGTGTGTGTGTGTGTGTGTGAGTGCAGCTGTAGTGATTGAGTGCATATGCTTTAGGCCGTTATGATTAATGAACATACAAGTATGTGTTAAAAGTTTTAGCTATGAGACAAAGCAAGACACTGACTCTTACCAGAATACACTGTTTCATTTGTATGGTATTGCTTAAAACTGTTCAAACCTGTCAGTGAACGAGGGGAGATGGGTGATAGATAGGTAATAAACCTGCACAGTTTGGAAAAAAAACATGAGCTCAAACACTGACTGATTTTAACATAACTACACATTTTCCTAAATTGTTCCCATGTTTTTTACAGATTCTTTTTTGCACCATTTTTGGCTTTGTCTGTGCACAAAACCAGCATGCTGTGCTAGTTTGAGAGGGCTGTATTGACAAAAGAAACAGGAGCTGCTATCTAAATAAGCACCAGACCCCAGTATTGGTTACTGTGATAACACTGCAGTGCACCAGAGTTTTGTGAAACAAAGTTTTTCAATGCCCTTATTTAAAAAAGTAAGACCACTGCAATCATTAGGATAAAAACCTGATGCTCCCTTATGGGAATTAGCCTAATTGTTACCATTCATGTATCTTAGATCCAATTTGATGACCAAGCATCTAGAATCTAACACAAAGTATCAGAATCCTTTACATTATGAAATCAACCAGTAAAGAAAAAACTAAAGCACCATTACTATCCATCAGACATCATAAAAATACCAGGAACTTATAAAGGTTTCAGGTTTAATGCATTTATTTATTTCATTCAATTAAGTCATTAATTTACTTATTGTAGCAGCAGCTGCAGGGACTGCAGCGAAAAAACATGAATTTCACAGCTAAACCATGACACTTGACAGGTATGGCCTTTCGTAGTCTGCCCTGAAGGTAGAAGCACATTTTTAGAAGTATATTAAAAGGCTACATGAAAGTGGGTGAATTTAGAAACATCTGGATATGACATTGGTGAATCTTAAAGCGACAGAGTAACACTGTAGAAAGATGGTTTATGAAAAAAACAGTGACGGAATGAAATGCTGTGTTAAGGAAGGATGTTTGCATTATCATTATGGTGGATTTTTTATCTTTCATAAGTTTGACTCTTGCTAATGCT
The DNA here is from genome assembly GCA_037974365.1 of Hydrocynus forskahlii. NCBI lineage: Eukaryota > Metazoa > Chordata > Actinopteri > Characiformes > Alestidae > Hydrocynus > Hydrocynus forskahlii. The sequence goes on from JBBPCX010000038.1 coordinate 13,698,217, forward strand.
CTTTGTGGCCTTTGCAGAAGTGGGAGTGAGTAATTTTAGTGCTGACAGCTCCTGAGGGACTCAGTCTGCCCTCATTATGAGAAGTTATTGTACATCATCAGCCTGGTGTGGGTGGGACATCAGGAAATAATGTATGACTCGCAACATACTTTACGTTAGACATTCCAGTAAATCCATTAAACTACAACGGTCTGTATGTGGGGCCCGTACCTCAATTCTTGCCTCATAACTACATAACTTACTATAAAGTAGCTCTATGATTGGAGGCAAAAACATTGTTAACTTCTAATGTAGTGTTTATATTCCAGTTAATTTTGGAGCACTTCGGTTACAGTGTTTATGATTCAGTCAGTCATGAAAATTCAGGGGATGTGTGTTTTGCGGTGAGATGATAACAGTGGTGTGTTTTCGTCCTCTTTGATGTTTTCCAAAGATGGCATTGGCATAATAATGATGCTGCATACTGCAGCATCTTATACCTGCATAGATTATTTGTGGATTTCATTTGGCCTTTTTACAACTGCATGATTGTATAGGGGGTACACCAACCATGAATTTTAATGGCAGTTCGTTTTCTCTCATTTTTATTAACTTTATCAGTATCCTTATTGGAACGAGTGTCTACTCGGTAAGGCAATACACCCAGGCAATTATTTACTCTCATACAAGTCCAGGACTCTCATTCTTTGAATCAGGAGAGACCAATAAAGCAGAAATTAGAAACCACATTAATTTTTTAAAACATATTTGACATCATGGGTAAAAATCTGTCAAAAATATTTCAGTGGTTTGTAGTTTTTTCAGGTTGTTCTATCTACTGTGCATGTATACTGTCTCCATAATGAGAGAGGTTTTTCCTGCTTGTGGCTTTACCAGCAAGCTAGTTGCCTCTTTTTACTGAAGGCCAATACATTCCCCATAAACAGACACCTTGTTGAGTGTTAAGTGCTTTCCCTTTTTTTTTCTTTATCAACCAGTGAACAGTGCGATAACCACCCTCTCAACCCCTCCGATAATACATTCTCTTTCTATTCTTATTAAATGGGAACACATGTAACACAAGCAGATTTCAATACTTTTTATAATATAAATGACATTATTCGCTCTCTGATAAAATGCTACATCAAAAGTAAGGTGTTGCAGCAGCATTCAAATGCAGTGTGAGTGCTCTTACCTGACGTGACGTTATTTATACAGCAACACAGGTTGGCCAAAAGCAAAATTCTGATTGTGTGCTGTTGTGATGTTGATCCCACCAAATGACTGCAGGTTTGAAGACACTTGAACTGGTTAATGTTTCTGTGTCCCAGTTAAAATACTAGATACATAGGTGAAACACAGGTATGGACAGTGGTCAGCGTCAGAATGAGTGATCTGTACACAGTGCTGTGTGGAAAACTGGTGAGATCTTATGAATAATAGATGCCAGCAGCATGAGTCTGTGGGGAACAATGAATAAAGAGGACAGTTTGTTAAAATACGGTATAGAGAGGTGGGTGTGTGTGTGTGTGTGTGTGTGTGTGTGTATGTGTGTGTCTCCATATGTGTATGCTTGTGCGTAAGAAAGCTTTCTGCTAGAGGAACCTCTTGCCTCAAGCTTTCATCACTGCTAATCATGCAGTTTGAAGTCTCTCTGTTTATAGCAGCATAACACAAAACACGGAGGATGTGTGGCTCTGTGTTGCTGTCAAGGTCTTTAATGAACAGAGGAACTCCTGTGAATCCCGGTTCCAACACACTTAAAATGGCAACGGGTGTCCTTACAAAATCTGGGACACTCAGCACTAAGCAAATATGATAGACCAACTGAGAAGAGTCTTCAGAACTGCTTTTCTGTGCAGTATGTCTTTGCTTGTATAAACACTATTGTGTATAAAACAGGAAATAAACATTAAAAAGTGTAAAAATAAAAAGACTTTCTAGATTTCACTAAATCCATTAAGCTTTAGCAATTGGATTTCTTCATCATCCAGCAGGTCGCATTGAAATTCCAGATGGCGAAATTTTTCTGAAATGGCACTTTCAGTGTTGGACGGAAAAGTCAAATAGGAAAAAAGTCTGAAATAAAGGCCTGCCTTAAAGTATCAAAATCTTTGACTTTAATGGCAATTAAATAAAGGAAATAGTGATTGAAATGCTTTTTGGTCTATCCAGTCTCCCGTCCGGTCATCACAGATGCATGCAGCTAGTTAAAGTGATCGCAGATCAGCAGTGAAATTATTGGCTACATAAAACTATTTTCGTTTTTCAAAAATATTTCCAAACACCAGAGTGCAAAGAATAAAAAAAAAAAAAAATGGATTTTTTTGCCTCGAATGACCAACTGGTCTCTGATGCAGAGCAAGCTGGATTTCAAAGCACAAACAGTAGCTTACATACTGTGATCACTTTACGCTGTGACCACACCATTTTCAGCCCAGTGCATCCTGATTTTCAGTTTTGGCCAGGGATTTTCATTCTGGTGCATCTTTATTGGAAGTGATTAACCTAACACAGTCACTAACTTAAAATCATAATTTATTAAATGTTAATGTTGATTTTTATTTATTCTAGTGTCATTGTTGATTTTTTTTTTCAAGCATACTTGCTTGGAAAATAATGCCTAAGCAGTGTTAAGTATTTAATTATCTAGCTTTAAGTAAAATAGTAATCATTTTGTTTGTACAGTACTGTACAAATATGTACAGTAAGTGTACATGTGTCGTTTTCGAGAGAGGATGCTGTGTGCCAAGTGGATGATAAGTGTATGATGTTTATCCAGCATCGTTCCCATTAGTGTGTCTCTCTCAGCAATGGATGTCCTCTGTGACTTCCCTCCATCACCATGGAGACTATACTGTCACGTGCACTCGAGTTGTGACAGCTGAATTCACAGTGCAGTGGTTCAGTATATGTGATATATGTCGCATGGTCACACACTCTGGATCATCTTTTGGATATTCACACACATAAAACACACTGTAAGGATGAACTTTTTCTCTTGCAGGTTGTAAATGATCAGCGTTTGCTTTATTTAATACAGTGTATATCAGCTGGTTGCTGCGTTTCTCCCACGTCTGCACGACAAAAACTGCTGGCTAAAGTTATCGCTTAGCAGACAAAACCTTCTGCATAATTCACAGACCAATGTAGCACTCGGTGGCGTAAACACTGACCTACTTCCTGCAAAGACATTCTGCCAACTCTTTGGGAACAGCAGGGTAGCAAAGGTGTTTCGTTATGATATTGGATCTTTTGTGGATCATTCTTAATTAGAAAGTTAAGAAATGTACGCAGGAATACCTCCAGTGTTAAGTTCTGCTGTTATGTTCAAATCGCGTAGCTGGTTAATAAAACACTCTGCCCAGGATTCGATTCAGTTTATGATACTGAGTTCCCAATTTGATATTCTCATGATATTGTGGACAAAATGTTAATCAAAATGATGGTCAGGATAATGTTGCACAACTTACAAACAACAGGAAGGGAAAAGAGTGCTGTAGGGGTGTTTGACAGGCAAACTTTGGTGTTCAGATAATGCAGTTACATTTGATGGCAAAAAATAAAATTAATAAAATAGAATGTCCATTCTCCATGGGGCACATTGTCATATTGTGGTATTACAATTCATTATTGCGCCCCTACTGACAATACTGTGTAATCGTAGAGCTTGACGAAAACATCATAACAAAATATTGCTCATAGTAACAAGATTCCATCAATTCCATATATGACTGGTCAAAACTGTTGCAATTAATTTAGCTGTGGTTGTCAAAATTACATATTCGTACTTGATTGCTTGATTGAAAATGTAATCGCATGGTGATTAGTTCTCATGTGAATGCTAAACAGGGTATTTGCAGGGCATTTTCAAGCCATGCTCAGCTTAGACTGTGGGAGAATGCTTAGACTGCTCATCTATATAGCATTAGTAATATTGTAGTAAGTTCAAAACATAAAACTTTCAGCCGAGTGTTTTGATGGGGCTGTTAGGTGAGTCATCTACTGTTATATATGTTAGCTTTAGTGTTAGCCCACCAGTTCACTCAGGACAGCCCCCATTACTCTAGAGCATTTTTAGCTTGCTGGCAGTACTACACAATTTATTTTTTTGTTACTTACCCAACCCCCCCGCAATCTCACTATTTTTCCTGGTGATGTAAAAATCATAAAAATCAGGTTAAAAATGAAGTGCATGACAAGAAACACTAAAATCTAATCTCAAAAACAGCTACAATAACACAAAAATGTTTTTTTTTTTTTAAAAAGATTATGAATTATTTTGACACCATGTTGTGTTTGTCGTATAACTGAATAGTCATTCATTAACTACAAATACCCAAATCTAAAGTATTTTTGAGAATCGTCCTCAGAAATTTATGGGACCAAGGATTCCAGCATAAGCAGCCTCATGAATGCCTGACATTGCCGTTTACTCCTTTCCGGCTGTAGCATAATGTTGTGAGAGGCTCATGTTGGCCATCTGCCTCTTAAAGGGGCCAGCACTCTCTGAGACGAGGAGCATATTTCATACAGACAGGATGAATAAGAAGGCTGAGGCATGGGCTCTGCTGCGGTGAGGAGCTCAGGCCTCCCGTCCTGCCCGTCTCCTCTCCTCGCGGTTCACACATGCGCCGTAACCATGGCAATGGCCTACGAAGGCAGTGGGCTGGTGGCAGTGACGGTGGTTGGGGGGCTGTACTGTGCTCTCAGGGTGAGTATCTGAAATGCAATACAGTGAGTACAATCAACAATTGCTCCAATCCCTCACACACTCCCTGAATCTAAGACTCAAATTTAATTATGGAAACTCGTCTCCTGTCCTTAGATCTGCGTCAGCACTCGCTCCTGTTGACAAGGGATTTGCCCGCTCAATAGAAGCCCTTTTTGATGGTAGAGTGGTGCACACCATATCTACAGCATCCTTTCTGAAATGTTTCTCTTCACTGTTCTTATCTGCATCTGGCAAGGAGTGAAGGAGAACATGGTGATTGTTGTGTTGGTTTGGTGTTGTTTGGTTGCTGGATTTTTATCCTCCGCTAGGTCTCTTTTCAGTTCTTACATTATCACTGACATAACAAAACCTCATATCTTCAAAACAGAGTTGTTGTGGTTCCTTTATCATGAATGTAAGGGTGCCGGGCATCTTCAAATATTAAAAATAAAAAAATACGGCTGGGATGATAAACAGTTTTGAAAAATCTATAAAATCAGTAAGTCAGTATTTTCATTATCCCGTATGAAGCAGAAGCAGAGACTTCATCTTGCCGAGTTTTGCAGAGATTCATTTATAGTCTGGGTCTGTATTTATTTGTTTATTATTTTTTGGTTGTGGGGGCTGTTATCCAGTGCATGAATTATGTGTTTGACAGTGTTTGTATCTTTCTGTCACACTGGGGGCTGAAAATGAAGGTGCTTGAAGTCATTATATTTGAAGCCTGTAAAAGGCTTTTTGGGCCAGCCCTACATGTGACCTCCCGACTCTTATTAATAATAACATAGACAAAATATTCCATTATTAGCTAATACAAATGTGCTCAAATGATCATATCTCTAAGCAGGTTTTGTCATTACATGACCACTAGGTCGTTTTTAACAGGACTACTACTAGGGAACTCCGGATCTGGTGAATTACAAAATTTGGAAGTGACATTAATTTATAGTAATTAGGGCTGGGAATTTAACGCGTTAATTAGATTAATTAATCACAGAAAAAAAATAACGCGTTAATATTTTTAACGCAA
>JBBPCX010000038.1:13712413-13731407 GCA_037974365.1 Hydrocynus forskahlii
CTCTCTCTCTCTCTCTCTCTCTCTCTCTCTCTCTCTCTCTCTCTCTCTCTCTCTCTCTCCCTCTCTCTTCCTCTCTCCCTCTCTCTTCCTCTCTCCCTCTCTCTCTCTCTCCCTCTTTCTCTCCCTCTCTCTCCCTCTTTGTCTCTCTCTCTCTCCCTCTCTCTCCCTCTCTCCCTCTCTCTCTCTCCCTCTTTCTTTCCCTCTCTCTCCCTCTCTCTCTGTCTCTCCCTCTTTCTCTCCCTCTCTCTCCCTCTTTGTCTCTCTCTCTCTCTCTCTCTCTCTCATGCACTCTTTTGCTGACTGAAGTCTCCAACCAAATGGTATATGAAGCTGGTTCCTGTAAGTTTCAAGATGGATGTCCTCCCTTCGTCATGCTTTCATCTGTTTGTCTCTGTCCAGCATCAGTTTCATCCATCACAGCCCCAATAATTTCACAACCAACTCTCGTGTAGTGAGGCTAGTACAAAAGAAACTGTATAATTTGTCTCAAGTATGAAAGGAACATTCCAGCATTTGTTCAACCCAATCTCTCGCTTCCAGTTCTGTAGTGTGTGGATGATTACCATGAAGGATATTTTCATTCTATTTCCCAGTACAGAGTTAAAGAACAGGAAAATGTTGATTCAGAACACATCTATAATAGAAGCCAGTGCTTCATCACATGCATTGGTTTCTGTTACAGGTTTGTTGAAGGTGAGTCTGTGGATTTAGTGATACACAGTTAATCAGATTTGCAGCGCATTTTCTGGCATTGTTCAGTACAGACATTTATTAAGACACTTAGAAACCAATGAGCACTTGCTCCATCACATTTGCACTGATTTCTACAATAGAAGTTTTCTTCTATTATAGGTGAGTCAGAGAATTTTTTTAATAGTGTTTTTTTAAGTACAAACACTATTATACACATTTGCTGTCCCTTTTAACGTACAGACACTGGCATAAAACCCATTGTTTTTTGTCATCAGTTAATGGGTTTTCCATTAGGTTGACAAATGCTTCTGTATTCCTTTAACACTGGATTCTCGAAACAAAACAAAAGGCAAAATGTTTGCACGATTTTAGTATTCACTCATCCTGTGATTTCTGTTTGTGTTTGTGTGTAGATACTGGGCAGGGCTGCACTAAATGGACAAAATACTGTATTGCAGCCATTTTGCTTCATATTACCATTGTGATGAGACTTGTTAATAAATAAAACATGTATTGATGAAATGGTCAGAGATTGGCCTGCATTATTTTTAAACAAAGTTGTTTACTTTTTTTAAAATCTAAGATCATTAGCAGTTAACTAAAATGCTCACAGCAAAACCACAAAAACATCTGGTGACAGGTTAGAGACACATTTGCATATTGCCTTCTGAAATAAGTCTGATATGATTAAGGAACAATTTACTGTGCAGCCCTGTTACTGTTAGTAGGGTGTTTGCTAGAATGATGGTCCCAGTGTTTGTCTGGTTTTTGACTGTTCATGTGTAGAGATCAGCTGACAAATCTTCATTCATCATGTGTGTCGTGTTCGTTAACAGTTATGTCTCTGATTGTGCTGATTGTGTTTCTTGTTTGTTTGTGTGTGTGTGTGTGTGTGTGTGTGTGTGTGTGTGTGTGTGTGTATTTGCTTGGTTGCAGGCCCGCTACAGGAAAGAGCAGGCGTTGCCTAAGACAGTGCCATGGATCCCCCCGGTGGACAACCTGCTGAAGGACAGCACGGATGGCTGCGGCCTTGCTGCCCTGCTGCACTTCTACTGCCCTGGCATCGTCAAGATAGAGGGTACACACAAATGCTAAGCCATACTGTGTGTGTGTGTGTGTGTGTGAGTGTTTGTGTGTCCGTGTGTGTGTGTGTGCATGTGCTCATGTGTTTGTGTGAAAGGATACATTGCACATCAGAAATTTGCAGTCACTTTATAATAGTGTTTGTAATAAATTAACATATTTTGCTTTGTTTTTGCTATAGCTTATTAATAATAACATAGCTGGCCAGTGTGATGATATTTATTGTTGTGGTAAATTATTTCACAATATGTCTCCTACATGCTTTTGAGAGCATATCACAATATTGTCAGAACACAGACCAGCTGCATATTTCCTTACAAACGGGGCATTAGTCCTGTTTAGTTTGATTTAGTACAGTGTAGTGTGTAAAACGGTAGATTTTATTTTATTTTTTATTTGTCACATTAGATGTCAGGACATGACATTGTATATCATGAAAATTCTTGAGAAGTATTGTGATGTTATGTTTTGCCATGTCACCCACCTTTATGTTGACGTATTTATTAGTAATCTGTTAATACTTCAAAAGGTTTCAGGTATTTAAATCACCTTTGGGCCAAAAGAGTCTCATTGTGTGCTTTTAACTATAGTTAGAATTATGAATCCTACTTTTCATACCAATGAGAATGCTTTAATGAATGTGAACCTGAGTGTTGCAAAAAGTAAAGCTGTTTTATGTAAACAAAAACTTTTTTTTCCTTTCTTATTTGAAAAGTATATATATAAAAAAAAAAAGTTTCAAAAACTGGCAAGGTAATAGGCAGTATATTTGCACATAAAGAGAGCATATATGGGCCAATAACACATACAGGTATCTTAAATATATACTATTAAATACACAAGTATACATACTTATGAGTATATTTACCTTGGAAGTAATTAGTAAAAGTACTTTAATCGACACACTGTAAAACGTGAAAAAGGGCAAACGTTTTTGAGGTTTGGATTGATGTGAACTATTCTACTTTGCATTTTTTTTTATTCAATGTATTTATTTCAGTTTATAATACCGGTTAAATTTTATCTTAACTGCTTGGGGCAAGAAAAGAAGGGAAGAAAAAGAAGGGATTTTGTAATGTGTCTTTACAGAGTCAGCAGGCCTAGTTCATTGTGAAGCAGAATAATCACTGTTGATCATCTTTAAAGTAATTACATCAAACTGAAGACTGTAGACTGTTCAGTCAACTCTTTGTTCAGCCCATTTATAAAAGACACAAAGAGGCAAATGATTCCTTTAACTCCAACTTATCAGGTTTTTGATGATTTGATTAATGGCCTAATCTCTGATTGGTGGAGTCCCAGTGATGTCCTCTGCCAGGATTGGTTAAGGCCTGATTAGCTCCACTAGTGTTGGTTAGAAAAGCACCAGTGACCAGATTAGGCCTGGTTTAAAAAGACGTTTGATGTTTCCCTGACAGACATATGCCTGAAGGAGACCATGTCGCTGGCGGACAGCTTGTACAACTTGCAGCTCATTCAGGACTTCTGCCGCGAGCACTTGAACCACTGTTGCCACTTCAGCTTGGAGGACATGCTGTATGCATCTTCATCCATCAAAGTAAGCCTTTTTGTCAGTCTTAGCTCTGATCTGCTTTAGATCCACAGAGTTGACTGGCAGCAACTGCCATTTTCCAGTATGGTACTAGTGAAATGTTTGGATCCGCCAGTGAAGTGTTTGGACCCACCACTGAATTGTTTGGTGTTATTTACAATAGTAGACATTTTCAAAAGGACTCAATCTGAAATTAAACCTTGCTTCAAAAACAAATGTAATTACTAAAGTTGATTTTATTTGTATGAATTTATTTCTTAAAAACTTTTTCTGTGAATGTATACCTAATAAAAAATCCAATCAACAAGCATTTAAAGTTGAATTAAAAAAAGGTGGGCAGCTTTGAAAAAGGTAAACTAGAAGATGGTTTTGCCTAATTGCCTAATTCCGGTTTTGAGGTTTCCAGCATATTCTAAAAAATGAGTAAAATAAGACATAGGTCATACAAGTCCAAACATTTGACTGATGCTGTACAATTCACACCTTGAATTTTAGGGAAATATTCAGTCAGTGCCTTAAATAAGTATTATAATCAATTTGCCATATCAACTTTTCACTTTATAAGATGGCGTTTTGATAACAGACCGACTCTATTAGGCTGAATCACAATATGTAGAATAGTTGTGGACACAGGTTAGAGCCTCTGTGGTGAGATGAATGGTGTAAGGCCTTGGTTATGGAGTATTGGCACGGCTCACTTTTACAAGCAGATGAACAGCCTGTGGGGGCAGGCAGTTGGTTGATTCACGTTTGCCAGAGCGGTGAGTCATGCTTTAGAAAGCTAGCGATGGAAAGAGGCTCCCCATGGTAACAGATTCTGAGACAGTGAAGGCGCACTGAAACAAAAGCACTCTCTCACTCAGGGCTCCGTATACAGTGAAAAACACGCAGCCCTGAGTAAATATGGAAAGTTCTAGAATATCACTGTAGGATACTATATGGTCAGATAAACAGACAAGTTGTAAGGCAGAGCAATCGGAATCCAGCGTTCAGTTATGACTCAGTATTTTCCTGTAATTATCCTTTTGCTCTAGTAACCACCTTGCTTCATGCACAAAACCCAAAACGGTGCGTTTCTTACACTGGTGGATTATGATACATGGATCTGAGGATGGCAGTTAGATTGCAACACTTATAGAATGTTTGAGTGTATTATAATTTTGTAAATGTGTCAGTTTGTCAGACCATAGCTATAATCTTTTGCATTTCATAAGTAACACTTTCCTCCATGTCCCCCATTTATATGTATTGTGTATTTTTCATAATGATTCTGAATCATAGCAAAATAAATAGATCCAGAAAAATCACGTGCAAGTATTGAACAATTTCCTTTGGAATCCTGAATCAAATTGTTGTGATTTAAGAGATTTACATTTTTTATAGTAAGGGATTTCTCCGATTTATTTTTATATTTGTATGCCATCAGATTCGGAATGCCGACTTAAAAGATTTTCAGTTGAAAGAACTGGTTTTCTTTGCTTGAATCAAATATCAGAGGGTTTTTTTTCTCTTGCTGCTGTCCTTGTCGTTTGAGTGTCATTCTACTTCCAGAATCCTTTCATGAGCCATTGAAGGCAGCCCAGGCTGAGTGGATTCTCTGGGACATCAAAAGTAAGGTCTTAGGCTGAATAGGAACGCTCCGATTCCTCGTGGTCTGCTTGAGTGTTCCTGACAGTGTTTCCTCTCCAGACTGCAGGCAGGGGATGTTTTTGCTGCTTAGAGGCTAAGTCTTGGAGACAGCCAGAAGTTTGCTTAGTGTTGAGATGTGGATGTGAACAGGCATTGCTGTCAGTAGAATGGAGTTCTGTTAGATATAACACTGTTGTTTATGGTTCTCATAAGGTCTGCTTAATATTGTTCCTTAATCGCTACTGCAAGATCATCCTGCACTATTGATAGTACAGAGGTGAAGGATGAACCTCTGACCAATCACTGAATGTTTTAGAGCATCCTGACCAGTCAGAGATGATCTCTGGGTGCTGGGATAAGTCAAGGCATTCAATTCATCACATTAAACACATGCAATTTTGGTATGTAATATGAGTGACATTATAAATAAATGATATTGCAGTGGTAAAATGTAGTACTATAATTGCAATGTAGTGTTTCGTCTTTATCGTACAGCATTAACCAAGCATGGTTCGTTTTTAAATTTGTTGCAATCTCCCCAGTGTCTATAACAAACACATAAAATATATTGATGTTGTTGTCACAGCCACCCTGGATATGATTAGTCTCTTGTTCAGATCAGAGTGATGTAATCTGGAGTCCGTGACATCACAGCATTCCCTTTCTACCCCCATAGTCTGAATCAGTCAGATCAGATTTAGTGTGGAGGGGCTTTTGCAAGTCTTCTCTGACTAGGGAGTAAAGGTCTGACAATTTAATTTGGTTACACACTTCTTTGGTAAATGATTTAATGCACCATTAGACCTCAGATGTCAGATCATTTGCTTTGTTTATTTTGGTATGATTATTTAAAAATAAATGCACAAATGTGTCTGTTTTTGGAATTATTTACATGGGATTATGTAAAATATAGACAATAAAAACAACGCACCAAGCCTTTTTTGGTGGGATGGGATGTTAATGTTCGAAATATGTATCGATTCTGATCACAGTCATTATCACCTTTAGTAATCAAATAACACTGACATCTGGCCACATTAAATTTGTTTGTTTTCTCCTAAGGAGCGAATACTATTTATCTGAACCAGTGGTTAATGTCCTGTGTGAATATGTGAGTGTGTTTGCGGGTGTGAGTGTGGGGGTATTAATCTCTTTGTGTGGACCAAATGTCCTCATAATGAGAGGAATACTGCACAATCTGTTGACGTGAGGACATTTTGCTGGTCCTCACAAGGAAATGTGCTGTTCTTTTTTTATTTCGGAAAAGAACAGAAAGATTGCCTTTTGGTTACTGAAGTTAAGGTTAGATTTTTGTGTAGTATTAAACAAGCCAAAGTCCACACAGATAGTAGTGTGTGTGTGTCTGGCTACTGTACTTAGACTCAGACGTGAGTGGAATTGAAAGCAGGTTGAGGAGCTGTAACCTTGACCTACTTTCTGATGCCACTCTAGTAGGCCAGGCTCACTGAATCCTCTGAAGCTTTCTTTACTCAAATTAAAGTGTTGGACCTTACAGTTAAGCGCACCAATAGATTAACCTAGCTAAATGTGTACACCCCCAATGATTCGGAACACAGCCTAATACATAAGCATGTTGCCAAAATAGCCTGATAGCAAACAATTTACAGGCCTGTAAAGTGATTTGGGATAACATTTACCCTTGTGCTGTTGTGTCTTAGTACAGCACAAAGTTCTTATTTGCAGTGCAACTGCTTATGTAATCAGTAACGGAAGCTTATGATCATCCATTATTATTCTGCAAATTCCGTGCCTAAAAATCATACTGCTTTAACTGCGTCGAGTTGTTAAGTAGTCTCAAATAGTCTTTTTTATAGAGTTTCTGACACTGTCTGACACTTGTCAGTCAATGTAACGGTATTAATGTGTCAGTCAAAGTAATGGTATTAGTTCGTCTTGCTCATGAGATGAAGAAACAGTTGATGAGTACTTACTAAAAGGATTAGCAGCTTCCTTACATGCTTTACATGGTTCTTCTGTGACAGTTTTTTTTTAAATACCAGAGCTCAAGCTGATATCTACCTCTGAAATTATTTAAGATAGGCTCAAAGGTCACGGCTGAAAAATGGCTGAAGTCAGTGGCTCCTTTGATCATGGTGCATTTTATTATTTCAGCATGCTCATACCTCATGTGCGAGCAAGTTCTATAGGTAGACAGAAGGGAGGTGAGGCCAATGCTGCCAAACACCATCTGCGAGAACGCGCTCACAGTCCGTGCTGTCAGACGTTTGCCCTGCAGGGTAAGCAGCAGACACCTAAACGCCTTTTATTAGAGCGCTAAGAAACGTTTTATTGGTTCTTGGTTTGTTACACTCAAACTGCATTGAGATTATAGCAAGGTAAAGCGCTGTTTATAGCTTTGTTAGTGGTGGCTGTGAGCACAGAGGTAACTGAAGTGTGATTTTTAGCAGTCTATAATGAGATTAATAGTATTGTAGACTGCTGATTATTTAATGCTTTTGATCTTGTAAATAACTGACATCTCAATGGAATTCAGTGGGCCAGTGATATTGCTTTGGGTTAAAATTCTAGATATCTTTAGCAGGAGTTTGCTAGCTTGCACATCTTTGGTTGTAGAATAATAAAGCTATGGGTTTTTTTTTTAAGATTCAGTGGAACATGCAGCTTTAGATCCCTCCCCCACAACAAAGGAAATCTTCTATAATTCAGAGGTGACACCTTATGACGGTTCTATTGACTAATTGCCTATGCCTCTAAAGAAGTGAATATGAATATTGCTGAAATGCGAATTTTATACACTGAGCCAAACTGCATGACTGAAGCATTTTTTCACTGTCTCTGGGTACTGACTACTATAAATAGTAGCTTCGGCCAGCACAAAAAAGGTAATATTTTCTGGAGATGCATGTGCAAGCAGCTTCCTTTGGGATCGATAAAGTTTTCTTATTCTGAATGTATGATTTCATGGTAGGTCTTTCATTGCACAACTGTAATTGAATATACAACTGCAGAGCTTTCATGTCTGGTTCAGTATGTTCATTCATGTTTAATTGCCTTGTTTATGGGCATCAAACTGACAGTTTAGTTTTTTGGGGTAACCTGAAATATGAATTGTATGTGTGGGATTGTGGAGATTCAGTACCAGTCCTTGAGTGTTCTGGTATTATGCAGTGTGGTGTTCTTCTTTCTCTAATTTGCCTGGCTCAACTCTAACTGCCAATTACTTGGCACTCCAGGAGCAGAGCTGGGAGACACTGCTGCTCAAAGGCTGAGGAATGCAGAGACATCTTGTGGAGCAACATTAATACTGCACTAGACCTCAGAAATGTACAAAGAAATCCTTTGCTCCCTGATATACAATGTCCTTATGGAATGCTCAAGTTGTCCTGCTTTCTTTCCTCTTCAACAGAATAACTACCTTGTCTTCATGGCCGAGCTCTTTTGGTGGTTTGAAGTGGTGAAGCCATCTTTCATGCAGCCTCAGGTTTTGGTCCCTGAAGGTAAATTAATGTTGGAATAAGTCTAGTGTTCAGTAAATGTATCTGGTTTTGCCTGAATCATAAGAAAGTGCACAAACTGACCTTCGTCTCTGCCCCCTCTAGCACCAACTCCATCACTGAAGAACGTGCCATCTGTGCCCATCTCAAAAGTCACAAAAAAAAGCTTCATGGAGAGACCTCCCAGTCCAGACAGGCCAAGGTATAATAACTTCTAATAAAGTCCTCTTGAATTCCCCATTAAATTTCACACATCAAGACCCCCCCTCCCTGACTTTACTGCGGAATGAATTTCCTTTTTTATACAATACATTTGAATGACTTTTTAAAAAGTACACAATTTGTGACTATAGAGTTTTCATTTGAGGTGCCATTTGCCTTCAATGATGGAAATGTCTATGTTTTGCTGACATGCTTCCTACATTTTAGTCTCCCGCTGCGGCCACAGCCTCGGACCTCAAACTCAGGTAAGCTGTTTAGATTTTTTTTTACATTAATTAGTGTAAAATTAATGTAAATTCATTTTGTATTTCTCGTCTGATTTGTAATGGTATAGGATGGTTGAAAGAGACATTTATCAATTTATTGGTTGGAATAATACATTTAGAAAAAACATTGCTTGGATTTGTTTAACTGCATCCGAAGCACATCTGAATTAACTTAATGAAGGATTAATGAGATAAGTCAAGTATTGGATAGGTTACTGTAAATACTTGGCTTCCTTAAGGAGAGATTTAGAAATAGTTGAGCTAACGCACATTTACACATAAAATGACAGTGTTTTGATTATTTGTATTTATTCTAATCTTACAGTAATGGTTTGTTTTGCCTATTGCCCAGATAAATGGCTCTACCTATAATTTTAAAAGTGTCAGACGCCTAAGACAGTTACCTAGTACTGTACTTGCAAAACATTAGTATTGTTTTTGTCTTGTCCAGGTGAGATCAAGCGATCAACTTCCATGTCATTTGTGGACAGCTTTATGGGTACTTGGCCCAAGGAGAGAAGGTGAGTTTGACAACACTTATTCTGAAACTATATACGCACTATATAGACTGCACCAATCATGCTGACTGCCCCTCATTCCACTGTATTTAGGTCAGCTGCTCAGGGAGTGTCCTTTGACATCCCGTTTGATAAAGAGGACAACAGCCATACCCCTGCGCCACTTACCAGAGGAATGACCAGGTCTGTAAGCACCGAGGGCTTTGGATTCAAAGTATCAAAGGGAATGAAGCGAAACCTGTCCTTCCAACCTGTCGATGGCCAGAATGTAGGCATTGAGGAAGAAGGTTGTCCAGACAGCCTCGCTGGAGTCCAGCATAACCGTGTGAATGGCACAGCACCACCTAGCATTGAAGAGGCCCTGGAAATTATTCACAATTCAGAGAAGCAACAGCAGAGCTCTGAGGCCCAGGCCGAGAGCGAAGGGTTTTTCCTTCATCTGCAGAGCAAGGGACCGTTGACTCCCAAAACACAAGATGAAGAAGCAGAACTAGATTCTGTTTCAGAGACAAAAGGGGCTTTGAGCACATCAACGACAGAGGTGGACACCGGCATCCATGTAAGGACAGAAGACATCCAAGAGACGCTGGATGAGGACTCCTCCTTGAGGGACTGCACAATGAGTATGGAGTTAGATACAGACCAGGACTTTGAGGCCAGAGCTTGTCGCAGCCAGGACTCCACCAGCCCATGCCCCAGCAGTGTCAGTATCAGGTCCCCCATAGCTAGCACACCCACGTCTGGAATTAAGATGACCAGCTTTGCTGAGCAGAAGCTTAAAAAGCTCAATCCAAATGTGGAGCTCAAAAGTGGCAGCTCTCAGGTGACCTCACCAGACAGTTCAGACCTCAACATTCCCCACTCAGTCTCCTGGGCCCCCTCACCAGAGGTGAGCCCTGCACACCAGCCAACGAAGGATCCAGCCCAAGCCATGGCCGCAGAAATGGTGCAGCTGCGCATGCGACTGGAGGAAAAGCGCCGTGCCATTGAAGCCCAGAAGAAGAAAGTGGAAGCTGCTTTCACACGTCACAGGCAGAAGATGGGCCGTAACGCCTTCCTCACAGTAGTGAAGAGGAAAAGTGATGGCGTCTCTCCAGTCCAGGAGGACACTCCAAACTCAGAGGATGGTAAGATACCAACAAATAACCCACAGCCCACAAAGTCTCCAGTCAAGACCCCAGGTGATGAGGGTACATCTGAGGCAGATCTGCTGGAGTATACACGCTCCATCGACAAGCTGAACGCTTCACTCAGCTTCTTGCAAGGGGAGATGCAGCGGCTGGCCCAGCAGCAGGAGCTCATTATGCAGATGCGAGAGCAGCAGGCCTGGGTCGTGCCTCCACCACATCCTTCCCCCAAGAAACAGGACCTGCGGGGGAGCGGGGCTCGTTCCTCTGGTTCCCCGTCACCTGCAGACTCCCCTCACACCACCCATCGCTCCCCAACCAACCTCAAGAGGAAGTCAGCCTCCTTCCACTCCAAAACTCCACGGACACCCAGGCCGAGTGAGCTGAAGATCACCCCATTCAACCGAGTCCTCACTGTTCCTCAATCTGTAGATAGCATACCTCGTCTTCGTAGGTTTTCCCCATCGCAGTCTGTGTCCAGCTCCTTTGCTTACCTTGGGGACAAAAAGCCAGTGCAGGGTGCTGAAGCCGCCGACAAGGACAATTTGCAAGCAACAGAGCCCTCGTGCACAGAGAGCTCCCCTGGTGGTCTCACTTCACCAACCAAAGACACACAAGTTGAAACTAAAACACTCATTGTCGATTCCAAGGAGTTAGAGAATGTGAAGGATGGACAGATGAACGTAAAGGAAAATGGAGAAAAGGATGAAGAGAAAAAGGCAGAAGGAGAAATTAAGCCCACCGTGGAATCTAGTGTTTCGGAGGTGTTATCACAAGCTGTAAAAGAAACCGTCATTGTCACGCCTACCGAGAAACCGGTTGATTTCATTAGTCAGAGCAACAAAAACCTGATTGAGGTTCCACTATCTGTCCTGAAACCTCTTCATGGACAGGAGCTGGAAGAAAGCAAGGAGGAACCAACAACTGGAGAGAACCAGGATGATGACCAGAAAATGGCCTGTGGATTCTTTTTTAAGGTAGTGAAATTAATGCACTTCTAACGCCACTATACATTTCATACTCAAGTCATCATACATTTTCAATTGATCATCACTATAATGTGACTGCAGATGTGACTCTGCAGCAGCAGAAGTTTTAGTGTTTTTAGTAGAAAGGCACATATTGCAGAAAGGGGTTGGCTTGGGACAGACGTGTTGTGCTCTTTTTTATCTGGGTAGACCATGCTGCTGTTTGATCTAGGTCAGAAACTGGGGCTAATAAATTATTTAGATAGTGATGTGAGGATTTTTCACAGACATTGAGCAGCACAGCAACTATTTTTGATTCATTTCACATCTTGGCAACACCAGGATGGATATTGCAATTATATTTATTTTAGAAGCCGCAATAACGTGACTCATAGATCTATATAAAAGCAGAGTACATAACCTTTGAGCATTTTTTTATGCTTTGAAAATAGCAACAGCAATTGTGATTCTTATAGTGAAACAGGAGTAGCACATTCCACTCTTACAGTACAGTCCTATAAGGCGGCGACTTAAAGCTACTAAAGAGAAGTTACATATGTGCTAATTATATATACTTCATTTAGACTTTATGGATAGATTATAGATTACACTACTTCCAAACAGTGGGAAAAAAAGATGATTCTAATATACCAGAGTGCCAGTACAGCAAATAATGGATGAATTATTTAATTACGCATGCAATGCTACCATAATGCGTATATCAGATGTCTAATGAGATCCTCAGTCTTTGTGTTTGTTTTCATTGCGTCCTTTAATTAACAGGATGACATGAAGGGGGAGGACAGCATGGCCATGAAGCGAGCTGCCCTGCTAGAGAAGAGGTTGAGGAGAGAGCGGGAGACCCAGCAGAGGAAGCAGCAGCTCGAGGCCGAGCTAGAGCAGAAGAAAGAGGAAACCAGGTGATGCCTTTAGCCTGTAGTCAAATCACTGAGTCCTTATTCATGCTGTGGTCATCTTTGGGAATTTAGCTAACTGACTAGCTAGGAAAAATGTAACCTAAAGCTGTCTTTTTCATTAGCCTGCTAATAAGCTGACTGATTTATTTCTGTCTAAAGTATCTGTGGTATGTTTCCTCTCTCAGGTTGAAGGCAGAGGAGGATCGACTGAAGAAGGAGGAGGAGAAAGCCAGGCGGGAGTTCATCAAGCAGGAGTACCTGAGAAGGAAGCAGCTCAAACTCATGAAGGACATGGACCTGCTGGTGAAAGCTCGGCCTGCAGGGGCTAAGCAGAGGAAGCCGCGACCCAAGTCCATTCACAGGGATGTAATGGAATCACCCAAGACCCCAGTCAGGGCCACAGCAGGTAACAGGGCGAGAGCCCTTCACCCGGCAAGATCCAGCTGCAGCTTGCTTTGCGCCACCCTCTGCCTTTTGCTGTCCCTCTCACTACTTCCTAACTGACTATCTTAAGTTTACTGCTTCTTTATTGCGTCACACTTTGACACCGCTATTGGTACTTTCTAAAACTTGAACTAATTCCTTAATCTCACTAAATTCTTCCAAACATCTTTCTGACTAATGTCTTTGTTCATGCAACAGAATTAACAGAAAATTTTAACTTTGAGCTTATAATATACCCCCTTACCCCAAATGTAATCATAACTTACACAATATAATTTGGCCATTATTGAACTTGTTCCACTAATTCCATTAGTTTATGCCTTTAACCCAATATAGAAGATACTGTAGGAGGGGCGAAAAACTGGGCAGTTTGTTTTAAGCTTGAAGGAAATTATGCCCCCTCCGTGGTGAACACAAGTAGTACAGCAATATAAATGAATAAGATCCTTTTACATACATTCAGGGTCAGAACCACATATGCAAGTCTATTTGAGTTTTCAGGAAAGCATGTGAGGAACTAGGTATGTAACTTGCACAGTGCTTATTAGTGGTTAGAGGCTTGTTAGCTTCATCACTTGTTAGCTACACCAGCCACATAACTAATTTTAAACAAAAAAAGTAAGCACCACACCAAACCTGTCATGGTTGATGAACTACAATTGGGGTAAGAGGAATAACACATATGTTTGATTTTTCATTGAACTACAGCTTTAAACACATACTGGATAAATAAATAGGGAATTTCTTAAAGATGATGCCAGCCCCAAAGACAAACAGACTGGGCAAGACAGTTCTGAGCAGTGAGCTGAATAAAAAAGAGGGTAGTTCAAAGTACAGCAGGTGGACCTGTCTTTGTCATGTGTAATCATTTGTCTTTTGGCATTCTTGTGTTTTACGCACAGGTTCACGACCTCGTGTTTTTTCAGTGTCTAGCCTCTCTTTGGCCTCCCTCAATCTGGGAGACAATGACAGTGTCAGCTCAGAGAAAAGAACCCCCAGGTAAGAAGCTTTGTAAAGTAGAATTATTATTATTATTATTATTATTATTATTATTATTCACAGTAGCAAATGTTCACAAAAAAGGTTTTAGCATGACTGTCATCCCAGCAACTGTAGATCTTAAATGTTTAGTATAATAACTTTCTGTTACTAACCTGGCATTCCTTATTCTATGAATTTCTGTGCTCTTTTGAATCTTTTTTTTTTTGGGCCTCTCAGAAGCAATAGCTTAGCGTCGGGCAGCCTATACTACTTCTTGAGCTCTCCTCGAGTAAGGAGAAGGTCAGTTGAATGAGTCACTTTGCCTAGTCGGATAAGTCACTTCACCTTCCCCTTCCCTCCCTGCTCAGCGATGGACACAGACAAGGCCGGTCTGTTCCTGCTAAAATGGTGCCCATCCAGATGCGTCTCCGTACCACGACTGCTTTTGTGCGGGTTTTCATTATGTGCTCAGCATAATGAGACAGCTGAGAGAAGAAACCACAGCCATGCCACTAACCTCCCACAGTCATGTTTGTCCCTCATACCATACACTGAATATTTTTCACCTAAACTCTCACTAATAAAGTCTCCTGTCATGTGCACATACAACACTTGTGATGGTAAATGCCAACAAGGATTAGCAGAAGATGTAGAAATACAGGTTGCTAATTTGAGACCAGTTACCCTAATTACCTTTATTTGTACAGGGCTAATCAAAGCGTTGTAGGCTATTGGATTATTATCACTGCCTGAAGCTGCATGAGAGCAGTGGGGGGTGTTGTGGTTGGGGGGCTGGAGTAGAATGCTGCCTCAGCTACTGGGATGATAATGCTGAGTGTAATTGCTTGACTGACAGCAGTGTTAAGTTATGTGTGATGTGTGTCCCAGCAGGCCTGACTCGGCCGACAGCTTTCTATCTCCCTCTCGGTCTGGAAGCCACAACGGAGAGAAGGACTGGGAAAATGGGTCTACCACATCCTCTGTGACTTCCAACACTGAATACACAGGTTAGAACACAACATTTGCCTGGTTTGTGGTTTGCGTCATGGTTCATTTGTAAAGGCTGTATGTGTTTATGTTAAAAAAAAAATAGGGATGTATAAATTATGAATTGTTATGGACACTTCCAGTTCCAGTTTCCATACAGCCAAATTGGCTGATGCTTGAAACAAACTTGGCTAATTTAGATTTGTATGAGATATATACACACATGAAACACATTATCTCTTTTAAGTACTTTAATATTATAAGCAGTATTGCAATATAAGCATTAAATTATAATCCACATTGAATTTTTTTTTTAAATACACAAAAAGTTGTCTTTTTAAATAAAATGAATGCAAAAGGCACTAGTTATGTAAAACAATGAGTCATAATTACAATTAAATGCAGAATTATATTTTGGTAGAGTTGTATAGCAGCAACATTTAAATATAGCACAAGTGTACTGACCTGGCTCATAGTATTTTTATACTGAGATTACAGAAGAGAGGCCAGAATGAAAATAGTAAATTGGCCGATTGCAGGCCACCTGCTTGGAGCAAAAATCTGCCAATTCCAGTCTGGACTGATCACAATTCTGTATTCCTTAAAACATGAAATTCATTTTTTATTTATTTAATTAATCTTCAAGTCTGTCTTTATCTTTCAGCCTATAGTTGGATAGATGTTTGAATTTCAATAACATGACAAGCCAATTCAAAATTGGCAGCTTGAGATATGAACTATATGAACTGTGGAAGTACTTTCTGAAATATTAACAATGTTTCTATGCTACATCATACTTTTTAATTTTGAAAAGTGAAAATCTATGTTCATTTTATGGCCCCCTTAAGTGAAATATATGATATAGCTTTCCAAACGCATTAACCCAATACATTCTTTTGCAGGTCCCAAACTGTACAAAGAGCCCAGTGCCAAATCGAATAAACATATTATTCAGAATGCCCTGGCTCACTGTTGTTTGGCTGGGAAGGTTAACGAGGGACAGAAGAACAAAATCCTGGAGGTAAGAAAATTACTGAACTTGTGAGAAATAAGATACTTATGAAAGCCATTGATGGGGAATGACTGTTTTGTAAGCAGTTGAGTCTGAGGCCAGTTTTCTTTCAGTTTAATATGAGTCTAGCCAAGGGTTTTGCTTGGTGATAGATGGGGACGGTGGGGAGGGAAGGTGAAGAAAAATATTGTTGGTTAATACCATGTCTGTTGGTGCACTGTGATGTAATCATAAATCAGTTAAAGGTGTGCAAAAGTCATTACATTCAGACGGATGATTTTTGAGTATGATAAATTGTATTTCACATACTAACGTGGTTAAAAAAGGAACATTCTGACTTTAAGGTGACTGTAATGTCTTTTTTTTTTTTTTTGTTTCTTGTAGGAGATGGAGAAATCGGAGGCCAACAACTTCCTGATCCTGTTCCGTGACTCAGGCTGCCAGTTTCGTTCTCTCTACACGTACTGCCCCGAAACGGAGGAGATCAACAAGCTGGCAGGCATCGGCCCTAAGAGCATCTCGCGCAAGATGATCGATGGCTTGTACAAGTACAACTCGGACCGGAAGCAGTTCAGCCAAATCCCGGCCAAGACCATGTCTGCCAGCGTAGACGCCATCACTATTCACAGCCACCTATGGCAGACAAAGAAGCCGGGAACACCGAAAAAAGTAGCACCCAACAAGTCCTAGTACTTTTCAGAGGCTCCCTTCAGTGGAGTGCTCCCGTTCTCAGTATTGGTTTCCTTGTCTGTACTCACATGCTCAAACCCGGACAACACAGACATGACATCCGCATTTCTTTTTCATGGAACACTACGCATTATCTCCACCAAATTCAACCAGGAAACACAATTTTGCTAAAAGAAAAAAAAAACCATTTATGCACAACTGGAATGTACAACACTATGGGCTTTTCAGTGGCTCTCACTTCTGTGTTTAACCTGACTGTCTCATTGGAGCTTTTTAAAGTAAGGTTGGGTGGGTGGGTGGGGGAGCGCGTGTTTATTTTGTATGTGCCAAAACAATGAAAGTAGTACGGCTCTTATTTGGTACACTGAAGCACTGAATGTCATTCGACTGTATAAAGAAAACTTTTTGCATATACATACGTTGACATGTGGCCTTATGTTGGAATTGTTCCGTTTCTTTTGGTTTGAGATTTTTTAGTAGTGTACTGAAGCGATTGTAAGGCTGCTCCGTAAGAGACAGTTACCACTGAGACATGGTCTACTGGGGAGACTCCTCTGGTTAGGCAATGCTGTATCTGTGCGTTATACCAAATCAGTGTGGTAATATGTAGAATAATTTTGCTTGCGCAGAGAATCGTCCCCGTCTCTTGTGTTTTAAGTACTTTGCTTTAAATGGCTTTGGTTCACAGCAGGATTGTGAATTCCTACAGTGCAAATAGGTGTTTTATCGTTTGAATGTTCTTATCATTTCCACTTATTTGACAGACCAGAGCAATTGTTTTCCGTTTGAAAACATGATCTTTTGAAATCGATGTGCCGATTATGATGGGTCACCAAGGTTTAGAAGACCAAACTCCTGTTACATTATAGCGTGATTGTAGGTTGTGAAATATCAAGCTAGCTAACATTTAATGATGCTGTATTGAATTATGTATCAGTGATTTTTTCATGTTAGCTTCACAGATGAACTGAAACGTTGTATCAGCAGTCATTCCATTAAGTTTTTACGTATCTGCTTGGTGACTTTGATGATTCTGCAGCAGTCATGCTGAATTTCCAGAATGAAGTTTATCATGTACACCTGGTAAGATTTATTGGTAAGTCAAAACATTAGCCCAAATCCTCGAAAGCAATGTGCCAAATGACATTTTAATTCCTACTGCATGGTTTTAGTCTGAGAGCTAATTCTCTTATTGATCATTGACTTGCAGTTTGGCTTTTGGGATGTCAAAAACACTACCATAGATTTTCCATTTTCTTACTGCCTGACGTTTGTGGCTGTTATTTCGGTGGTAAAGACGTTGCAGCGTTGCGCTCACTGGGTCATTAAGCAGAATGTGGCGACTTACGGGTTGAGGCTTAGTGTGTTTGATTTGAACACATGCCCTCTTTTAGCTTATTTAAAGCCCATTCTTTCTCCAGCTCTCTCTGAGTCCCTTAGCATGTTCCAGATTTGCCTTTCCACAATCATCCGGAAACACACATAGCTGTGCTCCTACTAATGAATATCTTGGATTGCTAAAAAGGAAGTCAGTTGGGAAAACTGTACAGGCCTGTAATATACAGTATCTGGGAGACAAACAAGTTTTTAAGCATTTGTTGTAGTGACTTAAATTGGCTGTTTCAAGCCAAGAACTGGCTATGTATTTGTAAATGAGCACGATTTAATATTGTACAGTGTGCAGTGTGAGCTCATCAGATCATTGTAATGAAGTCTCGCTTCTTTCCGTTCTTTTTTTTAAGACACTGCTGTCATAGCTAACTCATTGAAGTAGCCTACCATGTTTGCTTTATATTGCATTGAATAAACTTTCGCATGGCCTCAAATGCTTTGTATGTGAATGTGTCGCACCAAAACCTGAACAAGAATCAGAAAACTTTATTGATCCCCGAGGTAATTGATTGTTATGACAGCACAGACACAGAGACAAGAAAAAAACAAAATAAAATCTAAATAAATCCAATAAAAAAATCTGAAGAAAAACATAAATGTGAAATACAAAATGATATATACACAAATGCTAGGTATTAATACTATAGATAAGTAACACAGTTAAGTGGATTCCTAATGACAGTGGTTGAGAATGTTATTCCACATAGTAGAGGTTGTATACAAGTAATAATGTACAATAGTCTTTCCATGTCAATATGACTTTTGTCATAAGATTTTGTGCATAATGTTTTCGCACAGGATAGGTACATTGCGCAATATTGCACATGGTTAACTAAATAATGCACATAATGATAAACATAATGAGAGTGATTTAAATCCGGTAAGAAATTGCACAACAAAGTAGCCGCAGGCTTTAGTACAGATTAGTGTGTGGATGTGTGACAGAGGGAGGAGTTGTAGATATACAGGGAGTGCAGAATTATTAGGCAAATGAGTATTTTGTCCACATCATCCTCTTTATGCATGTTGTCTTACTC
>JBBPCX010000038.1:13731507-13753888 GCA_037974365.1 Hydrocynus forskahlii
CATTGAGAACATGGTTGTTCAATAATAAGATTATTCCTCAAAAATACAACTTGCCTAATAATTCTGCACTCCCTGTACTGCTGATTTTTGAAGGACTGATATTTCCCCTCAGTATCATACTGGTAAATGTTTCAAATGTCACAATTCCATCTTCAATCCATGCAGTCAATTATTGAAACTAATAGTCTGTCTAGCACTGCCAGTTCCCACTGAATTTGTGGTGTGCTCAGACATGTCTCGTAAAACTAGGTTGCACTCAAACAGCTGGCACTTTTGTAAAACACTTCATTTACAGAAAAAACACAATCAGTTTAGGATATGACGCGTTTAAAGGAAGCTGAACTTGCTACCTGTTCTAAGTTTAGCTGTACGCAAAGCTATCTGACAGTAAATTAACTTTAACAAAAGCATTGAGCATTTTAAAATGTGTACCTTTTACATCCACAAGTGAGACATACATTTTTTCAGGTATGTGTCCATTAATAAAACATGTTAGAATTTAAATAAGTGTTGTGATGGCAAAAATATCAAAATATTTTTTTAAAGTATGATGATACACGATAACTCACAAATGTCATTTTTTCTGACATCTGCTGAGTTGTACAAAAAGAACCAGTTAACTAACATGAAACAAAAACTCAGTACAAATGAGTACACTTTTACCAAGCATATTGTGGATATAGTGGTCGCCTTTATGTTTCATTACAAAGAGAGCATAATTAGCTTTGTTTAACCCTCTGGCCCTCCTTGTTTTTACTATACACTCAGCGTCCTCATGGACACTTTTGGCCAATTGAAACCCATGAAAACTACATTTACACCTTTAAATCATAAAATTTAGGTTAAAATGCTTTCATTCTGAACTTAACACTTGAGAAAAGTAGTTTTTAGTGTTTTTTTCCAGATTATGTCATTAATCCATTTTTGGCCAAGCAAGCAATTTTATATAATATTTTATATAATGGCCATATATTTATATATAATTTTTTATATAATGTTATATACTTTTTTGCTATTTTTACTACATAAAGTTTTTAACCAACATCAGTTCTTGTCATAAGTATCAAATATTTATTCCTTTGTTTTGTTTAAATCCTTCAAATACCAGTTTGCTTACACAATGCACTTGTTAGTAAACAACCTCAAAAATGGCCATTCTCAATGCTACTGGGGTCAAAAATGGAACAAATCCGAAATATGTGACTGATTAACAACAACACTGAATTTTATTTTCATGCACAAACACAAAACCATTATCTGACATCCTTAAGGTCACACCTGTGTCAAAATTGTGTCATTCATTTGTTCGACTTGAGTGCAGTAAGCCATCATACTCCCCTATTGGAAACTAAGATTATTATAGAAAATTGCTCGCTTGGCCAAAAATGGTTAAATGACATAATCTAGAAGAAAACACTAAAAACAACATTTCTCAAGTGTTAAGTTTAGAATGAAAGCATTTTAACCTAAATTTTATTATTTAAAAGTGTATTTAACAAGGAATTAAAAAATGTAGTTTTCATGGGTTTCAATTGGTCAAACGTGTCCACGAGGATGCTGTATGTTACAATTGGATGTATGGAGCATATTATTGATATATAAGTTAAAAATGTAAAGATCTGAAAAAACTCCACACCCTTGGGAAGTTTCATGCCATACGCATTAACACAGCTAAAATTATCCAAAAAAAAAGAGAGTGAAGTGGACAAAAATGTCCCACAGGAGGGCCAGAGGGTTAAATGATCTCAGTGCAGTGCAATGTGTGAAACACTGCCCATAGTTTTCTATAGCATTTTTAACGTGGCACTTCCAGTCACCAAGTGGCTACAGCTCATTTTGCCAATCCACAAGTACAGCTGTGTTAGGCTGGAATAGGTCATCTAAAACACAGTGGGTCCTCGAGTTACTAACAGGTGCGTTCCTTCAACAGTGATGTAACTAGAATTTTGGTATAAGACACACCACTTACCTATTCTAACACAGGTCATAAAAAAACACAACTAAAACTCCCTCACTCATATGCTGCATTACTGCTTATTCTCCCGCTGCACACAACCCAACTAGTTCACCCACGAAGTCCGTAAGTATGAGACTGACAGTGTAAGCCGAGTGGGAGTGGGAGTGGGAGTGAGCGTCATAAACTCGAAACATCGTATGTCAAGACTGTTGTAACCCGAGGACCCCTGTATGCACTTCATCATCCCCTCATACAGTCAGGTACCTTGTGGCCTGGCTTCAATGGCTTGCTGGTGACTGTTTTGTAGTTTGTTTGACGACTGATTTTATTTCCCAGCTAAACATTACCAAAGGAAAAATGTGTTACTGGAATGAAAGTCTTTTATAAGTGAGCCCTGTTTGTTCCACTCAAGTTTACACAGTAAACAGGTGGGGAAGGGGTCATTGGGGGTCAGGTAGTCTGAAGCCCGAATAAAACTAAACAGAACCGAACTGAACTGAATCGCCTCGACAAAGTGAATGGAACTGAACTGCACTGAACGGAACCGAACTGAATCGGTTCGACACACTTAATTGAACTGAACTGAATTAAATCGGTTCGACAAACTGAATTGAACTGAATCAGTTTGACCCAGTCGGTTCAACGGACTGACATGAAATGAATTGGTTCGGCAAACTGAATTGAAATGAATCGGTTCAACAAACTGAATCGGTTGGACAAACCGAACTGCTTTAAACTGAATGGAACATCCCTGCTCGAGCAGTTCGGTGGGTGGGGCGTTGCCAGGGTGAACGCTGAGCTCGCAGTAATACTGACTGCAGGGAGCTGGAGACTCCGTCTATGCTGTTATTCTTCCGAAGGTAAGATTTGTATGTTTATACAACTGAAAAAATGATAGTAAACACGCTTTTAAAGCTAGCCAGAGCTAGACAGGAGAGTGAGGCGCCAGCGTTAAGCACAGTAGGGTGCGGACTGTACACAAACTTAGCTAACGTCAGGGTAAACCAGAGCAGGTTCCTCTTTGTGTCCTCCTGCATGTGCTGCGGCACTGCCCAGCTACCTACACTCATATTATTGAGGCACCATGAAGATGCTCTTCAGAGTGATGCCTCGAGTCTGCTGCAGCTGCATCCGTGTTGTCTGCACAAAACGACACAGTCTGCTAGTTCGTGTGTGTGAGAAGTTTCTCTATAATGCATAGTTTCCTTTGTTTTGAAGTCCTTAACATGCTTTCTGTCATGAGGGCGTGGAGAGTGGCATGGCTGGAAATGCTGAATCTTTTAAAGGCCTGTGTTCCTTCAGTAGTTGCAGACTGGCCGGTAAATACGCCACGAGTACATATGATAAACTGTAAAGTGCCTGCACATAACAGACCTAAGGCCATTTACAAGCAGATCAGTGTTACATTGGAAGGCATGCCACATTTTGTTTTACAACTATATATGCATATGCGGTGGTTCCAGTCACTGACAAGCAACTGAAGGCTGGCCATGGGGTACCTGGCTGTATGAGAGGATGAAGAAGAGCATATTTTAGATCAAGGCATTCCAGTCTAATAAAGTTGTGCTTGTAAAGCATATTCAGTTAATAGGTATAGGCCTAGTAAGGCAGAATGAGCTGTAGCCGTTGGTGACTTTAGATTATTGGTGATCAGTAACTAGAAGAATCCAAGTCCAGTTAATGTGTTCATCCTGAGTTAAAAGTGACAAAAAGCTGGGCACTCTTAACTTCTCAATGTCTCTCTCTGAACATACTACACCGAACATAGTAATTTCATCCCACTAAATTAGTAAAAATTGGATGTATTTCATATATGTTGTACCTATATGATTTCTGCAGAAAAAATACAATGACTGCAGAAGAGACCATTAACATCAAGGAGGCAGAGATCCTCAAGCTCATCCTGGATTTCCTCAACTCCCGAAAGCTCCACATCAGCATGTTAGCCCTGGAGAAAGAGAGTGGTGTCATCAATGGCCTCTACTCAGATGATATGCTCTTCCTGAGGTGGATTTCATGCTGTTGGCAGTGCTGCCAACGCCTGTTTATCAAAACCTTATTTGACCCTGATTCTGTTGACTGTAATGCCTCAGCACATGCACTGACTTAGGTTTGGTCTGTGCAGAATGTTGCTGATGATAATGATTTCCTTCTGTTTGCTTCTCTGTAACCTGTCTGTTAATTTCTGTTGTGATGCAGAATTCAGTTTTGCCGTTGTTTCTAAATTGATTGGCTTTTTTTCTCTTCATCCAAGACAACTGATAATAGATGGCCAATGGGATGAAGTTCTTCAGTTCATTCAGCCACTGGAGTGCATGGACAAATTTGACAGAAAGAGGTGAAGGAGATTAATTTAGTTTATGCCCTAGTGCACAAGGGGTTCAAGCCTCTTCACAGTTATGTACATCAGTGCTTTGTAGGCGCCTTGTTTTATTGTTTTGTTTCTTTCTCTCCAAAGGTTCCGTTACATCATTCTCAAACAGAAGTTTCTGGAAGCTCTTTGCGTGAATAACGCAATGTCTGCAACAGAGGATCCTCAAAATGTGAGTTTGTGCATGTGTCAGGGCGATGAGCCCCACTGCAGCAGCTTAAGTGGTTGAGAAGTCAGCTGTGAGAGCCTTTAGACTGTGAGCTGACATGAATGTGTAGCCCTGACTAGAGAATCTGTGCAAAATGTACAGTCTGCAAAAAAGATGGGCCTTTCTCTGTACTAACAATGTGCTCAGTCAGCCAAAACATTTTTGGTGCCCGATGTTTTTAGGTTTGCACTGGAGCTATGAGGCTGATACAGGTAACAAGTAATGGAGGTTTAACAGTAACCATGTTGCATACTGATAACTACAAAAATGCACAGTTAAAACAGTAGTAGCAGCCATATTGAAGCCTAAATGTCATCTGTATTTTTATTATTTTTGTCTAATACATGGTGATTTATTTTGGTGTTTGAGGAGTTTATAATACACTTTATAAAGTGCTAAACGATTGCCTTAGTCCTCTAGTTCTTAAACCTGGCCTTCATATTCCCCTCCGGACAGTCAAACAAATGGTGATAGGACCCTGATGACCAGTTTGCTGTTTTGATCAAGTAAAGTGGACTATTAAAGGGCCCATTTCATGGAAAACCGTTAACTCCTCCACATATCATCCACACATGAAAATGAGGACAGGAAAAAGCCAATGTTGAATCAGTTGTTTATGTGATGTCACAAAATCCGACACATTAGCAGTTGTATGCCTATTGTGCTTACAGCACTGTAGCAGCACTCATTCATGCACAATGAGTGTTTCAGTTTGGACTACTTTTTCAGCGAGGCACAATAAAGGGTCAGTGACAAAAATAGCCTGTTAAATAAGGGTTGGAAAAGGGTCATGCAAACATGATTTATTTTTGACTCAGGAACAGAATGTCATTTCATCACTGCCTCTTCCTTAGCTGGAGCTGACCATGCAGGAGGCGGTGAAGTCACTGCATGCTCTAGAGGAGTACAGCCCCTCAAAAGACGACTACAGCAAGCTGTGCCTGCTGCTCACCCTGCCACGGCTCACCCATCATGCGGACTTCAAAGAGTGGAACCCAAGCACAGCCCGAGTGCATTGCTTCGAGGAGGCCTGTGCCATGGTGGCTGAGTTCATCCCAGCTGACCGCAAGCTGAGCGAGGCCGGCTTCAGGGCAAGCGGTGACCGCCTCTTCCAGCTCCTCATCAAGGGCATCCTGTACGAGTGCTGTGTGGAGTTCTGCCAGAGCAAGGCCACGGGTGAGGAGATTGGGGAGGGAGAAGTATTACTGGCTGTGGACGTTTTGTGTGGCAACGGTTGTGATGAACTGGACCTGAGCCTGCTGTCTTGGCTGCAGAACCTCTCGCCCTCCGTCTTCTCTTGCGCGTTTGAGCAGAAGACCCTCAACATTCATGTGGACAGGCTTGTTAAACCGGCACGCACGGGTCATGCCGACCTGCTCACACCACTCCTCACCAAACTGTCACCATGCCCAGCCTCGCCCCTCAGACGCCCACAGTCGGCTGACACATACATGTCACGGTCACTCAACCCCGCACTAGATGGGCTGTCCCACGGCCTGGCAGGGAAGGAGAAGAAGAGCACAGAGGCTGACGGAAAGGCTGCAGCAATGTCACACTCTTTTGCTAACTTCGGCTCGAACAACAGTCGCACTGGATTGGATAATAACATCTTTACGGAGTCCCCGGACAGGTACAGTTCCTTCATCTTTGTTAGATAAGTAAATCCTTTATTTTATTTCTGCTTTGTGCAAATTGTGCAGGACACATATACACAAACAAAAGACCCTTATCGTGACTGCTGCTGGCAAATTGATCTTATTCTCTTGGGCTGGTGGCTCATGATTTGGTGGTTTTCCTCACTAGCAGTAGCTTTTGTTTGTGTTTCTGGCTAGAGATGGAAGACATATGTGTTAGAGTGGCGTCTGGGTAGGTGGCATCCTGGATCGTGGTTTCAACACTGCAGGGATTATGCAACTGTTCTGTGGCTTTAGTCTTGGGTTTTGTTGCTGGTGTCTTGTCCCACCACCATGCTGTGCTGTCCAGGCCTAAGGCCCAAGTGATATAAAATTTTTTACTGATACCAGTTGTAGGTAGCAAATGTTTCCAGTAGCCAGTACTATCCAAATAAACCTACAATTAGGGTTTATTTAGAGTGCTTTGCTGAGTCAGTTTGTCAAATATGATTTGTCAAATATGATTTTCAGTTTTCACAATCACAGATTTCTCAATCTCAAATATAAAAATAAAAAAAACATAAATGACTGAACTGTAAAGGAAAGGTTTGGCAAAAAAAAAAATCAATGTACGGAATTTTCTGCATGTAATGAATGTAGTTGATCAGCCATGTTGGAGTCCAAATTTTGCTTCTTTAGTTTGGACAACATTCCTAACAAGTATTACCTTTTCTATGAATACATCCCCAAACATCACTGACGCAGGTGAAACTGTGTCCAGTTCTTCAAAGGTGGTACAGACTCACAAATCCTGTTATCAAAAAAAAAAAGCTGTGTGGCGAAGTTAAAGTCTATGCCACCGTAGCTAACGAACAGTATTGGGATGTGTTAGCAAAGCTAGCTTCATAGCCCCAGTTCTGAAATCAAGAAGAAAACTTGACACCGAACACATTTTGACAGTGTTTTGACTCAGCTACATCTGGTGTGAGTAGGAAATATCTCACCTAACCACTGCAAACCGGGAACAAACCCACAAGACCTGCAGTTTTGAAGATGCTCGATCACAATAGATCAGCTATTTGTGCCACAGTAGTGCCAAAGTCCTTCAGATCCTCACACATCAGCTTCCAACATCTACTTAAATAAAGCCTGGTTCTACTAGCTCTCCGTGTTTGTACTAGTTTCAATCTAGGGTAGGGCTCAAGAAATGCTGACTTAATTCCAAGAGCTACAGACACTCTTTCTGCTAAGCATTGCCCAGCACCAAAACTGTTATTTAAGTTTCTGAATTTAGGGTTAGATATAGTTCTTTGTCTCTCTTTTCTTAGAGGTTATAAAATTGGGAAAAGTGATGATGAGGTGAACGTCCTGTGTTTTCAGTGGTGACAGTGTTCCTCTTATATTTCTAGGTCAAAAACACAAGAGGAAAGAATAAACAGTTCAGGAGAACCTTACCCATCCCGTCCCACTATAGCATCTGGGAGTTATGGTGGACCTCCAGGGTCTTTTGAGAAGAGTGAGGTAATGTTTCATGTAAGAGTGGGTGATATGGCAAGACTACAAAATTCCATTACTTGGAATGTATTTTTCCAGTGCATTATATGAATCACATTATTTAGTCATAATAGAAGGTGGAACAGACACTTTTTAAGATTCATCAGGGGAGTCAAACAGTTGGGAAAATAGCGGAAAGAAAGTTCTACACTGGGTGTAGTTTCCAGGCTATGTATAGTTGGTCTAAATGTGACTTTGATGTAGGCGGTCCAGTGTTACAGAAGCCCTAAAATGTGTACAATAGATTTGTATTTGGCATAGTTTAACACAGTAATGACAACATTGTGATAATTCTCACCTTTTGTTTCAGATCTTCTTAAAAGTGCAGGTAGATAATTTGCTCAAATAGCTAAACAGTGCTGTAATGTTATGGTTGCCTTCCATAGTAATGAGTTTGTTTTTGGAGCTCTTTATGTGATCATGTGGATTGAAAATGAGCTGTGTCACATGAACACCCTTTACTTATCAGCCTGCATGTGTTTTTTGTGTGTAGGAGCAGTTGCAGGAATTCCAACGGCAGCGGCTCCGAGTGCAACAACACCTGGAGCAGAAACAGCAGCAGACACAGCTCTACCAGCAGATGCTCCTGGAAGGAGGAGTACAGCAGGCTGATCAGCAATCAGCCCCTGGACAGCACAGCCTCACCCAGACCTTCCTCAGCAGGTCAGACCCACTCACTCACCCTTAAAAAGAAACACTTGTTCTGACAACACTTGGGGCAGTTGGTGAATTAGTCGACGTAAAAGGAGATTCATTTTTACACAATTTTCCAAACTCTCTTTATCCCTTAGAAATAAACAGGTTATTTTTCTTACTGAGCTTTTAAGACTGGTATGTGCAAATTAGCTCTGTTCTGACTGACTGTCCTGTATTTTGGTGCATTCAACATGAAGCCAGAAACACTCCTTATAACTTTTGCACTGAGCAGAGCTAAACTGCTATAGGCTGAATAGACAAATGTATGTAAACGTTTTTTGTGAAAATAAATTGAAAGCGAGTTTAGTTTCCATAGATAGACTGCATGGACTGGAAAGTGAATGAAAAAGTTAGTGTTTAAATACAATATCAATGTTTCATTTAAAAAAAAAAAAAAGGAGATTCTGTTTTACATAAAAAAATGTTAAACATTGAGTAACATGACCATGATGGTAGTGGATTTTATTTCAGGGTATTTAATGCTTTATTTAACACTGCGTGAATGCCACAGGAAATGACCAAACTATGGTGGAAAAGTTTGACAGAGAACTGTTAAAACAAGAGGTGAACATGGAACGTTCCTCTAAACTGTATCTGGATGTGATGTGGGGCTTCTGTATAGGTCTATTCAGAAGTTGGAGGAGCTAAATGTTGGGATGGAGGACCTGGGTGAAGATGTGCAGGCCCTGGCCCAGCAGTGTAATGGCACACCAGCCAAAGCAGGCCGTAAACACACCCCTGAAGCAGTCAGCGCGGGCAGAGGCAAGGCCGCCATCACCAGCAGCACTCCTCAGAGCGGAGGCGGACGGAATGTGCCCGCACTGGACGAGTCCCCCGTGTTGGTCAGTCGGAGGTGAGCTTGGAGGTGTCATTTTGGAGTTTCATCTTTAAATGAACTCTTCTGTGTTTTACTGTGCTTTATAATGTATAGCAGCAGTTCTGTGAGCTGTTGGTATGACCTTTCAGTGCATTTCAAGATGAGAAGCCCAAGTCTCCATTTATAGCAGTGCACACGCTGGAGGACACGCAAGCGATACGAGCTGTAGCATTTCATCCTTCTGGAACTCTGTATGCTGTGGGGTCCAACTCCAAAATCCTGCGTGTGTGCACCTACCCACAGAACCTCAGTCCCAGGTATCGTGTCTTATAAATTCTAGTGTTTACGTCAGTTTAGACATTAGAATGAAGAACCTCTTTGAGTATGTTCAAAGTAATCTAATTACTGCAAAAAGGGTAATTTGGCAATAATACATTCAGCAATCCGAATCTGTTGTCAGTAAATAATCAGATTTCATTTCTCACGTTCAGAACCAAGTGTATTACATGCTTAGTCTTTGCTTATGTAGAATTTAAAAGGGAACCATCACTGATTTCTGTATAAATAGAAAAATAAACAAATTCCTGTATAAGTAAAGGATGATAACACATTCAAAACACAACACAAAGCACATGAACACTCTTTCGCAGTGATTTGATGTAAAAACTTTGTCACTTTTTCACAGTGGTGAAAAATCAGGAAATCAGGCGATTGAAGAAAGGTTTTACATTAAATGGTTAGAGATATGTTGTCTTGTTTTGTGATAGTTTAGAGAAGAGTTTTAAATTGTTATTATTCAATTGCAGGGGGATACATGCATGGAAAACTTTTTTTTTAAAATGTAGGTTCACTGGTAATTTTGGATAATAAATAACTTGGATATAATTGCATTTTAGACATTGTGACCCCTACTCTCTATCACCATCACTCTAAAGACGTCTTGAGTTGATCAGTTTCTCTACAGCACAACATAGGGAATTCCTTTTAACAGTTATTTAGGAGATGCTGTTTTCTACAAAATCTCAATTACAGTCTAGAAAATATACAATAAGTCATGAGCAGGTCAAATCATGGAAAAGATGATAAATGAAAATCCCTCACTCACACAGTTCTGAAAGCCCAGTGGGGCAACCTGATGTCTGCTTCAAACGCAACAAGCACCATAAAGGCTCAATCTACTGTGTGGCCTGGAGTCCCTGTGGCCAGCTCCTAGCTACAGGCTCTAATGACAAATATGTCAAGGTTCTGCCTTTCAATGCTGACACCTGCAATGCTACAGGTAACAATGGCTTCTTTTCTTTTTGACAAAATGAGATTAGTGCATCATTTACTTTATAAAATGCTTAATTTTGTATACATTGTCTGACTATAATGATTTGTTTTTGTTTTCTTTCTTCTTGTTCTGGAGACGTTTAGGGACTGATGAATAAATATAGTAATTATAATTTTGGTTAGAGATCTCTATGTATGTGTGTAGGGCCAGATTTAGAGTTCAGCATGCATGACGGCACAATCCGTGACTTGGCATTTATGGAGGGTCCGGAGAGCGGCGGGGCTATTCTCATAAGTGCTGGAGCCGGCGACTGTAACATCTACACTACAGACTGCCAGAGAGGACAGGGCCTGCACGCACTCAGCGGACATACAGGTACACACACAATACGCGTTTTAGCCAGGCATTTTAGCATTTCATACTATCAGAGATTTTAACATTTGACTTGTGGACAAATAAATGCGAATAATGTCTGTATTCTTAGGGCACATTCTGTCCCTCTATACGTGGGGTGGTTGGATGGTAGCGTCTGGCTCTCAGGATAAGACAGTGCGTTTCTGGGACCTGCGCGTACCCAGCTGTGTGCAAGTGTTTGGGACTGCCATGCATGGAACTGGTGTGTTCTCTTTTTTCTCATATTTTTGATACTTTATTATTAACATTTTAGGTAGGATGTATTTAACTTTCTCACGAACGTTTCTTATGAAAACAGTAGGTTGGTGCATTTTGTTGAATTAGTATATAATGTTATATATTAAGACTGAGTTTGTTGATATGCATTTGCAGCTGAGAAAATTTGTTGATGATCTTGTGATGTTAACATTCTTCCCTGATGTTTCTGAAGCAGAACAGAAAGATTTACCCTATGTGATCTAACCTGTTTTAAAAACAGGCAGTGCAGTTGCCTCTGTGGCAGTGGACCCAAGTGGGCGGCTCCTGGCCACAGGACTGGAGGACAGTCGCTGCATGTTGTATGACATCAGAGGGGGTCGAACGGTGCAGTCATACCGCCCACACACCAGCGACATCCGTTCTGTCCGTTTCTCCCCTGGAGCCCACTACCTACTCACTGGTTCATACGACAACACAATCATGATCACCGATCTTCAGGGTAGGCAGAACATGGGAGAACCTGTTTAATTTCTGTCTGAACAGATCATGTTGCAGTAAGGTCACCACACTGGCTGGAGAGCAACACTGGTCAAGATCATTCTCTCAAGGGTGAGAAACCATTCCTGACGTGCTAACCCAAGAGGCTGCAGGGAGGCACCAGGACCTTTGGGCCCCCATTTCGAGAACCACTGTCTTAAATCATGTGTACATCACTGAATGTTTATGTTGCAACATATAGATACGCAGATACTTACCTTCTCCAAAAACCCTGTGTAAATAACAGAGTGGAGATGCCTCTTTTTTAAACTGTTTAACTAATCATTAAGTAATTAATTTAGGGCACATTTTTCAAATACGTTTTGAAAATATCATTTTAATTTAATTTTTAATTTTAATTGAATTTAATTTGTTGTAATCCAGTTAGTTTTTTTTCCAAGTTATTTCCCTAAACCTTTTTAGTTTTCGTTCCGCTTAACCATGTTTTTTTTTAATAATTGTTTTTTAATAATTGTCTGCTTTTATTTTGTTACATTTTGATGGGAAAGGGCTTTGACCAGCTTTTGCAGACCATTTTATGTATTTATCCTGTCTAGAACAGTGTCTATTACGTTTAGAATTTCATTAATTTTAATTCACTGCATATATAACTTGCCGCATTGGGAACATTTTGCCATCTAGCGCATGAAGGTTTAATAAAGGGTCAATTGTTTACAAAACTAATAGGCTCTACTTTGCTACTTGACATGTTAGAACTCATTTTAAACACATTGACCTCTCAGAAATGGTCATGTTTTAACTGTTAAAACATCCTCTACTGTTTGCTTCAGTTTATCATACTTTTTCTCTCCACAGGAGACCTAACAAAACCACTCCCAGTAACGGTAGCTGCTGAACACAAGGATAAAGTGATCCAGTCCAGGTGGCACACACGAGATGTCTCCTTCCTGTCCTCTTCTGCAGATAAGACGGTCACACTGTGGGCTCACAAACCTTAAACCTCTCTCTCAAACAAAGAAGAAAAGCTGTACCGAGAAAGCACAAATCAGTCCGATTCCTCATATTCCCTAACAAACTGACCATGTTCTTTCAAAAGGACCAGTGCCCAGCAAAGAAGATAAGTAAGGGTGTGTCTATGTCTTTGCTTGTCTTTGTAATATCACTGCTTTTTATTGTAAGTAGTGTTCAAAAGAAAAGATACTTTCTAGGAACTGGAAATTCAACTGGTCACTTTTCAGTACAAGCAGTGGGTCATGCATGTTGGTACTGATTAGAAACTGTCTACTGTTTTTTATTGCACAATAAATAAGAAACGGCTTATTTTGTTGAGCAAACCTACTGATGTATATTAAGTGCTGTTGAATTCTTTTGCTGTTATGATGCAAAACAAGCAAGATAACTCCAAGTATGTGAAATATTTTGTGCCTTGAGTTTGATGATCCATAGCTATGCTTATAAATTTGAATGTGTTGTAATATGGCCTTTTATATAAGTGGACAAAATGCTAACCAAGGAACTGGCTTATCACATAAAGTATGTGTGCTTTACTGAAAAATGGCATGCTGCTAAAATGGATTTCAGCTCATACTACAGTACACAAAAGCTGTGACATTGATGATGAACAGAAATGTGAAGGAAAAAAGTTGTCTTCTAATGTGTCAGCACTGTAAATATTTAAAATACGGTTATCCACATCCTACTGTAGATAATATATAGAAATGTTTTATGGTATATTTATTTATTTTTGTTCTCTCCCCTAGCACTTAATGTTGCACATACTGTGAAGCACTTGTGAAGTTTTTTGTCCATTGAACACTGGAGCTTTAAATAATGGTAATAAAGAGAAAATAAAATGGAGCATGATGCTGTTTGTTTTAAAACTTGAAAGCTGCTTCTGATTGTGTGCGTTTGTATTTTACATTTGCACCTTAAATGTGGATGTTTTAGATTGACTATATTAATAACATTCATTTCATTTAATGTAGTTGTGCAGTTTTGTTTAACTCTTCAGACGCAGCACAGGTGATAAGATTGAAAATGTATACAAACTGCTTTAAGAATGCTCAAATGCTTATAACATATTTTTATGAGAAGACTGCTCGTTGCATCTTAAAATGTAAATTTGAATAAATCTGTTTTTCATTATTTGCCATGTAAATGTTAAAATTGTTCTTTTCCTGTAACTAATAAACACCTCTGATTATAAACAGTTATTTACGAACTGAAAGGGAGTTGGGATTGATTGATTGATTGATTGATTAAAACAAAATCTAAAGGGAAACAGGATTTAAAGGGAGCTGGGATTTATTCATTTATCTGGCTAGCAAAAGAAGATATGCCAGCGTCTTTAGCTCAGGGGACTGTAAAACTCCGGAATCTGAAAATGGAAAGAAAAGGGGTGTAATGGAAAGAGAAGAGTGGCTGAAATTCAGGAGTGAATGTGGAGCACACTACCGCCCCCCTACGGTAGAAGCACAAATACACAAAGGCGTGTTACACTGTACGGACAAAAGTATTGGGACACTTGACCATTACACCACCAGGGACTTTAATGACATGGCATTAGAACACATAGACTTTAATATGGAGCTCGTCTTCCCTTTGCAGCTTTACCAGATTCCACTCTTCTTGGAAGGCTTTCCACAAGATTTTGTTGTGTTTCTGTGGGAATTTGTGCCCGTTCATTCTGTAGAGCATTTATGAGGTCAGACACCAATGGACAAGAAGGCCTGGCTCGCAATCTCCGAAGATGTGAGGTCAGGGCACTGTGTGGGCCAGTCAAGTTCTTCCACACCAAACTCATCCAATCATGCCTTTATGGAGCTTGCTTTGTACACTTGGGCACAGTCATGCTGGAATAGAAAAGGTTATTCCCCAAACTGTCCACAAAGTTGGAAGCATGGCCTTGTCCAAAATGTCTTGGTTTGCTGAAGTATTACGATTGCCCTGCACTGGAAGTAAGGGGCCTTACCAAAACCCTGGAAAACAGGTGTGTCCCAATACTTTTGTCCATCTAGTGTATGCACGGTTAGGGAGAGTGCAGTAGTCCTTCTTAGTGACCTAGGTAAACGGCATGAAGCCTATTGAGACATACCCTCTTAAGCCGTAAACTGACAAAGAATGGCGTTAAACAGTAATAGTGAATTTTATTTTTTTCTCCTTATACTGCTGCTGTAGTTCAAACGGTGAATAGTTTTGCAAATTAAATAGATTTTCAAAAAATACAACTAATTTTCAAAAATACTCTAAAACCTGTGTGATATGGCAGATATGCTGCTTGGACTCACGACAAAAGTCACCGCTTTACGGCAGTGTTTACATTTCCTTTTCGGTTGCTGGTGTGTGGAGATGTTAATAGATGTTTAGACAATTTACTGAGTTAAACACAAATAGGAGTTCATTGTCTCAATAACGTGACTAGTGCTTTAATTTCGAAGGGGGTTCGTTTTAGATTGTATTGCTCGTGTAAATAAGTTCGTTGGCTTAAACTGTGGTTTTCTGATTAGTTTCTGTTTCAAAAACCTACTGGAGTTGAGGTCACCTGATTAACACAGCTCGAATGTGTCCTGTTGTCAGGAGGAACTTTGAAACGTACACTTTTTTTATAACCTATAAATGTCTCTGAATCCTTCAGGATGCCCAGAGGTTGCTGATGGTAATGAAGACTTATATTTGCACGTTTAGCCTCAGCAGTTAGTAATAATTATATTTAGAGGATTTTGTTAAGTAAGAGATCAGCATGCAGCTGTCAGGAGTTTTACTTTTGTGGGGGTTTGGAAACCTCTTCACATGGAGCTGTTGTGTAATGGCTTATGGTAACTCTGAGGATGATGAATGGATCGATCCATACGACATGCTGAACTACGATGCGTCCTCAAAAAGCATGAAGAAGCCTGCAGAGGTAAAATGTGGCTTGAACATATATATCTTG
Organism: Hydrocynus forskahlii; assembly: GCA_037974365.1. Lineage (NCBI taxonomy): Eukaryota > Metazoa > Chordata > Actinopteri > Characiformes > Alestidae > Hydrocynus > Hydrocynus forskahlii. The sequence continues at coordinate 13,747,038 of JBBPCX010000038.1, forward strand.
TGGAAAGCCTTCCAAGAAGAATGGAAACTTATGGCTGCAAAGCGGGAACCAGCTCAATATTGAAGTCTATGTATTTGAACGAAATGTCATTAAAGTCTCTATTGGTGTAATGGTCCCAATTCTTTTGTCCAAATAGTGTGTGTGTGTGTGTGTGTCTGTCTGTCTGTATACACGTATATACATTTTTGTATAAATATACAGAATAAATACATTTTGTAATATATTTTTTACAGGCCAGTAGCTACAGTAATGTGCCCACTAAAAGAAGGGAGCACGGTTCAAGTTCAAGTCAGATGGCACAATGTCCTGACATCACAGAGTGCTCTACTAGAGTGGACAGGTTACAGAGAGAGGTGAGTCTAATAGCTAATAGTAGGGTGGTGTTACCCTAGTCAGTAAAACATTTGGCTGTGACCACAAAGTTGCAGGTTCAAACCCCCCACTTTCTACCATTGTGTCCTTGAGCAATAACCCTCAGGTGCTCCAGAGGGACTGTCTCTGTAAATAATGATTGTAAGTCGCCCCTGGAAAATGGCTTCTGCCAGATGCCACGTAGAGTAGTAGGGAAGTCATATCTGAATGACAAGATTGGGAACCTCTGACCTACAATATAGGCTATGCACCAAATAGAGCAGACACTTGCTCATCCACTTTAGAAGGTTTTACACTAGGTGTTGGGACATTGCTAGGAGGATTTGATTACATTCAGCCCCAAGAGTATCAGAGAAGTCAGGTACTTATGTTCTGGATTGCAAGCAACACCTTAACCATTGTGTTAAACATGTATGTCTAGAATGTTTGCTGATAAGGAGTTTTCTTGCGTGTAAACATAGATTAGTGTATACATCATCAGTGAGCTTTACTTTAGTCATCACAAAGATTTTGGAATCATCTCATGATTCTATCTTCATTTTTATTTTAACTTGCAGATCGAAGAACATAAAAGGCGGGTGTCATATTCCTCACAGCAGCCAACGTGCAGTCCAGTGTTCAAGCGCTTCCTCTTAAAGCTTCTGAAAGAATTGAACAAACTTGGATTGGTATGATATTTCTAATAATATGTCATACGAACGTTCACCTTAAAAAATCTATTCTTTTAAACCTTTGGCTTGTTTCTATTTCCAGCCCACTGCTGTGAGACCTGACGTGCACTATGATGCTGAAGTGAAGTTATCCATGCAGATGGTGACGGAGATTCAGAAGCTCCTGAATGATGAGAGCAGCTGGAGAACTGGGGCTCTAGATGATGCTCTTAGTCAAATACTTATCAACTTTAAACACCATGATTATGAGGCCTGGAAGTGGCGATTTGAGGACACATTTTTTGTGGAGCCAGAAACTGTCATTAAGGTTCTCCAACATGAAAAGCTCTTATTCAGCAGTTTATATACCCAAAATCAGTTGTATCAGTTGTAATTTATGTTTGTGAAGACTTTCGTAAGGTGTGCTATTTAAATAACTATCGTTAGTAGTAGTAGTATTATCTTTGTAATTTATAATATTTCTCCATACTTCTCATGCAGGTCTTTTTGTTGATCTTGATCATTGTGGGCATCATCTGCACTGAGTTGTGGTCCACAGTGTCCTGGTTTGTACAGTTTAAGAGAATGTTTGCCATATGCTTCTTCATCAGTATAGTGTGGAACTGGTTCTATCTCTACAAGGTAATTCCCATCTCAGGAGTGTTCACAGTGTTACCTGTGTCTCCCAACCTCAATCCTGGAGGCCTCCCCCAGCCTACACATTTGAATGTTTTCCCTGTTAACACTGCCACCTCAGTCCAGTAAATGTTTATTAGTTAGCTGATTAGTTGGGTCAGGTGTTTTTGGGGCACTGAAAAGATTAAAAGGCGAAGGTCGGTGGGATCTAGGAGCAGGGTTGGGAAACATATATAATGTGAATAATCATTATAAATGTAAACTATACTGTTGTAAAGTAGTGAACAGTCCTTCTTTCTATCTGCTCTAGTAGTTTTATGCAGCTTTCAATGCGGAGTTTCTCTTAATGATTTTAAGTGTTGATTTATTGTGTGCCAGATTGCCTTTGCTGAACACCAGGCCAAAATTGTGAAGATGGAGAACATTAATGAGAAATGCACTGGGCTGAAGCAAATTGACTGGAAGGATAATTTCAGGGGTGAGTTTTTTTGCATTAGAATTTGCTGATTGGACCGAGTGAGATTTTGTCATCCATGACTGTGCCACCATTGGTTGGGAGGAGCTGTCGGATTCCTCTTTACTCACAGTCAGTCTGGGCTCCTGCATGATATCTCAGACAGGTACTACCAGTTTGGTCTCTTCTCAGGTGTGTAGAGCTGCCTTGTAATTCTGTGTAAACAGCACACTGAAAATAAGTAAGTAAAGTCTTTCCCAGACAGCAGTCACAATGTGCTGTACAAAAAGAAAAAAGTTATAGAAGTAGAATAAAATGAACAAAAACAAAGATAACAGCAAATGTTACGCAAAAGTCATTTAGAACAAGTGCATCTTAAGCTTAGATTTAATTAGTCCATCTGATTCAACCAATCACTGCTCTGGCTTATTGCCTGGGACTGACGGACTGAAAGGCATGTTTCCCCACATCTCTTCAGTCTGGTGCATAGAACATCAAGGGAATTACAGTCATCCTAGCAAGATGAAATATATGAATGTATGAGTATTTCCAGCTCAGCTCTAGAGGCACAAGATCTCAGTTTTGAAAAGAAAGAGGGTTTTTTGTACGTTATTGGCTGAAAATCATATATTAACCTTGTCAAGGCATTCAAGATTCAAGATTCAAAGCGTTTATTGTCATATGTACAGAAGAAATTGCATTTCTCTGTGCAATGAAATTCTTTCTTTGCAGTCCACACACAAATGCTGAGTTAGGTTAAGAGTTAATAAATAAAGTAAGATAAAAAAATAAAAATGACATAAGAAATATATATAATTATATATATATATATGTGTGTGTGTGTAAAAAATAGAGCAGTTAGTGAAGACTTAAGTGATGTGCAGATGTGGATAAATATCAACTGTGCATTTGCAATGAAAGAAGTGTACAAAGGAGCAGAAAAATTACAGTATAAGGTAGATGGATGTGCAAAGGAGCTTAGTGTGCAAAATGAGCTTAATGTGCAAAGTGACCAATGTGCAAAATTACAGTTGAGGTAGGTCAGCTGTGCAGGAGTCTGATGGCAGTGGGGAGAAAGGAGTTGTTGAGTCGGGAGGTTCTAGGTTTCACACTTCTGAACCTTCGTCCCAAGGGCAGGAGTGTGAACAGTCCGTGTTGGGGGTGTGTGGGGTCTTTGAGGATGGAGGCAGCACTCTTGTGGACTCTGCCGTGGTAGATGCTCTGCAGAGAGGGCAGTGGAGTCCTGATTATCTTCTCTGCAGTCGTTATCACTTGGTCTTGGGGTTTAAAAGTGCAATAATCAGGATGTCATTGACAAATAAGTGAAATAAGATATCATAAAATGTTTTGTTTATAACTAAAACAAAGGAGAAGTATGGATAGTAAAAAAAAAGAGTAAGGCCAAAAACAGGCCCCTGGGGGACCCCACAAGTCAAAGAAGCACTGGTTTAGAAAAAACATGTAAAGATATTGGCACTTATCAGAGAAGGGTATATATTTTGGCTTTAGGATTGATATCTTACACTGAGAGAAAGTAAAATTACAGAAGTTTATTAAAAGTGAAAAAACATGTTTTTGCATATGTCTAATATTGTTTTGATGTCTTTTCAGAGTGGTATAGGACCACATGGACCCTCCAGGATGATCCTTGTAAACAGTATTATGAAGTCCTCTTTGTTAATCCCATCTTGATAGTGCCTCCAACTAAGGTTAATGCTTTTTGATTTTGATTTGTTTTGTTTTTAACCATGTTAATCAACTCTGAGATATTACTGACGTGGCAAATGCACTTATTTGATGTATGTGTTTTCACAGGCCATCACTATGACCATCACCACTTTTATTACAGACCCTCTGAAGCAGTTTGGACAAGGAATTAGTGAGTTTCTCAGAGCCTTGCTCAAGGACCTGCCAGTCACCCTCCAAATACCTGTGCTTCTCACTATAGTGCTTTCCATCGCGGTAAGGGGCAGACACTTTCCTGCTAATCCATGATAGCTTTAGCTTAGAAAATGTGTTTTTCCCCTGTGGAACACTTGATATCTGTTTTATGTATAAACATATCTTAGTTTTCATAGATGTACTTTGTGGACTTCAGAGTGGACAGTTTGTTTAGAAAAGTTTTAATAATAAAAAAAAAAAAACGAAATGTGTTTTTCAAGTTTTCACTCAACCTTGCTTCTGTTTCCAATGCTTATTTAAAAATACTTCTAATTTTTACTTTATATTTTAATTTGTTCAGTGTTTCTAATCCCTGCTACAAAGTAAATTATCTTCTATGCCCCGGCAGGTCTTTATGTACGGCAGTGCCCAAGCAGCCATTCAGCATGTTGTGTTTAGGCCTTTGCGTGGTGGGCGCCAAGACCCTCCACCTGCTCTGCAGCAGCCTCGCGCTCCTCCACTGCGGGAGCCCGAGAGAGAGGAGGAAAGGGACCAATGGGCAGGAGGTGATGCCGACCACAGCCCACAGCCAAGGCGGCGTGCCGGGCCAGGGGGAAATCAAGTGAACCAGATGGGCAACAGGAATCACGAAGAGAACAACAGGCCTGAAATTCGCCAGAGGAGACCCAACAGGCCCAGAGAAGAGCGGCGGAAGGTATATGTGGAAACCTTACGCAATGCAGACAACCTTTACAGTGGCGATGAGACTGACACTCTTCAGGGAGCTGCAGCTGAGGACTCAGCAGAGGTTCAGCAACACATGGAAGACAAACCTCTGACTGATAAGGAAAAGAAGATAAACAAAGCATCAGAGGACAACACAGAGCTGAAACACTCTAAACCTGCATCCCAGGACCAAGCTGCTGAAATAAACAGAGTAGATAACATGACATCAGGAGATACTCAAAGAAATGATGTAAGTTTTATGATAGTTTCTACTCCTGACCAGCTGATCAGTCCGTGATGCATAATATCTCAAACTCTGCTAATTCACCCAAACATTTATCAGTGTCCAAAAACTGCTCCTTTATCCTCTCCCTGATTTAATCTGCCTCTGTTGAACTGCTTGAATACTTTGAATTTGAATTGTATTGATCAGTGCTAATTATTTTATGCATTTAAATGTTTTATCAGTTGTTATGCAGTCTATATTAGTGTATCTGTATATGTTGCATATTTATGAGAGCTCAAATTCACTGGGGTGGGGTGGGGTTCCATTAGCGGTTCTGAGCAGATAGCAAAGTTATCTTATTTTGGCTAACTGTTGTTTGCCTGAGATTAACAGTTAACAGTTGTTACACACAAACAGGCTTTTTACATACAAGCTAACATTAGTTTGTCCTATGAATACCTCAGTTTAATAAAATATCTCAGTAGATAGCCAAGCTGGAATATGAAAATGTTTTGAACACACACATGTATCTTTAACTATAAATGTTTATCTTCTTGTCTTGTTTGTAGGTGGCGCCACCAGCACCAGCAACTGTTTTAGGCCAATGTAGCAAACAGGAACATGTCGAAACAGTTGGGACTCCAGTTCAGGAAACAATGCAGTAATACTGCTGACTTTGAAATGGTTATTTTAATTCTTTTTGTTTGCAATTATGTTTGTAATTTAATTTTTATGTGCAAATGTGCACAAGCCATATTATGTTGGGTATCAGTGATGAAGGAACTTCAATAAACACTTTTTGAATTACTTCCGAAACATCTTGCATATGCGTAAAAATCACATTTGTTTATTTCTGATAAAAATTATGAAGAACTGGAACTGTATGTTCTTATAAGTAAATTGTGAAAGGACCCAATTTTGCTTTTTTTGCAAGTTTGACTGGTTTACTGATTGTAGCTTCTTTTTAAAACTGACTAAAATTGGGGCTAATCTGATCTCCATGGGGAGCAGTGGGCAGCATAAGGCCAGGTTAACTTGTTTTACAGCTGTGGGCACCACTAGCTGACCACCTCCAGCAGATCTAGGAGACCTACCAGACTGATTTTCCCCAAACATTACAGAGACATATTTGGGGCCCAAACCATTGCGTGACATAAACAATGAGCAAGACTTTGAACTCTCTTCTGTATCTAGTAGTAGTGGTGGTGGTAGAATTAGCAGCAGAAGTGGTTGTCACTATAGTTTCTAGGAATTACTAATGTGCTAAAAGTATATTTCATTCAACCAAGGACTGCACACACCCAGTAGAGAATTTGCTCATTTGTAATTGGTCCAGCAGTGACAGTGGGCCGAGCTTCCTCACCCCACAGAATAAAACATGCCCAGTCCGACTGACTGGTGTTTTAAGTTAAAACAGCAAAATCATTCTAAACCATTATGGAATTAATGTTAATGGATGGAGTCGACTCAACAAGGCAAGTTATGCAGTTTCAAAACTGTTGGTTCCCACTTCCTTACCGGCTATCCAACTGCTCTGGTCATTTTCATTTTTTGTTTTATTTTAGCTCTTGGCACTCTGTTCAGCTAGAAGGCTTGATGATTAGTTCATTAGAATCCTACTTTTATTCTCTATTGATTTTTTGGTTTTACTGAAAGGTGAACTACTTGATTCCTGTCACTCGCCAAATTACACTTTTGGGAAATATATTTTGACTGTTTTTATATTATTATCATTAATGCTTTCGGCTCTTTGGTTCTGCAACTGGCCATGACATTTGGTAGAAACAGAAGTTCCACTACAGTTCTTCAGTAGTTTAGGACTATTTATTCATGCTCACATGCTTATATTGTACTCGTTTTGGGGGGGGGGGGGGGTTGTTTTTTTTTTTTTCCCTCTGTTTCTTTC
>JBBPCX010000038.1:13755110-13781735 GCA_037974365.1 Hydrocynus forskahlii
GGGGGGGGTTGTTTTTGTTTTTTTCCTTCTGTTTATTTCAGAGAAATATTTTAGGGAAATACTTCTAGGGCTTTTTAGAGGATGTTTTTTGATTGTTTTGCCCACCATGACAAGGCTTTCTTTATGCTAAAAGCTTTAAAATGTTGTATTTACCTTTAAAAAGCTGTATTTACCCACGGTGTGATCACTATTTGCAGCTACCAGCTGCAGCACTGTGTTTTGATTGCTCGAGCTTAACCTTGGACTTTTCCCACTTGAACCCTGTTCTGTTTGACTGGGTAAGTTATACTGTGAACAGTTCTGGAAATGTTTCTATAGGACAAGCTGAAACACTTCCTTCTTCATATGATGAGCAATGTGTCACCTTCCTCATTTCGAGAATAGAATTGTCACATGGACATAAACATCGTGGATTTCTTAGTGTAACATTCTATTGTAAATTTAATTCACAGAGACCTGTCACACAAGCCCCCTTTCATCAGCAGACAGGCAGTTTGCTAAAGGGCCCAGATCCTACTTTATTCATGCTTTGTTTTTTCCTCTGTAAATAATTTTCTAATATTAACAAAGTCGTTTTCAACCCGTCTTTGTCCCAAGACTCATATGTAAATAATCTTTGTTCTTATTGGTTGCCCTGTATTGTGCCACATAGAGAGCAGTCTGGCTAAGTGAGTGGAGCTAAGCTGCTTTGGGGACAGGAGGTAATATGGAAATGTGGACTTCATGAATGATACATATTAAGTTTACGGCATTTAGCAAATGCTCTTATCCAGAGCGACGTACATCAGTGCCAAAGTAGTCCACATCTGTTAAAAAAGTTAAAAAAAGTTCAGTTTTCCATGATATGGGCCTTTTGATACCATCAGTATTTGCTTGGTTAACATCTGCTGGTCACCTGTTTTGGTATAGCATTAACATGTCTGGGACCCTTGAGCCCATGATGGAGGAAGCCCTAAGAGAGGACCTGAGATACTACTTCATGAGTCCCTGTGAGAAATACAGAGCACGACGACAACTACCATGGAAGCTGACTGTGCAGATTTTAAAAATAGGCATGATTACCACCCAGGTACAAACATGATTCAGGTTTATTTTACTCCTTCTAAAACAGGGGTGCTCATATCTGGTCCTGGGGGCCACCGTCCACCACAGGTTGGTGATTTCCTTGCTTAAACACATCTGGTTCAGCTCACCTGTTAATTGACAGGTTTAGGGAGCATGTCTGAGGAGGAAAGCTACTAAACTGCTGGATGCTGGTACTCCAAGACTGGATTTAGGCACCCCCTGCTCGAAAGGATGCAACATGTTGATTTGTTTTTTACTTTTGTGAAGCTAATGGTCTTTCAGCCAACTTAGCATAGATACGAGGCCTGTCACTATTGTTCATACTGGTAACCGACCAATCTACTAATATTTTAGGTGATTTATTTATCAGTTGTCTTGTTTTTATCTAATTTAAACCCCAATATAATTACAGAACTCTCTTTGGGATTCTCAAAACTTGGTTACATGTTTACAAATCATTGGTTTAAACAAAACAATTTATCGTGAACTAGAGGATAATTCACCATGTCGCTCAAGGTTCCACGCGCTGAAATAATGTTTGCTTACCAAAGGAATTTGACGTCGTGGGGCATGTAAGTAAAAAAATGTGTGGCAATATCTCCTCCTTGTGGAGAGTGTCCAGACTGCAGAGCACGACTTTACAATAATCTACAGACACCACATTTATCATTCAAATTGCGAACTAATCACTAAGCCGATTCAGCAAGAACTGTAATTTTCATTGTTTTAAAATTAAAATCAAGTAGTTATGACAGTCCTAATAGAGAATAATATTTGTTTTTTTTAACCATTATTGAAAATCACCCGCTATTATAATACAGCTGCAATGCTTTTGCTGTCAGGTTCATAATATCTTGTTGCCATAATGATCTTGCTGTCAAACTCACATATCCATTTTTTCACAATCTCCTTTCAAAGCTTATTCTCTTTGGCCTTAGCAACCAGCTTGTGGTGGCCTACAAGGAAGAGAACATGATGACTTTCAAGAATTTGTTCCTGAAGAGCTATAGCGGTGTAGACGAAGATGACTACAGTGTAGCCGTCTACACTAAACAGAGTGTTTATGATCATTTGTACTACGTACTAGATCAGGTTTGTACTTTTTCTCGCTCAATCTTCAGTTTTATTCTGTTTTACCATAAATTATTGTTTCAAAGTTAGGCTCAATGTCAGTCATTTATGCCCTCAATGAAGAAGAAATTGTAATTAATGGAGTACTTTTTATTATATCTCGTTTTTAGTAGTATATTTTATTATCAGATATCTAAAAACAGTGTATGCTGTGTCTCTTTTGCAGTATTCTAAGTTAGGGGAGCTGTCTGTGGGTCCTGTTAGCTATGCTGAGGAGGATGGAAAGCCAGTGCCATTGGTTATCTGTAAAGATTACTACAGACGGGGCAACGTGGAACCGTCAGACAGATCTTATGATATAGATGCTCAAATGGAGAAAGGTTTTTAATTTTGCCTCCACCTCATCACTCATGTTTTTGGGTATTTTATTATGGCAAACATTATTTTAAGAGCAAAATACAATTACATTTCTAATGAAATTAGTAGTCTGGACCATACTTGGACACCACTAGAGATGGCTCCTGTCCAATACTTAATATTTGTGTAGTGCCAATACCAGCAGAACATCTTGTCAAAGATTTGTTACAGAATCATCTGATTGGAGATTTTAACTTTTGGCAGTGCAACATAATATAAGGCAAAGTAAAACAGGTTGTTTGATAACAGTAAAGTGGCATTTAGCGGACGTCCTTGTCCAGAGGGACTTACAATCATTAGTTTCAGGGACAGTATCTCTGGAGCAACTTAACCCTTTAAGTGTTTTACTCAAGAACACAATGGTAGAAAGTGGGGGGCAAGTGTTTTACCCACTAGGCTATAACCATCCACAGTATCCTTATGTTAGCACACACCAACCACAGCTGGCATTTACTTGTAGCCCCATATCCCAAGGAATGATAGCACAGAAGTGGGTCAAACACAGGAGCTAAGTTCTAGATCAGAGGTACCCAAATTTTGGTCCTTAAGGGCCTGAATCTGGCTCATTTTGGTTGTTCCCCGCCTCACTCACCAAACCTGGCAATGAACTGCTGAATTAGAGCAGAGCAACAACCAGAGGCATCCTTTCTCTAGACCACGGAACTACACTTGAGAAAGACTTGTTCTTGCCTCATCAGCATTGGTATGTGGACAGTGGAGTGTTTGTTGTGAAAGATTTTGAAATAAATTAAAAAAAACCCCAGATGTTTACTGTTGTGTAGGGTAGTTCCATCTGTCAACAATTCGAACATGCTTTTTGGCTTTTTAGATCTTAAGTGAGGTGCTCCAGTGAAAATAGCTTGCAATCTACAATTTAAAAGCTTTGCAAGCAAACTTTGAATCGGTATCAATACCTGAGGTTTTAGTATCAGTAATGAAAACCATTTGTGTATGTGCTTTGTATGGGTTATATATTTATATAGATATATATATTTATATATAAACATGCAACAATGCATGTAAATTGTTTTTCTTCTCTCCCTCTCTCTCTCAAACTCACACTCACACTCAGTGTGCTTGACTCTGGATCCCAAGTCTGCAGCAACATGGAGGAAAGACAATGCATCTTTTTTTCAGCTGGACTTTTATAGGTTTGGACATTAAAAAGAGCTTTTCTGCATTTCTGTCTTTATCAGTATTGTATTAGGCTACTCTGACCACTTGCATTTCTTGTCAACCACAGGCTTGTCAGTATTGAGATCTTTTTCTCACTTAAAGGAATCAACCTTCAAACATTAAGCTCACACGAGCTGCCTGACTGTTACACTTTTGCTGTGATGGTAAGAAGTGTTTTAAATTATGCAGTTGCAAGGGTTTGGGAGTAAATTCTAAGTCCATTGTCTGAACTTTTCTCCAGATTACATTTGACAATCAGTGCCATAGCGGAAAAGTGAAAATCGCCCTTGATTTCGATGCTGTTAGTAGCGTATGCAAGAAGTGGATAATTTCTGGAACTGGTATGTGAAGAACTACTACTGACATTTACACTGTTTTGACTAATTAACTTGTACATTCACACACATGAACTAGGCATGTTTTTCAGGGGGGCAGGGGCTTACTCTGAAGCAGCCATTAATAATTTACCTGTATTTCTCCAGACCAAGCCAGCATAGGTTACAGAGATATGATCCTCAGGTGGATTCACAAGATAACCATTCTATGATGCTTGAAGTCTTGCTTACTTATTTGCTGCCTTCCTCTGTACAGCATGTTCTGCAATATGAAGTAACCACTCTGAATGATTTTCACATCAGTGCTCAGATAACTCTAATCCTCCATCAGATTTTGTTGTCATTGGTCACTGTTAAAGGACTTATCTTCAACTTCGGTAGCACGTGGTCCGTTACAGCGTTTCAACACATTTCCTGTGGTCAGAATATGAACTTGACACACTTGTCTATCGCATATTTGTTATAACACAAACCATTGTGCACCTATATTGCATACATAGACATATTGCACATGTGCATTTCTGGTACTGCTACTTTCACTTCAGTGAATATTTTTGTAAAAGACAGTTTTGCAGAACACTTTGTTGGGCAAAGTGTTAGTATTTTAAGCTGTAAATGTATCATTTGTATTCATTTAGCACTTTTCAGAGATATGAACTATTATAGGTAAGTTTTGAGTTGTTTAGTTTTCATGCCATTGTCCATGGTAATCAACAGTATGACACAAGTGGTATAGATAAAGAAGAGTTTGCGGAACATAAATTTTTTCTTTTTAAAGTAAAGTTTGCGAAAGTACTGTGAAAGTGTTAAGTGGTCATATCCTTGCAGGTTTATTCATTAGCTAGTGGTCATTCTTTGTTCATGTAAACCAAGTATTGTTAGTTAGTCTACATAATTAGGCAGAAAACTGAATTACAGTGTCATATTCTTTTGCATACCTTCCTTGAATAGTAATAATTAATGTTCAAAATTGTGTTTTTCTTTTTCAGCTCAGAAGAACACACACTACCACCTGATCTTTGATGGCTTTGTTATTTTAGTGTGCCTCACTTCTGCTGTGCTGTGTGTTCGCTCCATCGTTCTGGCGATTAGATTACTTCAGGTAGACCCCTAGGTATTTTTTTACAGAACTGTTTAGATATCTATTCTTTTTCTTGATCTTTTTGTATGTTAATGAATATTTGGTTTTTATCTGTTTATTACACAGGTATGATTCATGCTGCATTTGTCTTGTGTGACTTGTGGTTTTTTGAGCTTAAAAATACTGCCTCTTTCTTTACAGAGATTTTCCACGTTTTGTCATAAAAATTACAATCACAAAGTATGTGAGGATGACCGAAGAGAATTCTTAAATGGCTGGTACATCTTGGTAATCATCAGTGATGTCATGGCAATCATAGGATCAGTATTGAAGATGGAAATACAGGCAAAGGTAATTAAGAAACATTAACATGTACTGCAGAATTGCTACATAACAAGGAATTGATGTTTTAGAGTTTCCGGAGGACGTTCTGTTGGGTCAATAGAAAATGGAAACTTTAGTTCTCAACCTATGTTTATAATATATATATATATATATTTATTTATATTATATATCATTTATTATATATATATATAGAAAAGTTTAATGCGACGTAAGGGAAGCTGCTGTATTCAAATGTTGTAGAATGTTGTAAAAATTAAGATACATGAGCAGCGATATTTTCGGTGTCTGTTATTAGTAGCATTATTTCGTCAGAAACTAGGGACTCTTACATAGTTCTAAATTATAACACTATAAATAGATATGTAACCATGGCTCTTTACATACAATGATAATGTAACCATTACTTGTTTCATTACTTTCTGAGGCAGCCAGTCATTCACTTTTCACGTTTTAGGTTTCTACAGCATTTGAATTTTTGTTAATGCAATAGAACATCTTTTTATAAAGTCATGGATAAGAACAAAGTAGCCTAGGTTTATTGATACCGAGACTACATACAGTATCCTTGGGCTCTGGAGCGTGATGACTAAAGAGAGGGCTTTTAAATATATTTTATTGCCGTGGTTCAGTAACTATTCGATAAAGAAGTTTGTCTTGCTGTCAAGTTAAGCCTTCAGCCTTGTCAAAACAATAGGTCTTTCCTTCTCTTTGTGTCCACAGAGCCTGACAAGCTACGATGTGTGTAGCATCTTTCTGGGAACATCCACACTCATGGTATGGGTTGGTGTCATCAGATATTTGGGATATTTTCAGAAGTACAATGTGAGTAACCACTCATGACTCATATTATTGGACACACATGGATAGTGGTCAGAGGCAGAGTAATCATACAGCAATACAGCTTACCAGTTGCTATGTCTACTTACCATATTGTATCTTATAAATACATAGAGACAGTGTAACCACAACCATTTTCAGCCAAAGCATGTATAATAATGTGCCTATACTATACTATCATATACTATACTATCATATACTATACTAACAGTAAGGCTCTGGACATCATAAAATCAAGCCTCAACTCAAGGCTAAACTCAAGCACCAGTTTGTTCAATAATACTTAATGCGTGTAAGCTTTCACTGCCTCATATCTATATTAGCCTTGGAACTCCAGTGCGAAACTAAAGAAGTAAACTTCAGACACCAAACAAGTCTTGGCTAATTGGCTATACGTATCTAGATCAGAGGTCACCAGCCCTGGTCCTGGAGATCTACCTTTCTTAGAGGGCACCATTTGCAACACCTGCACAGGCTAATAAACTTCAGGAACTCATGTCCCTGAATGGCTGAAGTGTTAAGTAAGGGAGAGGATGCCGGTTGTAGCTAAACACAACAGGAAAGAGATTTCAAGGAGCAGGCCTGGTGAACACTGATTTTGAGAAAAGGGAAACTTGAACATGATTTGTCTTCAAACTGTTGCTTTAAAGCCTGTATTAATCCAAGTCATTTCTGCTGGTGCAGGTTCTTATCCTCACAATGCAAGCAGCCCTTCCCAAAGTGCTGCGTTTTTGCTGCTGCGCAGGAATGATCTACCTGGGCTACACTTTTTGCGGGTGGATCGTTCTGGGCCCCTACCATGATAAGGTAAAATAAGCATAATGCAGTTCTCAGAAGGTGACAGAGCACAGTTTTTGGTCCAACCACAAAGCCAACCACAAAGCTGTACCACACTTGGTCAGGAAAGGATGTGTATAATGCATGATGTGTCAGTCTGAACGTGGTGATTCAGCTGCTTTGTTTTGGTTTTTTTGGAATGTTGAATCTATAATTGGCTTCAAAACTGAAGACAGCTGTCTCGTTGCCTTGCTGCCTATACTGTCTCCTAAGTGTTATGATGAAGGCACCTGCAGTGCAATCACTTTTGAGACAATATGATTCAGGCATGATTTGTAATGCATTTGTAATGTTTCATAAGCAGCCGCATTATAATAATTAAAAAGAGTGTGCACTCTACTTTTGAACAAAATAAAATTATCAAACTTTTCGAAGCTTCTCTAGTCATATTGGGATATATTTACAAATAATTTTGAATCGTACCAAATAATCAATTTATCGAATTGTGGTGCAGTTGAGATTTCATGAAGCTTTGAACTGAAATCCAACTGAATTTACTCACTGTAAGGTGAAATAAATACACCACTAAGAGCTACTAAAGACCTACTTTTTGGATGATTTTCGGTATTTGTGTAGTATGTACCATGCTATTGTGACCAAAAGATGGCAGTATTTCTATAATGTACATTTTTTTGTTCCTAAAGTTTTTACAGTGTCTGTGAGAACTTGCTCATGGCATGCTTAATCTTTCATCGTTGTGATTAATCATTTTTAGTCCCCACTTTTACTCAAAGACCCAAACACATCCATTAGGATGGACACATTCATGCTATTTCGTAGTATGCCAATTTTACATTTGACTTTAATCTCTCCCTGGTCTGGTTTGTTGTATGGGGTCAGTTTGAAGGTCTGAGCCGTGTGGCTGAGTGCCTCTTCTCTCTCGTGAATGGTGATGACATGTTCCCCACGTTTGCTGAGTTCCAGCAGAAGAACACTCTGGTGTGGCTGTTTAGCAGAGCCTACCTCTACTCCTTCATCTCCCTCTTCATCTACATGGTGCTCAGCCTCTTCATAGCCCTCATAACAGATGCTTATGAAACCATCAAGGTACCTTCACAACTTGAATAACCAGAGCAGCACACAACACCTGAAATGGGCAAAGCTGAGTTCAGTTCATTTTCAGGAGACATTGTCCATGTTTGGTCCATATTTTCAGAATTTAAAAATAATCCGGCAATGAATCAGATTTATTACATTTTCTGCTTGCCTCAAATGTAGTCCATCAGCCAGGGCATGTTTAGTGCCATTTTCAGGTACTTAACACTTAACACTGTTTTGAGGTATGCAACCCATTTTAAAGATGGCAGTTTGTCATACCGTGTCAGCTGAAACAACATAAGCAAGTCTAAATGATATTCATCAAAAAATCAAAAATGGACACACGGGTTGAGGCAAGTGTATTATGATTTAATTGCGCAGGTACCATGATACTAATTGGCGGATGTCAAACTATTACCTGTTAGCTACATTAGTGGTAGAACTAAAAATCCTGTTTTGGAAACCTACCATATCGTGGATCAACTATATTTAGGGCTAAGGAAACACCGTATGAATGATTCATTTTTGTGTAACTTCTGCTTTAAATTCTCCTTTTCTGTGTGGTCTAGCGCTACCAAAACACCGGCTTCCCCATGACAGAGCTGCAGCGTTTTGTAAGGGGAGAGAAGGATAACCCCCTGCTGGCGGAGGAGGAGGATGGTGGGAGCAGAGAGAACAGCAGCCCCTCGGTCACGCTGTGTTGCTGCAGAAGGTACACAATTTCAGGCATCAGCCAGCAGGCTCCAGACTTCTCCCCAGTGCTGAGGTTAGGCCGCTGTGGCATATGAAATGAAATTAGCGGTGGGAGAGAGAGGTGGACACACCCAGCTATGTGCTGATTACAGAGAAATGTCGGGCTAGTCTGGGAAAAAAAAGAGAGAAAAACTCAAGAAAACTTCCCCTTGGCTATGAGCAACTCTGGCGATAAGCAAGAACTGACTGGGACAAACAAAGCTTTCTCCTTGCACAGTTTTTGTGCCCTCCTGCAAGTAGATAATATGTTTTGTCTTTTTTTGGTTGTTTTACTTTTTCACACCATTTGAAAACACTGTACACTGAGTTTCGTAGTGAATAGATATGGTGATTTTTTTTTCTTCACTTAGAAAACTTCCCTACTTACAAGGTTTTGTAACACCAGCGAAGTTATGCTTTTAGAGTTATAGAGAGTAAGATACAGAGAACAGATGATTTCACCCCTCTAAAGAGTGAGTCAGAAGAATATTACCGTATCACACTGATGATGAGCCGTGGTTTTAAGGCGGTGTTCCTCAGCCGGGCAAAAGGTCAGCCCTTTTTTTTGGAGCCCTGCTACAGAACACTAGGGAGTTCTCTCATCTGACCTGTAATGTGGCCTACCAGGCTGAGATCTGTGGAAGTTTGTAAGAATTGTGTATTTCTCAGCTGATTAATCATTTTTAAGATCTACCTTAAAAATAACAAGGGACAAAACCATCTTCAGGCAAAAGAAGCATTATGAAAAGGTTACATCCCATTGGCTTGTTTAAAGAATGCCGTACCAGCTAATCTTTACCTGACACGACCGTAGCATATTGTCAACTACAATGCACAATGCAATGGACAAATACTGCTTTCCTAGACTTAAGAAAGGAGACAATAACATGTAGAGCCACCTGTAACAGAAGGTACTGGGTAGTAAACAAATATCCAGATGAAAAATATGACTGTACAATGCAAATGGGGCACTAAAATTAGGACACAATAAAGTCCATTTTACACTAGACGTGCTTTGTGAAACGCAGAGAAACATTAGATCTGTTTTTGCCGCTTGTTGTATATAGCATGCCTGAGGTTTCTACCTAGAGACAACATAAAATCCAGTATTCTTGTTATATAATGCATTCTAAGTAAGCGTTTGAAAACAGCAGATAAACAGTAGTCGTAGCAGCAGCTTTGCACAGTCTGTTGAAATGGTGAGGAAAATCAGTCAATCAGAATCTTTTTCAGACTGTTTATAGCTAAGCTTGAATGTCCCCTCCATGAAGTTTATTTGGTAAACAGAATAGATACATCTGCAAATGTGGACAGAAAATGCTCAGTGTGATTTTTCACCTGGTGTGAAATAGCAGGTGTTGTGGGACGAGCAGTTTTAATGAGGTTTTATCTTAATTTAAACACTGGAGCAGCACAGTAAACGGCATGTTACTTTCCTTTGCTTAGTGTTCCTCTGGTGTCCTTGCTCAATCAGTCAGAGCCAGTAAATTCTCCACCCACACCACTGTACTAGCAACAAAGTAACACAAATTCTTCCTTCTGGTACTTGTCCCATTTCTGAAAGATTGTTCAGGTTTGCAGTTGCATTTTCAGATACCTTCAACTGAAGAATTTGTTAAAGTATCCTACACCTTTGAATATTTCCATACATTTGCATCAACTACCCTGTGAATGATGTTATTAGTATGTACTGAATTAACAGCTATATTCTGTCTTTTTTTAGACTGCGGTTATCGGCTATATGTTGTAGATGTAGCAGGTAGAGATTAGGTAGGAATGCAATGGAAAAGTGCAAAACCCAAGCCATTTTGCCTTCTCTCCAAGCAGATGTGCAGCCCTGGCAGATATCCCGTAAAGAACAGCTCACACTGTTTATTTGCTTTGTCATTGTCCAGTTGGCAGTGCTTATCTGGAGGGAGTGTCAGAAATCCAAGCTGTAATTTGATTTTGTGTATGAATCCCAGATAAAAGCCACTTATCCACCCAAAGACAAGCTAACGGGATGCAGAGTAAAATCCGAGCAGGGCTGGCAAAGTGGTCTTTACTCCTAAACCAGGCATTCAGCAGATATTTATCATCTTTCATTAGATCATTCGCAGCTCTTATGCTAAAGTGATGCCTAAAACCCCTGTTAATACTTTTATCATTAGACTGATCCCATGAAAAGCACATTTTGAGAGGCAAGAAGATAAACATCCATTTTCTCTTAACCGCTGATTGGTTGAGTGTTTGAAGTGGTGTCTAATGTTGCTCTCTTAAACATGCAAAACATCCTGTGGTTGCATCGTAAACATTTGTTAAGGTAACATAAACTTTTAAATCTTTTTGCCCCAGGGATGAAATGGCTTTCACTGAAAATAGGAGATCTTTTGTTCTATTAAGAAATGTTAAATATTCATGATATTACACTGGAAACAAAGCCTTATGTTCACTGGTGTCATGTGTATTGAACAGTGCAGTTAAAATCCACAGAAAAAAACATGAAAATAATGAAAGTTAAGAGCTCATGTGTAGACACTGTCTTTACATTTTACTGCTATTAAAAATACACATATGAGCTAGTCATCTAATAGTAACCTCAAGTGATTTAGAATTAGAAGCTGCATTTAATTATTCCATGTAAACATTGTGCTGCTCACATCTAATGTCATCAAGGATACTTAAAGTGAATCAGAGGCATCATATGTGTTCATGATATGTAACATTAATGATGTAAAGGAATAAATGAGTGTTAAGGTATTAATATGTTAATGAGTGTTAAGGTATTAATATGTTAATGTTAGTGAAGGAGTCAGGCAACAGGTGTAAAGTAGAGGTATAAAGTAATATCACTCAAAAAAAGCTATATTAAATAAAAACATCGGGTATCAGGCATTAGTTGAAGAAAAAACAAAAGAAATAAGTTGATAAAATACAGTAAATTAAATTTTTATTTTACCCCAATATTTATTTTTCTGTATATTAGCTGAGGCTTGCAACAGATTCTGACAAGATACTATTTGGTCTTCTAAGAGGTGGTTTTAGGCCACCTTTAATAAGGGAGTGCAAGGTGCTGCTTATTGCTCGAAGTGTGTGCGGTATTGTAAATAACAAACAAATATTAAAATCTCAATGGTAAGTGTCAGATATTTTTTGTGATCAAACAAAGATTCCTTTATATTGATGGTCTGATTATAAAGGCTGAACACTCAGTAAATGGGTCCATTCTGAAAAAAAATGCATCCACAATTATTATCTATTTATTATCTATAATAAAAAAATCATGCAATACGTAGTCTATAGTTTTGTTATTGTGCTATAGACTAACAAATCCAACCAAGTCAGAAATAGTGCAACAAAAATACAGCTAATTTACTGAGTTAAGCTTACAGCTTCTTGTTCTCCTGCAGTCATTTCTGTGGTTTGTTTTCAGTTTTCTCCACTTTAATGATTATTTAAAGTGAGTTACTACAGTGACCTATTCAGCTTGCCTAGCTGTCTGCTATCCATGGGCATTCACTGGCTAAAGAAAAAAACACTTCCAAACAGACTGCCCAGTAAAATCCACCCTAGAGCAGCTGTAGTTTTTCAAAAGTTCCTCCAATCTTCAAGATACATCATCAGAAGTGTGTGTGTTCAATTGGAAAATCTCACTCTAGAGTCTCCAGCACCATTGTGGGAGGAAAGAAAGCAGGCTTACAACAAATTTTTCATTTTGAAGGGAGTGTACCTTCAAGACAAAGGCAACATAGAGCACGAGAACTACTAAAAATTGAATTTCAGTATTTATTGTGGAATATATGAGAAGCCACTTTGCATGCTTACTATTCCATGTCTGTTTTTGCAGTGTTCCCAAAGACGACACAGTTGTTCTCTTCCGCTAACACCACCTATGGAGACGCCTTTGGAAAATTATCCATGCCATGTCTTTGTTCATTGTCAAAAACAGTGGATGTGAACTTCAGTGTTTTGCATCATATTTCCATAACACTGTAAAGAATGCACACCATCTGTCTGTTTCACCGGAGGGCAGGAATATTGCCTTATTCACTTGTGCAAGTGAAGGGAAAATGACTGCTCTAAGGAAAGAAGAATAGCATCTGCTGAAGAGGACTACAATATGATTAAGATTCAGGAGGGGAAAAAAAGTTTATTGTGTTAGATGTCAAGCAGAGGAAATATCTAATGCATCTTAATATGCAAGTGCAATATTATCCCCACCATAGTGAAAATGGGTAATCTTGCATATCTGCGGGAAAGGGGATGTATTCAATGCATTATTTATTAACATAGGTTCTCTTCTTGCCTGGAAAATGCATTAAGGCTATGATGCATGTATAATGATGGTCTATACTGTGATGATGCTTTGTCTGTGTCTTCCATTACATGCATTGGTTGAACAACAGATCACAATTTACATAGTAATTTACACATGTTTGAGGCTGCTTTTCCAGTGGGTAACTTTTTTCCATTTAAATCCAGCCACACTTCCTAACACTTTTTAAAACGCTGTCACCACCGAGGAATAATTCACAGGAAATTTGAGCAAGTCATGACAAGGCATTCCATAGTATTGCGAGACTGAAGTCTGGAAAAATACGGCATGATAAGCAACAGTGGGCTGTAGAATGGAGCTCCTACTGTCGAGAAGAACAGCAGGGACAGTTTTATATAAACATTTAAATGGTCTAATAGAATATTTGTGTTTTTTACTCCTTTCATGTCTAACATCTAGCTCTAGCATGATAAGGAAAAATGCCACAGAACTAGTTCTGACCGGTCTAAGGCAGTGGTGGGGAACTGCAGCCCTGGAGAGATGGTGCCAGCACCTGGTGGGGATTTTCCTTTTTAGTGTATTTCATGTATTTTTGAATATTTGCATTCACAGTCATGGCAATCACCATCATACTGATTTTCTATTGTTTTGTTACAGTATTAAGGGAAGACAGTTTAATACAAGTGAGCAAACTGACTTTTTAGTCTCATGGTCTGACCTATTGGAAAAATCAGGCCAGCTCAAATAACACGGAAAATTTACTACTATTGGTTTAAATGCTTTCCAAATAACAGCCCATGCATGTAGCTCCATTTACTACATGCCTACACATGCTTGAGCATGCTCTCTTCAAAAATAAATCACTGTACCCACACTACATTACACTAAAGGCCAGGCACTTTCTGGGGCAAGTTTCACTTCCATCAGAAAATTGTGTTTAGAAGTGAAATTCCTGTGGCTAGTTTCTTGGACACATTGAAACCAAACAAGTGACTTACCACTTAAAAAAAGCCTAGTCTATGATTAAGCTTAATCTGTGGCCAGGTAAACCAGCCCCTAGAGTAATTGAGGTCACATAAATAATTAAAAAAGCAGCAACAAATTAAGTGCATTTTGCCGCACACCTGTGCAGTGGAAGACTCTTCATTTGATCCTAAAGGTGTGCTGTGATCTCATGAGGCTCAGGAGTTGTGTAACTATTGTGTGATTCTTTTCTTGGCAAACAAAATGCTATGCTGTTTGTGACATCACCTGCACAAATTACAAATAAACTGGATGGGACTGGACGGGACGGATATCCTAATGGAGGTGTGTAATTTAAGCCTGTGTTGGAGACAGTAGACAGAGTGAAGTATGTCAAAGACAGCCCAGTGATCATCCACACCCAGGAAGTTCTGACTCCCCCACTCAGCTCACATGCGCACCACACAAACCCAAGCAGGAGCTGGAGTGTAGAAGGTGGGGCCTGGTAGGTCCCACCTCCCACACTCCAGCTCCTGCTTGGGTTTGTGTCTGTCTCAGTTCCCTCTGGAAAGCCGGTGAAGTCTAGCAATGGGAACTGCGTGCTGTGCTCTGTGTCAGCCTTTATGAACCACGGCAACAAGTCACCTGAACTCATCTGCGTGTGTGTCCCACTTGGTAAGTGTGTCCAGCTGGGCAGTATAAGTCTCTCATACTTATCCTGCTTTGATTTGGAGTTCTTTCCTGTTCTAGTTCTTTTATTAGACACTAGGGAAGCAATGGGACTTGCTTTAAGAGCTTACACACAGTGCAGCCCAATTATGGAGTTTCTTTTCTACCTGATTCGTTCCTCTTACTGCTTTACCATCAGGCAAACCTTTTATGCCTAGTGTGTTAAGAATCAGAAAGTGTTATAAAGTTTTATTGATCTCATAGGAAATTGCTTATGGAATGACTGCAGAGACTCACAGACACAGAGACGAGAACAATATGAATAATAAAGTCTAAATAAATTTAATGAAAATCTGTAGAAAAAAAACCTCAATGTGAAACACACAATGATATATACACAAATGCTTGTTTTTAAATACTATATATAAATAATCTACAGTGAAGTGAATTTCTAACAATACGGGAATGTGTTACTGCACATAAAAGAGATAAGTAGTATATAAGTAATATTGAGTAATATTGATTACTGGGTTTCAGGGTGGAAATTCTGTTCTTATGCCTTTGTAAAGCAGTCATGTCCTTCTGTGTCTTTCATTTGCAGTGTGATCTGCACAAGATGGCCAATCAGAGCAACTGCTACTATAACAAGTCTATGAGTTTCTTCTACAATAACAGCAACCAGACAAACGATGGCTGGGATAGCACACAGCTGGTCGCAGTCCAGATTGTTGGGTCCCTCTTCTGCTTTTTCATCCTGCTGTCCAATGCCATGGTCATTGCAGCTGTGGTGACAAACAGGAGGTTTCACTACCCCTTCTATTACCTTCTGGCCAACCTGGCTGCCTCTGACTTTCTTGCAGGGATTGCATATGTGTATCTCATGTTCAACACGGGCGAGGTGTCCCACACTTTGACTGTGCAGGGTTACTTTATCCGTCAGGGCTTGCTGGACACGAGCCTCTCGGCCTCCCTTGCCAACCTCCTGGTGATCGCTCTGGAGCGCTACATCTCAGTCATGAAATGGAAAGTTCACAGTAACCTCACTAAGCGGCGGGTGACCCTGCTGATCATGTTGGTGTGGTTCGTCTCCATATTGATGGCCACTGTGCCAAGCCTGGGCTGGAACTGCATTTGTAGTCTAGACATGTGCTCCACACTAGCACCCACTTTCAGCAGGAGCTACCTGGTCTTCTGGTCCGTGTCCAACCTGGTTATTTTCCTAATAATGGTGTCCATATACCTGAGGATATATATCTATGTAAGGAGAAAAACACTGGTCTTAAAAGCCCATACAAGTGGATCTATAAATCGCAAGAGGACGCCAATCAAGCTTATTAAAACTGTGATGACTGTGTTGGGTAGGTGCCTGCTTCTTCTCGTACTTCTCACTGACCTAGATTAAATTAAAGTAGCAATATCATGTTCAGCTACTCAAACACACACTCTAGTTGCCCAAAGTTCAGCACAATCACCGGATTTGTTGATTACCTATGCTTTCTCAGAGTAATAAAAAAATCTCTTAGATAATAACTTATCAGTTGGTCTCAAGGTCCATACTTCCCCAAAGCAAAGGACTTGATGTTTGCTGAGTGCAGCATTTTTATCTTTGTTTATTACAGATTTTAATAATATAATTCATGAACATTGCTAAACAAATTGTTAAATATTAATACAAGGGGAGCAAATATTGAGTTTGAACAATTATCCCTTAGATCCTGTTAACAAGGATACTTCATGCCTTTAATTCTCACAGAGAAGGCTGAATAGCTTAGTAACCCTTTACTTTTGTATTTTACTGGATAAATGAACACACTGGAAGTTACTTTGCTATTACACATGGAGTGAACCAGGTTCATTGGGAAGGGACATTTCCTCCTGTGGTACTCACCAGACAAGATAGGCCACTTGTGCGCAACAGAGTATTTGCCTTGAGGTTTAGCCCCGCGTTAGATTCACTGAGGCTCAGCCCTGCATTTTGACCCTGATTTATTACTGACAGGCATTTAAGGTTGAATTTCTCATCTCTTTTGTTTGGCTCCACCTCTCAGTATAGTTTGTGAAAGTTGCCCGATAACCAGGCTTGATGAGTAAAGTGTTTTTGTCGCTGTTGATGCAAGTAAATGAAAGCTTCAGGTCAGGAGGGCAACAGAAACCGTTGGAGTGGAGGAGTCATCATGTATAGCCTGTCTCTTCTGAAGCTGTATAATTATCTTTCACAGGGACTGTCTTTGCATTGCCTGGCATCTGAGTGGAACCACCAATCGGAATGACTTGTGGCTTCCACAGAAAGAGCCTTTGAAGGAACCTCATATTTGACATGTTTTAGGGCAGTGTCCTCCTCTTAGGGCCAATTGCTCACATATGTGAATGGCCTACTTTGGCTCATGTTATTGTCTCCTTTTTTGTCTTCATGTGGAGATTATTCCAGTGAGGCGCTGGATAATGATGATGCATTGTCATGTGGTGAACCTACGCTGGATACAGTTCCTTAGTAATGTGATGTACGTCAGCTAGAGATAGAAGATGCTTGATTATGAGCTCTATACCACATTCCACCTTTGTTTTCTTGTGGCGCCTACTGAGACAAAAGGTTACATTAATCTGTCGTGTGTCTTCTCTTTTGAAAAAAGGGGCGAAATTCTCTTAGAATACGTTGCAACAGAATAGCATGTCTATAAAGCCAGAAGCTTCAAAGAAACGCTTTTGTATTTTCTATGTCCCTGAACATGCCTGAAACGCTCCAATGATAAACTTTTACACAAAATGATAAAGCAAGGGCTAGGGAGGTTCCGTTTCTGATAACCACTGAAGGTTGTTTAAAAGGTCTTCTCATTCCTCCATCATTCAGCCTTTTTTAAAGGGATGTTCAAAAATCGTGGGTGTTTTTTCATAGATAATACATTAAAAATATTTATTGACATGATTATGAATGTATAGACATGATGCATGCTTTTTTTGTCTGAGAAAAGGAAGGGTTTTTTGGAGCTCTCTGAAATGTGTCATTTTCAGCACCGGGATATTTTCATCACATGCATAAATCTATATGAAGTTTTTCTTTAAGCCTGTTGAGATATGGGTCCCCAAGATCTCAAGATGTCTGCGATAATGTTTTGAATATTTGTGGTCAGTTGGAGCCTCTGCGTTACCACAGAAAACACTGGGCAGAATGAATGGTTATGCAAAAAGCCTGTACATTCAATGGCCACATGTGCAACAAACAAGCCCTGCCTTTTCCTCCAGATGTGTTCTGGTGTGATTAGAGGGCATGTTTGAACACTTTATAGGAGCTCATGCCTGCCACGGAGGACTCCCCATTTCATGGGGTTTCGTCATAAAAGCTGCCTGGCTGTTTCTAGTGAAAGCGTCTTTGGCTGTGTCAGCAAGTACATACATGGCTCTTTCGGTCTTAGTATTTCTGTTGTGTTCATTCTTCTACTACTTGCTGCTAAAAAAACAGGGTCACCATTGTTCTGCTCTAATACAGTGGTGTATTCAAGAAGACTGTTTTGAGAGGCAAGCCCATACATGCCATCTGCTTCAGTTTGCTTCTGTTTGTCTGAGCTTGTTTGGTGGCTGGCTGCAGTCAGGATTTCAGGTTATCCTTAAAGTGTTCAAGCTGTTTTTCAAGCGAAAGGAGCTTTGCGCCACTATTTGTTCCTTCTACCCGCACATTTCCCTACAAGCAGAGGCTCTCTGAACATGTAGGAGCAGATTTGCTGGCATTCTTCAGCAAAGTTAGTAACATGACCCTGCACTGGCGCACAACAAACGCCTGAAAAGAATTACAGGCCAGACTTTGAAATAGTGGTTTTGAATTAAGCTAAAATCTCTACATGAGGGCCTGAGTCGATTTTTTTGTAACCTGACTGGAACAATTTGGATGCAGTTCAAAGCTTGTCTAACCTTCAGATGCACTTGTTTCTTTACAAATGCTGTGCTTTGTGCACCATGCCTGAATTGCGAGGAGTATCTGATTTAAGCAAGAGGGTAGGCACCAAGATGTATATTCACAGTGCTAGAGCACGGAACGTCAAGCAAAGAGATCATGTTTTTCCACGTGACGGGAATGCATTTGCAAGGCTATCCTGAAAAGCAAAAGAAAATAAATCTGTGTGCATTTACCAAAATGGAGATCAAATGGGATGCTTTGAATGTTTGCAATAGTTTTGTCCCTGTCTAGCTGTGGAGACTGATCATTTGGCACCACAGAAGAGAATCTATTGTTCTAAAATATTATTTTTACAATAACATTATTCATGTATTATATTTTTTGCAGGAGCATTTGTTATCTGCTGGACGCCTGGCCTACTGGTATTGCTCCTGGATGGGTTAAAATGTGAGAAATGCAACGTGCTGAAGTTCAAGCGCTGGTTTCTTCTTCTGGCGGTCCTCAACTCGGTCATGAACCCAATCATCTACTCCTACAAAGACGAAGAGATGTGGAACACCTTCAAGAATCTGATGCGCTGCATCTGCAATGGCACCCGCCGTCAGAGGTCATCCAGGGTCAACACCCGCACGAACAGCTCAAGCCCAGATACGAGTAACAGTCTGCGACTCTCGGAGGAGAAAAAGTCATCCAATCAGGACATGCTGACGACCTGAAGATTTGTTGTGTAATTGTATACTGTCACTGTCCAAAATGGACATCTCCAAACTGGTAAATTTACTGGAGAAAGTGAAACATTCTTTACTTGTAAAGTAAGTTAATGTAATCCATGCCATCTTTAAGCATTTCTATTGGTTAATTCATCATGAATACAAAGTGAAGGGCAGATGCTGATGCATGGTTGGGACAAAGATGAGATATATACATAAGCATGACTGATTCTTTACAAACAACTTCACTGAACATTATAGTGCTGTCAGTGTAGTCCAGAAATCGCAATGGATCTTCAAACTAAAGCTTTAAATCAGCATGGGACTTCATTGCATCCTTTGGGAACTGTCCAAGCGATCAACGCATTTCTTTATATTTTACCTCAAACTTTTCTTGTTACTGTAACTATCAGATTTTTTTACATTTTCTATAATCCTTCATAGATTTCAATGTATGTTCACCTTGCTATGTATCTGTTCAAGTCTATTCAGATCATTTTATGTGTATAGTTGTGAAGTTTTAATACATTTTAGACTGAAAGTTGTGACTATTTTATACAAGGTGCTTTAAATCAGTAAGAGCCAGATTCCCAGACAAGGATTAAGCCTAGCTTAATCTGGGTCAAGAAAACAGCCTTTAAATGAGATAATCCGATGTGTGTAATTATTTTTCTTTATTTTTAGTCAGTACAAAAGGTTATTAAGTACTAGATTTTGCTGAAATTCAGAAATGCCCCCAAACTGAGGGTTTTTAGAATTGTGTGTTTTATTGTAAACATAGTTTTTGTTTTTATTTCTAAGTTTTATTTTATAGTAATATTCGTTCTATGTTTTATATGGTCATTTTCACTGGAGTAGCGAGTATAAGTCCATCTTCAGCAAAGGCCTGCTGGAGAAAGCAGGGTTGGGCAAAATGAAAAAGTATTGCGATGCCTAAAGACAATTTCACGATATATGATACATTACAATTTAGGTTTTGTTAGTTGTTCCACATTTTTAAAATAATAGTTAAAACAATGAAAATGGTTGACACTGCATTATATCCAATTAAATCTGCTAATTATGATATTTTGTCAGGATGCATACAATCGATTAGTGTGTTCTTTTACTACTGATGACACCCACGCTATGCTCAGAAATGTGTTTTGTGACGCAATCAATCGCAATAACAATAAAAAATATTATCATATTGTCCATCCCTAAGAGAAAATGTTGCCTTGGCAGTATATTATTGACTGAATTTAGCCAGATGTGGCACACAATGACAGTCCGGCCTCAGCAATTCAAACGATCCAGCCACAGAAAAAAACGATAGCCCCAACACTGCACAGTGGATCAGATAAAGAGACAGACATGGTGGTTCAGCAGCCATAAAAAAGAAAAACAAAACACTGCAGTGGAAAAGTGTGCAAGAACCCAGTGAGTACAAAAATAGAATTACCACATTTATGCTGTAACACTGTAAATATTATGTATAAACCTTGTCATTTTCAAAATGTCCAAGCATTTGTGTATCGTATAAAGTAAGACTATCCTATTATCTTTTCCGAAAATGACTGAGCTAATTTCTGCTAGTCTTGTCAAGTCCCGGCCATTGAGTCATGCTCTCACAGAAGTGAGTAGATAGAATCTGTTGTGCAAACTACAAAAAGACAAATTTTTCCTGTCTTGACATGTCTCTGTGATCAATCTATTCATTTTTAAATTATCCCTGTATTTCACTGCAGTCTGTCCAGCCTATGTAGGTACTTTGAAAATCACATGTACATTGCTGACAACAATCAAGTAGGCCTACCGTCTCACGCGCACACGAGGCTGTAAACCTGTTTTGTCTCTTTCGTTGTTGGAATGATCTGAAGCATGTTACTTATTACCCCACTTTGATGCAACGTGTAGTGACGCAATGGCTGATCATTTGTATGAGGTGCTACGACTCTGACTCATTCCAAGCATGCATTTAGGGCCTACCAAGGACATAGAACTGCCTGTACAGATGGATGTGAGAAACCACCTTTACTAGCACCATCATGCTTGGAAGCGATTGACGTGGCTTCTTAAGCAACTCCTCATGGTGAAGTATCCCACACACCCCCATAAACAGGATGAGTTGCTCTTCCGGTGAGGACAGCAATTCCAGACAGATTACTCCTTACCACAGAGCGAAGGGCAAACATTGGAAAGCCGTGGTGCACAGTCACGTCACTGCTATAAACAGGAAATGTATACAAACCACGGAAGACATGGACGAGTGCCTTGAGTGGGGAGCTGCTGTACATCTGGCGGTTTGAATACATCTTGAGGTTTTCAAGGTGAACTGGTTCATTTTGGATCGAGTGGACTCAGGATTTCCTGAACTCAAAAGGTTGTTAATTGACCATATTGGGGGAATAAATGGAGGATAATTGGTCTGTTTCTGATTGCTGTGGGAGGGCATGTAGATACAACAATGATTAGGGCAAAAGAGGTGAATTGGGAATGGTGGGGGAAATAAATTAATAACAAACAGAGCTAGAGAGAGGGATTATTGAAAGCTTGTGGAAAAGCTCTGGAAGCACAAACCTGCTTCGAAAATTCTTGGCCCCAAAAGAAAATGTTCCAAGTCTATACATTCTAGATTTTCCTAGTTCATCCATACTGAAGCCTTCTTCCTATTTAGGCTTATCATCAGCAGTCTGAGACTGATCGTGTTATTATCCAGAAACTATACTATAAATGGGATGTATAGCAGTTGTATAGGAAGTCCCTGATTGTGGCTTTAATTGTTCTAAGCTCTTAGGCAGTTTAAGACATGAAGTGTACATAGAAGCATGAATTTAATCTGCTGAAAACCACTCCCTCTTTTGTCTTTTTCATAATGGCTGAATTTCTAATGAGGCTGGTTTCTTGGACATGGCTTGAACCTAGTCTTGGACTAAATGGACATACTAATGGCATTTCACCAGTGAAAAACTCATTTAGTCTAGACTATGACTCCATCTGATTCTGGGAAAGCCACCAGTAGTAATTGGAGAGTGTTACTGGTTTCATTTTTCCTACATTTTTTTGACTTTCATTTCTCTCACTTTAAACCCCCTGACTTAAGTCACTGGGATCTGAATTGTAGTGATTATCTGTTGTACTGAATGTATAGCTTTTTTACTTTGACGTTCAGTGGAACATCTTTACTCTTTCATCTGGCCAGTGTTTATCATGTGTTTATGCTTTCTCTCAGATATTCTATCTGTAATACTGATCAATTGCTTTACTGATTATTGCTGTGCTTAATATTATTCCAGGCTTAAAGGAGAAAAGAGAAACATAATGAGAGCATGCAAACCAATGAGATTTGCAGTATTACAGTAGTGTGACTCCCAATAAAACTTTTTTTTCACCTGCTTGAGTTTCATTGTTGGGAAAGCGGTACAAGGAACAGGGAAAAAGAAAAACAACTCCCATCTTCTGGAACGTATCTCTAACATCTGCATCAAAACCAAAAGTGGTTTGGTATTTTAATTAGCGTCAGAGTGGAGTTTTAGTGGGATGGGACTGTCGGCTTGGTTTATGGTTATAGTTTAATCCCAGCTACAATGTGACTTTCTCCATCCCTGCCCTCTAGCAAACGTGCAATATTATCTCAAGGCCACCCAACATCTCAGACCTCTCTGCTGCCCAGTTCTCATGTGCGTCCTGTAAAACCTGCCCTTGTGTTGCTCTGTGCAGCCATACTGTAATTAAAGAGTATTTCAAATTGCTATAAAACAACACAGATGGGAGTGAGCATAGTACCCATGGTTTATTGGAAGTTGGTGTTTTATAGTTGTGTGAACCTTTTCTTGCTCAGTTTTAAATGCAAATAAAGTCTAGACTTTTGGGTTGACTCACTTTTAACACTGATTTTGAGATCCAATGTGAGGACATGTATGATGTGTTCAAGCCAACATTTGTTTCTGCAAATATTTAAATGAAATTTGGAATAGTGGACTTAACAATAAATGACTTGGTAACTAATATGAAACTGAAATGTTATTTAACATAAAGGCCCCCTGTAAAACTAGTTTCGCCGTGCCTCACAAGAAGTACAACATGGAAAAAGATGAATTATTAATCTCAGAAGATTATAAGTCGGAGTTTCAGATGATGTCAGTGGACACTGTTTAGAGTTTCAAAACAGCCTGTCACGAGTTTTTTGTGTACATTCTGCCTACAGCAGTTTAGCCCCACCCATTCAGGTTAAAGCTGTGACCTGTTTCCAACTGAATTGCTTTTTGAAAAAGAAACAAGACAGCCACAGAATAGTTTTCACATATACCATAACTAAGTGATTTTCAGTTAGCCGTAATGTTTGGTGCATTGAGGACGACAGCAACATGGTGGTTGTTTAGTAGTACAGCTGGTACTTTCTAATGGCAAATATATATCTGTCTATAGATCTATAGATACGCAATATATAATACCGTCTGAGCACAGGCACTCCGCTCACTCCACTCTTAAGGTGTCTTGGAGAGGAAGTGAAGTGCAGGACCACATGCTGACAAAGTGATTCATTGAACTATTAAATTATAATCTGACAAATGTATGTTGATTTCGTATATTTTATGTATATGTATACATCTGAAGTAAGCAAACTCAACACAGCACTTTCCCAGTTTAAGCTGTTGAATAATAGCTTTTCAATATATCACCTTGAAACAGTGAATGTTTTGAAAGAGTTCTGTCAGTATTCCCTGGTGCTTGCTGAGCTTTAGTGCGAGAGGAGGCTGAAGGTGAGTTGGCTCTCCTTGGGAAAGTGGCAGGCATTGAGGCTATTTCGGATGTGATTAGAGTGGGCTCTTTGCCTGATTGAATAATTAGGGGGCTTTCAGGACAAAGGAAAGTGGACAGCAGTCAGCCCCTGTTTACCAAGTCAGTCTGCTCCAAACACCCACACTGACCAGTCGGTTCCTATGGCTCTGAGCTACAGCCTAGCTTTCTTAATCATTCTGGTAAGTCTTGCCTCTGACACTTTCATGCCTTTTATGGCTGCCACTAGTTAAAATGTTGAACAGTAAATTATTCTTGGCATTGGTTGTCTATTTTAGATGTAAACAAATGTGATGTTAAGAATCAATATGTATTGAAGAGAGTTTTCAGCCTAATTTCTGTCTGGTGCATACAGTTTCTATCTGTATCACAGAGATGATCACAGACTGTAATGCTGGCACATTTCTTCTGTGCATAGAAAAGAATAGAAAAACCACGGACTCCAAACTCATTTGAATAGAAACTAATAGTGAAACTGTGGTGTGGTACAGTTGTGACATAGAAAGATATATAAAAACACTATCATATTTCCTTGACCATGATCTTAAGATTGAACTTTTAGATGGGACTGAGCATTCATGTCAGTAAGGGCCAGCACATTATTTGAATTGGTCGGGTTCCTGCTTTGCCTTTGTTGCCGTGTCAGGAACACTTGTGGTGGACATGAGGTGTGCCTTATTTAGTGAATGCAGCCTAGTCTCCAGTGTTCCGCTAGCGTCAGAGCCTTTTGATTTTGTATACATAGGATGTTTGAGACAGATCCTTACCTGCCTCTTTACTCTTCTTTCCTGGTTCTGAGATCCTGCATGGGGTTTTGTGCTACAAAGATGTAAATATATACATATGTAAATGTTTTGCATGTGGTAGTTTGTTGAGGGGTGCAGGAACTGTTTAAGGGTGGGTTATAGCCAAATGTATTGGTTTAAAGAGAACAGCTCTTGGATGTCTTCTGTGTAACAAAAAAATCTTAATGATTTCATCACTTCATTAGGCTTCCTTCCAGATCCCGGAGGTTAAAGGCTGGCATGACTTGGATAATACTGAATATGACTGCTGGCCAATAACTGAACCTAATGATTACAACATGATCAGCTGTGGAGGTAAGTAGCCTGTAAACATTCATAGAATTATACATGAATCATTTTCAGTACTAAGAGTGGAGATTGTGCAACAGTTTGAACTGTACAGACTTTCACCTCTTGTACATCTTTGGAATTTTTTTGTGCGTGTTTTCCTAGGCTCACTATCAGTCTCTGGTAAGCCTTTTCTTTATAGCTTATTCCCTAAGCCCTTATCCCTTACTATGCTTCAGCACCAGCAGTTTAGGCTTGAAACTACCACCCCCTGTGGAGAAAGGCACCAATGAGAATACAATCAAATATACCCACTATGACACAGCCTCAGAAATGGCATGATTAATTTTATTCATACCTGAATTCTAGCAACGAATTGACCTCTGCACTACCAACCTGTGGTTTGGCTGGGTGTGCCCATTTGTAGACTGAGGATCCTTTATTTGACTAATGACACATTTGACTATGTAACATTTCGTCTAGATGTGGGAAAAAGTCAAGGAAGGTAAGAAAAAAGAAACAGGATGTGTACATAGACGTATAGATAGAAGACGCTGAATAGAAAGAAAAGGTTTTGAAACAACAACTGTAGCAAAAACTTAATAATAAAAATGCTTTAAAAATTCTGAACTACTAAATTTACAAAAGTAAAGACCACTGCAATTTTTTTTTAAATCAGCATCTCTATGAGTATGACAGCCATTCCATGCCAGTGTCTGGTAAATTCCTACACAAGCACCTCATTCTGTTTCATGAGGTACTGATTAGGTGATCCTTAATCAAATCTTATTTAATGAGGAAAATAAAAAAACACGGCTGTAATCAGCACTCTCCTCTTGCAATGTGACCAGCTGGATGGCAAAACACTACTAGTAGTTTGTCAAAGGTAATTGTCGCCATTTTGTTTAAGAGTGAACAAGAGATTTGTTTTCTTTGAATAATTCTAGTTCTTTGAACACTGCATCATTTCTCTTATTTTGATGTTTTGTCATTTCCTTAAAAATATGCTTTAAAGAACAATATTTTTATTTGGAAATTGGGAAAAATATTTTCAGCAGTTCTTAAAAACTAAGGCAAATCTGTTCAGTTCAGCACTCGCACCTATAAAAGATAAAACCTGAGAAACTGAACATGTTTGCTGTGCTCTCTTGTTTATCCATACATTTATATATATATATATATCCTCCTGAGACCCAGCCCATGTCCTTTATAATGGACATTTTTTCACCTGTATCTTCCTTAAGTATTTGGAGTTACTCTATCAAGCCCTATAGTATTCTGTAGAGGACATCCTGGGCTTTCCAGTGATGTCATGTGATGGGTTTGCATGCTGGGAACAAGGACTGCAATGGC
>JBBPCX010000038.1:13804779-13818988 GCA_037974365.1 Hydrocynus forskahlii
GCCAACATACTCAAATTTGATGGGAGTTGTTAGCTGAGCGTTCAGTGCTGAGGTGAGCTTGGTGGCAGGAATGAAAGGATCCTTAGACCAGACTCCGGTGTACTCATAGAGCTCAGGATCGGCAAGCTAAGGGCAAAATGACCACAACATTTAATTGGCTTAGAGAACACTAAACAGTAAACATGTATGTTTATTTCTGCAACAGAGGAATGCCATACCTTCAGGAGAAAGGTATTCTGTCCCACAGCCCTGATGAGAACCTTGCTACTGACTTTTACACCAGCCTTGCCCAGGCCCTCTTGAGGCAGGCCACCCAACAACAGACCCTCATACTTGTACACAAAAGTATTACCAGCAGCAAACTCTGGAACTAATGACAAAAATTCTCTGTAAGTTTTTCTGAAAGCCGTCTGAATGAATATGATAAACCTTTACTAAGAAATATAGTTCTCATACTTACCAAGGTTGATCTGGTGACTTGCTAAATAAAATAAAGACAAGTAATCTTAATATTCCATCAATAATCTATTTACATTCTATAAATGTTTCAAATCATTAGTTAACTGAACTGCTTTTTTCTTGATAGTGAAATCATTAATACCAAACTGAGATCATGACTTACCCACAAGGGCCACAGTCAGGGCAAGCACAGCAGCTCTCATGGCTGGTGGTTTGTGATGAATCCACTGGGCGTCTGCCTTTTTATTGAAGCATTTTTCCTGATGAAACAGCCTCTTCATAATAAATAATTAACATGCAAATGTATTTTGTTCATGAGACTGAACTAGACTGGCTGACCAAAAGAAATCAATCAGTTTTAGGTCAGGTTAACTTGGCCTCTACTGACAAAGCCAGCGTACAACTGTAAGTTCCTTTGGGTTTTTCAATATTTTCAATACATCCTTTTATTCATATTAATCAGAAGGGCATTGTAGGGCATTATGCTAGTGTGGAAAGTGTAATCTAAGCATTGTATCAGATAGACACAAACTTACATTTCCCAATTTTCCAATTATTCTGCCCTGGTATTGAATATACTGCTGCAGTGCTAAACTCTTTCAAGTACATTATAAAAACATTCCATGGAATGTTTTTGAGACTGTTTCAGCCTAATTAAGAATGTGACATTTTTGCAACTACATTTTTCCGTAATTATGTAAATTAATCAGTTATGGGGTCAAAAATAGATTATCAATTAAAGAAGATTATCAATGAAGACTGACTCGACTTGCACAAAATATTTTCACAATAGCTGTACTGTAACTCATATCAGGCCGCACTTGTTATTAAAGCCTATTATAACTGTAACAATTACATACGTTTAAACATAATAAAAGATCTATTGTCTCCACTGTACATGGCAATATCAAGCCCTATTGCAAAGTTGTAAGCGAGTTAGCACATTTTAGAACAAAATAGGACAAACTGATAGTTTTGATTATATTAAATGAAAAATGTTATATAAATAAGTTTTTTCAAAAGTAAACTTACCTTGTATTTAATATAAAAAAATGTATGCTCAATTTATTTAGTGCAGTGCACAGTGTAGCTGTGTCCTTGTTTTTTTTTAACTCCAGTGGAAAATATGAGATGTCCTTGCACGTCTCATGACCTAGGATAGGGTGACCTTAATCTGTCCACAGCTCAGTTCTCTGGACTTTGATTAATCAATTCTTTGCCAGATGGCAAAGTTTTTTAGGTCCACTGTAAATCAGAGGATGAACAGAAGAGAACTGCTAGTTTTAATTAGTTTCTCATTATTTACTTCATTTCCCCACTCTTCTATATAAAAAAAACACACACACACACTTACTGAATGAGAATTGACCAAATATTTTTGGATGTTTACCTCATCACCTTTCCATCTGCTGCTATTTTATTGCATTTATGTTTTATTGCATTAACACATAAGTCATTCCACACTACTGATCTTCTGGTACAGAACACAAAATCTTTACAAACAGCAATGTCAGTGTTACACTCTTATTTGTCCACAAAGTTAAAAGCATGGCGTTGTCCAAAATGTCTTGGTATGCTGAAGCATTAAGACTGCCCAGCACTAAAAGTAAGGGGACACTTAAATGTAATAATTAAGAGGTGTGTCCCAGTACTTTTCCATATTGTGTAATTGTTCTGAGTCAAACTAAAGGCCTTGATTGTTCCCCACAAAGTCAGCTATCTCTCAGCTCTGTAATGACATAAATAGCCAGTTCCAGTTCCTCTTTATTCTGGAGAAGTTGGCTTAATTTAAATTTTAAATGCTCACAGTATCCAAAATACCGCACTGTCAGACACAGAAACTCGCTCTGAGCGGTTGTCCCTCTCGCACGCCATACTGAGGAAGTAGGCATCTGATTGTCTCGTGATTTACTGCAGCAGAGTTTTTGGTGGGCTCTGTCCTTCGAAAAAAAGCTAAATCAATGTGTCTCGCTGTGTTTTTCTTTGTCGTTGTGAGTCTGTCTGTGGCAGATCCAGCCGCTGTTTGTCCCTGCGCCCGAGAGGAGCTCTGTCAACCCATCCAACATGAACACGACCTGGAGGTGAGCCCTTCAACGCTTTATACACTAGATGGACAAAAGTATTGGGACACCTGATCAACAAGTACTTTAACGATATTACATTCAAATACATAGATTTTAATATGGAGTTGGTCCCCCTTTGCAGCTGTAACAGCTTCCATTCTTCTTGGTAGGCTTTCCACAAGATTTTGGAGTGTTTCTTTGGGAATTTGTGCCCATTTATGAGGTTAGGCACTGTTGTTGGCTCACAGTCTCTGTTCCAGTTCATCCCAAAGGTGTTCTGTGGGGTTGAGGTCAGGGCAATGTGCGGGCCAGTCAAGTTCTTCCACACCGAACTTATCGAACCACGTCTTTTATGGACCTCGTTTTGTGCACTGGGGTACAGTCATGCTGGAGTAAAAAAAAGCATGGCGTTGTCCAAAATGTCTTGGTATGCTAAAGCATTAAGATGTTTACAATAATTAAAAGTGTGTCCCAATACTTTTGTTCATATATTGTAGTTCTGACACGCGCTGATCTTTACCTGTATTATTATTTAGGATATTTGTAGGTGGCAGGTCTATGCATGTTCTCAAAATGTAATGTACTGTAGACTGTTGTAGAATTTGAATTGGACATAACAGACACACACACAACTATAATGTAAATCACATAACATTTATAGGAATAATGCACTGCAGCTGCAACTTCATATTTGCAGGACTCCAAAGCCATGTTGCAGGGGAGGTCCATGGTCCAGTTTTTGTTTGTGTAGAGGGTAGTGGTGGCAGCATTGTGGGTAGGATAATTGTCTCTGGACTAAAGAGTTCATGGGTTCGAATCCTACCTTCAGCATACCACTACTGAGTCCCTGAGTAAGACCCTTAACCCCAAGTTGCTCCAGGGAGACTGTTCCCTGTAGCTGGGTAATGAAAGTCACTTTGGATAAAAGTGTCTGCTAAATGGCGTAAATGTGTTTATGTAGAATCTTCAAACTATTAATCATGTGCACCCCTGCTTTGTTGAAATGAAAACCTGCATAGGAACAGAATAAGGAGGATGCTGGGCCTGGTGGTTAGGGATCTGCCCTGCAATCAGAAGGCTGTGGATTTGAATCCCAGTGCTGTCAGTGGCACCACTGAGGTACCCTTGAGGAAGGGACTGTCCCCACAGACTGCACCCTGGTTTCCTGGTTAAATGCAGGGAGGCCTGTTCACACTGTGTGTTGAGCTGTTGTGTGTTCACGTATGACACATGGACACTGTACACAATAAGCACTGCTTACTTTGTTCCTGTTCATTAAGGAGAAAATACAAATACAGTAAACCGCCACTTTAACGCGGATCAACAGTCGCAGATTTTTTTTCTGAGAACCAAACTAACAATTGTTCATTGAAACCCCCACACTAATGCAGAAACTTGCACATATCCTCCACATTTTTTTGGTTTTATGACGTCCGGGCCTCATCTGCATGCCCCCTCATCCTCCTTCCGAGTTGCTAAGCACCGCCCAAACATAAACAACCGAGGACGAGGGGACGTGGCGGACGAGACCCAGATGTCACTGCTTTTTTCGTGGCACTATACAGTTTTTCATGCATTTTAGTGCTAAATTATTAAGAAAAATATAATGTACCAATGTTGTAACAAATTAACGTAAATTCAGCCACATTTCCATACAAAAATAACTAAATTTTTTGGTTCTGTCCAGAGAACACAAAGAAAGCACGTCTTGGGATGGTGAACACCGCTGTACTCAGGGGCTGGAGGTTTAAAAGTAGCCATTCCAAGAACGCTATTTATTTCTCCTTGCTGCTGATTGGCTGCTGCCCATTGATGCAGCTGCAGTCCAGAATTTCCCCCCTGGAATGTCTCCAGCATTCTTGTGTTTTTCATTTTGTTCTTCTTAAAGCCCTGTATTTTTATTACAGTAAAGTAAATTAATTTCTTACTGTATTTACCCTGATTATCGTATTTTTTCACTATACATGGGTGCTCTTGTACTGCTAAATAATCTCCATTAATGCCTTGACTAGCCTATGCTAGGTCAGACATCTGTCTCCTCCATGAGGTGTTCTCTGATTCCTACAGGTGTTTGTGTTTGATGTTGGGGGAACTGCATGGAAATCGTATGACTGGTCAAAGGTGACTACGGTTGCTGCCTTCGGGCAGTATGACGCCAACCTAATGTGTTATGCTCATTCCAAAGGAGCACGTCTCGTCTTGAAAGGTAGAGGCCTTTTCTAAATATGCCAGGCTGCAAAACTGAAAAAAAGACAGAAACAAGAACTCAAGTTTACTTGGGCATTCCTTCACAGGTGATGTGCCAGTCTTGAATATGGTGGATGCTGCCAAGAGAAGAGCTTGGATCCAGGCAAAGGTCACTTTGGCTAAGAGCCAATTTATGGATGGCATAAACCTTGACATTGAGCAGGTTGTTGAGAAGTCCACACCGGAGTACTATGCCTTGACGGCTCTTGTGAAGGAGACCACGGAAACGTTCCATAGAGAAATTCCAGGCTCTCAGGTACATAGCTTGACTGAAGTAGGAGAAATATTTGCCACAGAATCATTCATTTGATATTGCAGTAATTTTACCTGCTAACTTTTTGTCTTAATGATGTTAAATCTTAGGTGTCATTTGATGTGGCTTGGTCACCCAAGTGCATTGACAAGCGTTGCTATGACTACACTGCAATTGCAGACGCCTGCGACCTCCTCTTTGTAATGTCCTATGATGAACAGAGTCAGATCTGGGGGGACTGTATTGCAATGGCAAATGCACCTTTCAGTCAGACATTATCAGGTAATGTGTGTGGTGTTGAACCTTTTTTTTTTCAAGTGTGTTTAAGGAATACACCAAAGCTTTGTCTTTAGAGTTTGTGTGGTAGTTGTTACTGTTCATGTTTTGCTCTCTTAATGTCTGTCACACAATAGCTTTGTCTTGCAGCATATGACCAATACGTTGAGATGAAAATTGATCCAAAGAAACTAGTGATGGGAGTTCCATGGTATGGTTATGACTACCTATGCCTGAATTTTTCCCAGGTAAAAGGAAAGAAATATGTAACATGATGGTGTACTATCCAGACTGAACAATTTTGGTCCAGTACAATTACAACTATAGCACTCTCATAGGAGGGGGTTTGCACAATTCCTAAAGTGCCTTTCAGAGGGGCTCCTTGCAGTGATGCGTCTGGAAAGCAAATACCATACAGAACTATGATGAAACAGATCAACAGCTCAATTTCTGGGCGATTATGGGATGAGACCCAGCTGGCTCCCTACTACAATTACAAGGTCTTGTGCTTCAACATTTTGAATCTCATTATGTCCTCACTGAATTTCGTGTTTTTTATGGAATTTACAAGTTGTAAATTTGTCTCTTTGAATGAAACTTCACAGGATAAAGATGGGAATGTCCATCAGGTGTGGTATGATGATCCAAAGAGCATCTCCCTGAAAGCTGCCTACGTGGGACAGCAGGGATTGAGAGGGATCGGCATGTGGAATGGAAACCTCCTCGACTACAGCAACGACCCTGTCGCCAAGCAGCAAAGTGCTGAAATGTGGAACGCCCTCCTACCAAACCAACCGATGGTGTTGGTGGTCTAGAGCCATGTCTACACGCTACTGTAAAATGTAACCTTGGAAGGCATATGAAATTTAGAGATTTGTTGTGAAACTTTTTTTGTTAAATATACTTCACTACTAAACTTTTTAAATACCGACTGATTTAAATGTGACTGCACTTTTTAAATGGAATGTATGAATAAATAATTAATTTCATATAATAAGGACAATCAGTAATAAGTTTTTGAAGAAGCTGTCACACCACACTTCACTTTTATACTAAGCATTATAATATAAACATCTTGACTCAGTTACTAAAAATGTGAATGTGAAGAAAAATGTCACTTTTTTCTTTCAGTCCAGCCAGATTTTTGGCATTGGGTTATCAGTGTGTCCACTCAGCTATTGGTCTGTAAACACTCGGAACAATCGAGAGTGGACAGTGACCTGTTACCCCCTTGTTCTGTTTGCTTTCCTCCGCCATAGTTGCAAGGATGTTTGCTGAAATGCTTGTGCTGAGATAAAATGTAAAGTTGAGTAGACAGTAAATGGTTAGGTGAGATAGCTGTGTTGACTTTTAGGGAAATATTGAATAGATACTGGATATGTGTTTGGAAAAATCTGATTTGATTGGGGGTATCTCAGGTGTGTAAGGTGTCATTTATGTGCTAGAATACAGCATAAGCAGATATGAAACATAAATATATGCTTCAAACATTTTATGAACAAACTATTCTGTGCTCAGAGGGTGAAAATAATCATATTGTTTTTAAATGTCAGGCTGTTTTGTGTTTTGTTACCATATGGGAACAGCAGATAATGAAAAAATGCAATGAACACAAAGAGAGTAAAACAACACACTGCCATTGAACATAACCATATCCAAGAACCATGGACAACACATGCAAAATATCCATACATGGAGTTAATTTATAATAATACAAACATCAACTAGGCACAAAAACAAGTTACTGTGATTTGTGGTGTATGAATCACTGATTGCAATTTCATTGTTGTGTATGGCAATGTTTTCATTTTTTGTTTTATATTGATGTACAAACATTGAATTATACACTCATTTCGAGGAGACTCCATTAGGTAGGTTCTGATTGCAAAAGACAATGAGATAAATGTTTAGATTACTACACAACACTTTCATTTTACCAAAGAAATGCAAAGAGGGCTTTTATTTCTTAACCCAAACATGACAAGAATGTGATTATAGTAAAGGGTTAAGCCAGTTTGTATGAAAACCCGGCTCAGTGCTGTGATCCAGGCTCAGTGGAGCCTAAAAGAGGCCCGGTGTATGAGCACTGAGACTTCTTTTGCAGCAGTTCTGCTTTCAGGGCTCGGAGCTCTGTGGCTGCCTGCTTCCTCATCTTAAAAAAGCAGAAAATCATATTTGCACTGACTTGGTGAAATATGAATGAAGATAAAAACTGATCAGATGGAATGATTATGACATACCTTAATTTCTGTGGCAAGTTTCATTTCGGCATCATCCAAGTTTTTCTTCAGATTATCTATTTCGCAACTCTCAGTCATAATCTGGATTATGAGGTCGTTCTGTGAATGACAGTCACACATCAGTTTGCAGTTACCACCCATTTTTTTATACAAATCTTTCAGTCACTGGTTCACATTTTACTAGATGTAAAATAGCTATTTGTCTCCCTCTACTGAAAGACAGCCCTGCCTCACTGTTTAGACATCAGTCTGAGGCTCTGACCTTTGTGCTTGATGGTTTCCCTCCTCGTCTTTGTCTGTTTCTTCCATC
Source organism: Hydrocynus forskahlii (assembly GCA_037974365.1). Classification (NCBI taxonomy): domain Eukaryota; kingdom Metazoa; phylum Chordata; class Actinopteri; order Characiformes; family Alestidae; genus Hydrocynus; species Hydrocynus forskahlii. Next base: position 13,812,628 of record JBBPCX010000038.1, read on the forward strand.
TCGAGCTTGCAGTTGTTGTAACAGTTTGTCATAAAATGCCTCCAGTTCCTGACGAAGACTTTTCAGAGTTGCTTCCAGTGGCGCTGTGGCCTTTTTGGTGTCAAAATACTTCCTCTTCCACTTATCTCTGGCTAAATGGTTTGGAGAAGGCGAGTCCCTTGAAGTTAAACTCTCCAATTAAAATATTTAACACACACAAACGAGTGCATACCTTGGTTCCTGCGATGTCTATTTAGAGCTAGAAGATCTTTGCCCTTTCTCAGCAGCTCTTGCCTTGTTCTTTCAAGCTGCTTTCTCTCCTCTTTGACCAGCTTCAGTTCCTTTATCAGCTCATCCCCTAGAGAGAATCTCTGTAATCTGCTAATGCACTTCAATTCACTTCAATGTAAAATATTAGTCATGCCTTACTGTTGCCTGAAGTTGCCGGAGTTTTCTGCATATGTGGAGCCAAGGAAGACGTGCTAGGAGTCAAGTCGTTCTCAACAAGCACTAGACGATCTGATCTACCCACATGGGCCTGCAGAGTAAAAAAAAAACAAAAAAACAGACTTTCTGCAATAAAGCCTTTCATAAACGTTCATTGCACTCTGGACAGGAAAGCACCCCCACTGACCATGGTAAAGAAAGCCACTAAAGGTCATAGTGTCTTTACAAGGAACAGGCATTTACAAGTGTGAGATTTCCCATTCTGAGAGATCTTTCAGGAAGGGCCTCTCACAGGAATGTGTTTCGACCATTGTAAAGGTATAAAGAATTAGGTACAAAAAAGATTCATATCTTCATGTATCTATTTAGTAAAAATGAAACTCAGATCCATTTTCTCAGCTCCTTTGAAACACTCTTACCTCATCATTCAGTTTCTTTCCTGTTGGCTTCGATATCTGAGACAGTTTAGACTTCCTGAATCGAAAAAATAAGGATTTTGTCATTTTCATAGTGTATTTGCCGTTTAAAGTTTACTTTGTTAGTTCACATCCCTGGTTGTATTAAGAACAATTCATTACATATCATCAAATTTTCATCAAAAATGGCTCTTGAGTTGTGGTCACATCGCTATTCTTCAGTGCACAAGAAGAAATAGCAACCAGTAACATCATGTTTCACCTCCCACTCTCACTGCTACCACTAATCATAGAGTGGAACACTCAGCTAGCTCAGAAACCCTTTTTGAATGTGTTATTATTCAAACTGACTTTGAAACATTACCTTCCTTGAGAGAGGAAAAGCCCAGTGTCTGGGTCCTCCAGCGACTCTGGTACTCCTGAATCTCTGGCAAAGTTTCTTTTGTAACATATCCTTTTCTCATTTTTCTCTGTTTTTGTTGGGCTTTGTTTAATGGGTGGTATTTCTGAAAAACAAATATTAAGGCTATATTATTTACTTACGTTGTTTTCACTTCCTGAAATGTGTGTATTGTTTATTTATTTGTTGCTAGTATATTATTTATCCCTGCGTGCTTGGAATGTCCTTTAACAAAGTTAAAGTATTGTGTTGACTGATGATTTATCACTAATATCTTTTGGAAAAAAATGTAAATTTCAATAATATCAAATTTCCCACAAAAATCCACTGCTTACTGAAAGCAGACCAATTAAAGAGTGTATCTTGTGTCCAATTCTTGTTTACAGCAGAATGTGGCTTTCTCACCATCTTGTTTTTCCCCAAGCTCCTCTTGGACACTTCTGCACATATTATGAGTGTCAGTCCATAAGGGATCTTCACATCCCCCAAACTCCTCCTCCCTCTCTTCTAGGGAGGTGAAGCTGCCCTCATCTTCCAGACTGTGGTCGAGGACAGACGGCTGGGGCCCTTGTTTGATTAGTGGGAATTTTGTAGGTTCTTTTGTCTGACCAGGTGGAAAAACTGCTCTAGGAGGGTAGCATGTCTGAGAGTCAGAGTTGTAAACTGCAGTGTCTGGGCTTAAAGACCTGGAGCAAAGGCTACTGCCATGTCCTTCCACTGGCAGCAGGTACAGCTCTGGGTAACGAGACTGAATTAAGAGAACAAGAAATAAACTGGTTACTTTGTAATTGTCCATAATGTATCAAAAGCAGCTCATACATTCATCATGAAGACAAGAATACTTACGTAGGGAGGAGCAAAGGATTTCACTTTTAAGTCTTTCTCCTGCTTGGCCTTAACCTTATTTAAAAAATCAGGCATGTTACAGATGAAATCACTTGAATTTTTCTTTGAGTTAGATGTTGGTCTGTATTAACCCATTAAAATGTCCTGAAACTGATTTATTTTTCGGTCCCTATGCTTGCAAGGGCAAAAACTAAACAAACAACGTGGCAAAAAGTGAGTTTTTAATCAAATATGGGTTAAACCACATCTTGGTCTAAATTTCATCGCTGCTTACATTTTTGTATTCCAAAATTAGGTCTAAACCAGATTTGGGAACCTGGCCCTTAAAGTATCATATTCATTAAGTCAGTTCTTTACAAACAGAAGAATGAAAACTACACAAACTTAATCACTGAAATGGGGGCTGTTAGATGTTTAGGTTATCATGTTGGGTCAATTTAGGTGTTGGAGGAACAGGTCAGTATTTGTTGGCTATATCACTAGGTTAGTAAGCTGAAAGTCTCTTCAGTGTCTACTCAAAATGATCAGTGTGGACTACTCACCAGTGCCAAACTCCTACCAACACACTTTAAAAAGCAGTATCTGTCAGCGGCTTTGTCCTGCCCAAGTAGCGTTCCAAGTTCATCTCTGACAGCTTTCAGACTTGTGTCTGGATACACCCTGAAATATAGAATACATGCTGAAAGGACATGATATATACATACACACACTCTTAAAGCCACTCACAACACTTTCACTATAAGGAATACTGTACCACAGAACATGTGATTGGTGTAAAGTTATGGATTTTGATTATACACACATACACACACACACACACAAATTTAGCCATTCACAACACTTTCTTATATTTTCAAACTTTGGGCATTAATGGGTTAACACGAAATCATGAGGGGTTAAGCGTCCTGCTCACCTGATGAAGCCTGCTGAGATGAAGCTGTCCACAGCTTCTACTGACACTTTATTCAGCCTCCAGTTCCACTGCTCGTCTGGCACTAGGAACACATGCAGCTCCACGCACTGGTCGTGGGTCAGCACACAGAAACGCTGTAAGCATCGCTGTCAGAGGATCTGCTCTGAGAAGACCACTTTAAACAGCAGTAAAGAGTGTGTGTACCTCTGAGATCCCAGACCTCTCTCTAGCACAACTGCCCATTCTGCTGTTTTTCCTTCTTTGTTCTTTGTGTGTGTGTTCGGGGGATCTCTTCTCCTCAGGATGCAGTGTCGAGCTGTGTGTGTGTGAAGTGTGTGCAGACACTGCTAAACTGTTAAAGTGGGAGTGGAGATACTGCTAAGTAACAATCTTGTGTACTCAAACAGTGTCGATCAGGATAACGGCGCCCAAATGCGTGTCCATACAGACACTCCACCCAATTCTTAAAGAGTATATATATATATATATATATATATATATATATATATATACAGTAATCCAAGAGCGTTCCAAGAGCACCCGCTTATAGTGAAAAACCGCTTTGTTTTGTTGTGGTAAAAAAATGCCTAAAATGCCTAATTTCATAGTGTAAATCCTACAAATGCCCCCACATATGCTCTCAAAACACTTTAATTTCATTTTAAACTCAGTTTAATACATTACCCTTAATGAAAATCTAAAGGTAAGCCCGTATCCGTACTGTACAGTTTACTCTGAACTCCTGCAGTGCTAGAATGTAAATACCGATGTTACCCCTGTATAGACTGTACTGTAATTCATGCATGGGCATTTTCATTGGTATGTGCTGTCGTTTTCTTTGGTATAAACAGGTAAATACAGTAATAAATTAGTGTAATAGTAATAAAAATACCGTAAAATGTAGGGGTAATCACCAATAATTTTTACATCAATAATTTACTGTTCATCAGCTGCGCGTCTTATTCAGGGTTCTTCAGGAGGAGTACTGTATTGTAGAGACCCGCCGGTTAAAGCAGACATAGGACGGCGACTGAGCTCAACAGCCTCTTTTAATTTAATTTACAGTAATAAAATACAGGGCTTTAAGAAGAACAAAACAAAAAAACAAGAGAAACACTCAAGATGAGTCAGGGGCGGACTGGCAATCTGTGCATTCTGGAAAAGAACGGCTGTCCAGTGCACGGCGGCCGTCGGCCTGTCTTTCTGGGCCGAGACGCAGAGCCTCTGCACAGCTGGTGAAGAAACTCCAGGCTGTTCATGTGCAGTAATGGTCACAGCAATATGCAGTAATATGCTGAAAAGTGCTTCAGCAAGAACAATGAGATACTAAGTCTATCTATAAGGTGCAGTTTAAGACAATGTACATACATGTGCTTGCAAGCACTCGGCGTCTCGCGTGTTTGACTCATACATCCCAATATAATGGTTCCACTGTTCTGATTAATTATGCTGCCTTGTCAAAAATGTCCCCTTTAAGTTTATACAGTTCATACAGTTTATAGTCAGTTTGTAACACAGATAATGAAGAGAAATAGGCAAATAATGTGCATAATCAGAGAAAAATATATTTAGATATCTGATAGCTATTTAGAGGTGCAGCCAGTTTATACAGTCAGGCTCTAACACTGAGAAATGCTACCGAGAAGCAGGGCATTCAGCAGGCGCTTTTATCCAAAGCAACTTCCATTTCCTAACTACAGGAGACACTCTCCCTGGAGCAACTTGGGGTTAAGGTAGCCCAGTGGTGGTATGCTGAAGGTAAGATTCGAATCCATTCGAATCTCTTGGTCCTGAGGCAAGTATCCTACCCACTTGTCCACCACCACCCACAGGGCACAGCAGGGGCGCCGGAGGCATTTTTAATGTGGGAGGAGCCACCAGTCTATGTCTCGCGGCCAGGGGGTATGGGGTGCCATTTGTAAAAACAATTTAGAGGTGTAATTTTTTCATAATTTAGCGCAATGTATACATAATTTTCACACATTTAGAGCTAAATGTGTTTTAAAAAAACAGTGTTATGTTTTGGTACATTTTCTTGCTGCATAACTGTTAAATGTTAAATCTAAATCTAAATTTTAAATCTAAATCATTAAAGCTAAATGTTAAAACTAAATCTTAATGTTAAATCTAAATTTAAATGTTAAATCTAAATCTAAATGTTAAATTTAAATGTTAAATCTAAATCTAAATGTTAAATCTAAATCTAAATGCACGTTCAGTGGGGGACTAACATATGCGGTTTTTGACTAATAACTCCAGATCGTGGGGGCTATAATGGCAAACAAGGAGTCTTTGGAAAGGTCTCATTGAGCCCTATCTAACTGAAGTTTCACATTTAGAGTACATGATATATTTTTCATATTTAACATTTAGATTTAAAATCATTTAAGGAAAATCCTCCATGTTGGTGAGGGAATATCACAGCATGCAGTCCAGCCCCCTGCTAAGTACCAGTAATCACAGGGCGTGGCCAATTAGCATATCTCAGCCTTTGTAAAAGCACCATTTAGATTTAAGCTTTAGATTTAACATTTATATTTAACATTTAACATTTAGATTTAGATTTAACATTTATATTTAACATTTAGATATAAGATTTAACATTTAGATTTGACATTTAGATTTAGATTTAGATTTAACATTTAGATTTAGATTTAACATTAAGATTTAGTTTTAACATTTAGCTTTAACATTTAACATTTAAAATTGAACAATTATGCAGCAAGAAAATGTACCAAAACATAGCACTGTTTTTTTTAGCTCTAAATGTGTGAAAATTGTGTGAACATTGCGCTAAATGATGAAAAAATGACACCACTAAATTTGTGAAGCTGTTTTTACAAACGGCACCCCATAAGGGGGGAGGGGTTGCGCCATTGTCTAGGAAACTAATAGTGGGGGGGGCCAAAGGAATGATTTTCAAAAGTGGCACAGGGCACTTCAGATCATGCTATGCTTATGGCTTGTGGTGTTGTCCGGACAGTTATGATGTTTCCTAGCTTCAAATAGCATTCTGCAAACTGCAGACATAAGGCATTTTAGAATCAGTATCAGAAAACGTTATTGATTCTAAAGGAAATTGCTTATGTAATGACTTCAAAAACGCTGACCCCAAACTAGCCACATGCACTCCTTGAACTGTGCACTGAAGACAGCATGTAGAAGCATACAAGTACATGTAGACGAAAGAAACAATCAAAAGAGCTTTTAAGATATTAATCACCGTAAACCAGTGACCCCGACGCAAGATCGCATAGATAAACCAGTGTCCGATGCAAAATAACACAGATAAACCAGTGTCCAACACAAGATAGCACAGATAAACCAGTGTCCAACACAAGATAGCACAGATAAACCAGT
>JBBPCX010000038.1:13828054-13839095 GCA_037974365.1 Hydrocynus forskahlii
CACACACACATGTACATTTGTATACATGCTTTCTGTAAATATGTGGACATGGTTTGATGGTTTGCTCACATATCGTTTGGAACTGTTGGTAACTGTAGGTTGTACAGTGAAAAGTCTGCCCGAAGAGTTTGCCGGTAGAGGGGTAGCCGAAACCCATTTCAAGGAAAGGTGGAAAGTGAGGAACACTGTGTGCTAGCCAGAATCCCTGAGAGCGGTCAAACAGCAATACCCCTACAGAACACATACACACCTTAAAACATGCATCTCATCAATCACAGTTAGAAGCACTGTGTAATTGACTCACTTATCCGTATTACCTTAAAATATGACTTCTGTCTGGATTTTTTAACCTCAGCATTGCTCAAATAAAGAAATAACAGTAAATGCACTACAAGGGCAGATTTCACAGCAAAACCCTGTTATGCTGATGACAACCTTGTTACACAGAAATATTAGCTGAGGGAAAAATTCTCACAAACACATGCATGCTGCCCTATTACCTGCAGGCCCTCTGCACCAGAGTTTTATCTGATACTTAGAAAAAATCAAAGAGTGAAATCAATGCTCAGTCAACAGCACATATTCGTTATCAGCTGTGGTCTTTGCACTGGATCACCCCTCTTTTCTAGCAGAGCAGCAACATACTGAACAACCATCTTCCAAACAACCACATTGCAAATGCTGAATAAAGCGACAAAGCATACAGTGTGAAGGTTAAGGTGAGATCTGACTTCTACAAGAACAACATTTTGCAAGAGTACCTTTAGCGTGTCCATAATTATTCTGGTACTTCAGCAATGGAGGAGCGTCATTGTAGAGCACGTATGCAGAGCTGTTTGGCTTTAAAAATCAGTGCTAATTAATGGATATGAATATACAGTACTGTGCAAATGAAAATATGTACAGCAGTGTAAATACAAAATAACATTAGTATTAGACTAAATGCACATAAATACACACAATGTTTTATGTATATTAGGGTGTCATTTCCAAACCTGTCCTTGAGGAAGTCCAGTATTTACAGTTAGTCCATGATTCTGATGGAATTTCTTATAACCAACATACACTATATGGACAAAAGCATTGGGACACACCTCTTAATTATTAATTATCATCCTGTTAGAATGAATGGTATTCATGTGGACACACCTTCTCATTCAACGATTTCCTTTGTTTTTATTATTGGCTACACTGTACATTAATATTGAAAACATCACATTTTGCTCAGATGACAGCTTTGCACACTCTTGGCATTTTTTCTATCAGATTCATAAGGTATCAACCTGGAATGCTATTTAATTAACAGGTGTTCTTCGTCAAGAGTTCACTTGTGGAATTTCTTGCCTTCTTAATGTGTCTGGGATCATCAGTTGTGATGGTCGGGTTGGTACACAGTCAGTGATCCTGTTCCACTACGGTTCTACTGCACATTATGGCAAAATTAACTAAGTAAAAAACTTAACCAAGTAAAAAAAATCAACAGTCCATCATTACCTTATTACATAACATATTCTGGCTTGTTTCACTCTTTTTTTGTTTACTGCATAATTCCATGTGTACCTTCATCATTTTGTTTGTTTTCAAGATTAATCTACAATGTAGAAAAGAATTAAAACAAAGAAAAAACATTGAATGAGAAGGTGTGTCCAAACTTTTGGCTGGTACTGTATATATGTAACTTTGCATATTGTTTAGAGGCAGAAACAAAGTTACTGCAGAGAGATGTGCATCTGTGACAGTTCTTTTTAGAAAAATAGTTCACAGGGAAATAAAATGTACAGTTCCCCCATTACCTGAAATATGCATATTATCGATATCTATATAACATCTGTTATATCTATATGAATGCCATCAAGTGATCAGCATGTGTTTTGTGTCTGAGATTTGCGTCTTTAGGCCAATGTAACTGACAAGTGAAAGAATAATATAATATGCTCACAGTCACTTCTCCATATTGGGAAATTAATGATGTGAAAGGATAGAAGTTGAAGTAAGATTTTAATACAAGCAATTTTGGATCATTTTTATTTATTCACGCAGGCTTATGTCAGGTAAAGAGTTGCTAGTGTTTTTTGATTGAAAAAAAAAGACAAATATGTAGATACAATGCTTTTTTGAGTTGACTGTTACTTTAACTACAGGAGTAGCATCCGTTAAAAAACAAAAATAGAAACAACTGGACAAGACAGACATTCATACCTCATATCTGTCGTAGAGTTGGCTCAGTGTTCTCCCCACTGCCCCTTCACTAGTGTTCACTGCATGACTACTCATCTGCCAGCTCAGCATGGTAGGATCCAAATACATGTAATCAACTCCACTTCCCACCTTACCCTCCTTATATATGGGTAGCTTGTACATAATGAACCTTATATTATAGAGGGAGTAATGAAGAAAAAGACAAAGATGTCACCAACATTTCTGTGTAGTGTGTAGTTCTACCACAGTCAACAGCTACATCAGAATCTCTTCAGACCACAAGAAAGGAAGCGTAAAGTTCATCTACCAGTCCACAGGCTGTCCTTCTTCATTTAAGCAGGAGAGGTTTGCCTCGCAGAGGGAAGGCGAGGGGAGTACTGGAAGGAAAACCAAACAAAAGCACCAGAAGAGAAGCATTTTTCTCTGCTCTTCAAAACTGAAAATCATAGCTAATGTTTAAAGGAACGTGTTGTCAAGTGCCTTATGGCTTCCTCATGATTTGACACTAGCAAAAGTACCGATACACAGCTGTGTGTGAGAGAAAGAGGAAGTTAGAGTGCTTTGTCCCATGACCGCCATCGAGGCAACTATGCGTACGAGACAGAACTTTCTCTAGAGGTCTCCACTGGTGGCCTTTAAAGGAACGGTGCAATAATTCAACATTCAAGATCAGAATTAAAGATTCTTTATTTGTCCCATACCTACTCTAGAAGATCAAAAGTATTGGGACACCTGACATTGACACCAACAAGGACTTCAATGACATTACATTCAAATACATAGACCTTTATATGGAGTTGCCCCCCTTTGCAGCTATAATAGTTTTCACACCTCTTGGAAGGCTTTCCACAAGATTTTGGAGTTTCTGTGGGAATTTGTGGCCATTCATTCTGTAAAGTTTTATAAGATCAGGCACTGATGTTGGACGAGAAGGTCTGGATCACAATCTCCGTTCCAGTTCATCCCAAAGGTGCTGGATGGGGTTGAGGTCAGAGCTCTGTGTGGCCAGTCAAGTTCTTCCACGCTGATCTCATCCAGCCATGTCTTCATGGACCTTCGTTTGTGCATTGGGACACAGTCATGCTGGAATAGAAAGGGTCTTCCCCAAACTGTGACCACAAAGTTGGAAGCGTAAGAATAAGGCCTTGGGTCATTCTCAGTATTACTAAAATCACTGAAAAAAGACATCACCATTAATCATCCGCTGTTATTACATTCATATCACTAAAAGCAACACAAAAATGTTACATCTATGGTACAGAGGTTATATTCAGTAATTCTTGTTTCAGGACAGTTCATTCCTGAACATGAACATGACCATTTGGACCCATTGCGAAATGCAAAATACGAATGTGACAACACCCCCCTCCCCCCGAATATAATCCCCTGTCCTCATCAGATCCCACTCCTGGAGAAGAATCCGAGAGTAAAGGCACCACACTCTGTGCACTTAAATATGGCTACCTCAAATCAAGTATGGGTTTTATTCTACTATTTGCTCTATGAATTTAGCTTAAAATTCAAATTAGAGGAACATTTGCTGAGAAATTACAATTTGGGGTCATGTTATTTTCCTGGCTGAACATTTTCATCAGAAATGAATCTCCTTTGTAGAATGTGGAGTTTGTTCGGACAGGCTACGGGAAGAATATGGTGAAGGTGATGTATATAAGGCGGGAGGGGACGCACCACTACATAATCGAGCTGAAAGCAAACGTCCAGCTGACGCTAAACTCGCACAAAGACTACCTGGTTGGAGACAACTCGGACATCATTCCCACAGACACCATCAAGAACACTGTGCATGCTCTGGCCAAGCTAAAGGGAGTAGGTACAACGTTCTGAGAATGCTGCAAGGCAAAATGATCAGGGATTAATTAAATCACATAATCGAAAAACTTCTCTTCTTCTCTTATTTGTAATCATACTGTTCATTTCCAAGAGATGCAGTAGTCTAAACCCATATTCGAATGACAGTATTGTTACATTTGAGAAATAACAACTTAGTGGAAAGTACTTTAGTGGACTTTTTTATACTTCCAGCATCAATCCAAAAATAAACCTTAAAAGTTTGGGATGTGACCAGTCATAAAGCTATACAGATGCTGTTACCAGCAAAACAGAATAAAATAAAGCACAAAAAATGAAAAAAATGACAAAATATTTTAAGAAACCAACAAACTGAAAAAAGTCACAAAGTAGAAGTAAAAGCGAAAAAGTCAAATCAAGAAGTCAAATCATGAGTAAACATGTGCTGAAAAAATGACATAGCCATTGAAATTTGAGTAACTAGTTACTGTACATCTATACTGTGTGTGTAATTACAGTTATTTCAATGCTATTTCATTATTTGTGCAGATTTCCTGAAGAAAGGACAGATTGTATATAGTAATTTAACATGTTGGACTGCTGGGTTGTCATAGAGATGAGTTATTCAGGGCAGAGATGGGCTGACATTGGTTCTGTTCTTGTAAAAAGTTACCTAAGCACAAAGGCACTACAGGAAACTTTTCGTATTGCAGCATTGCAGTATTCAGCCCTCACTGTGCACTGACATTATAGAGTGGATAGAGTTATCATGATGTTGTCTTTCACCAGGTTAAAAGCATCGAGGGCTTTGCCCTGGACATCTGCCACCATTTCCTGACAGCGTTTAGACACGTGACACGAGCAAAGGTCGACATTGAGGAAGCTCCCTGGAGGAGACTGGAAAAGGTATTGCCATCTCAGACACGAATACAAACACATGTATACATGTGATATGCATAAAATCTGTCTGAAATTTGTGATGGCAGCACTATTTATATCTGTGTGACAGAACGGAGTTGAACATGCCCATGCATTCATCTTCTCTCCAGAGGCCTTTCGCTTCTGTGAGGTAGAACAGTACCTAAACGGTGAGTGAAGTAAAGGGCATAGGAGGGGGCTGGATCCTGGGGGAAACAGAATTCACCAACACAACACATACGATAACAGAAAAGTTGCAGCTGGTGACCTTCGCGATTAGTAAAATCATTTTGATGCAAACAGCGTGAACATAACCACTTATTCAAAGAATGACTGTAGTGATGCCAGGCCTGCAAAAACACACAATCCTCTCTGTTTCTCTGTCAGAGGATTCAGTCGTATTAAATGTTCCTAATAAAATGACATGTTTTGTTGACTTTGTAAGTGATAGCAAGTTATCACTGTCGCTACAAGGAGCACACTTCAGTAAGCTGTTCTGGAAATTCTAGTGCACAATTATAATTTATTTGAGTTTAACATAATAGAAAGATACGAACATAAAATATAGTCCATGCATTTTGCCCATTTTATGTGTGATTTTCCCCCAATATGTTAATCAAACAAACAGCACCTCTGCATTAAAATGTGCAGAAGTGTGATTCTCTAGAGGATGTGTACTTATTTTCACAAAAATCAAAAGCCATCTGATCAGGGCCACCCAGACTTTTGCATTTGGATGTCTGTATATATAACAGGAACCTTAACTTTAACCTAAACCCAAAATCCTAACCCTAATGCTGCTGACAGTTACACCAGATTTATTATCATATTAATTAATGGATCAGTAGATAATCTCTAGGGGACTATCAAACTAAAGTGTGGGCTTTTTTATTGCTCCTGATGAAGTCCAGCCTTAAAAAGGGGGTTTCTATTAAAACCAGCAGTTTACAGAGTTATGACAAATCATAGAAACAGTTAAATGCTTCAGTGGGTTCTTCTCTATGATGGAAAACCTCTGGTAAATGTTTTCTCAAATGAACCTTTTAACAATGGTTCTGTACAGCACCAAAAAGAGTTCCACTGTTGTTACAAGTTAAAGCATACTATTTAGACTTGCAGAACATATAACATATGCTGTGCATCCTCTCAGAGCCCCCAGTGATTTACAGTGGAATCAAAGACATGAAGGTTCTAAAGACCACGCAGTCGGGTTTTGAGGGCTTCCTGAGAGATCGCTTTACCACTCTGCAGGAAGCCAGGGACAGGTTCTTCTGTACCTCAGTCTACGCTAGGTGGCGCTACAACAAGCACCAGGGGGTGCCTTTTGACGATGCATGGTAACCAACAATAAAAACACAAATTGGAATAACTGATAAAGCATAAAGAGGTTTGATATTAGATGCTTACTGTTTGCCTGCTCTTTTGCAGGAGAACTGTGAAGGACACCGTCATTGAGAAGTTTGCTGGACCATATGACCGTGGGGAATATTCACCCTCTGTTCAGAAGACCCTGTACGATACACAAGTCCTCGCCCTGGACAGAGTGCCAGAGGTCAGGCAGGTTGATGGGAATGTTATGGGAATGTTATGGAATGTACAAATCAGGACTGTGATCATGATTTTGAAGGAAATATATTCATCTCATATCTTTGCATCTGTTCTTATAGATGGAGGAGATAGAAATTCTCATGCCAAACCAGCATTACTTTACAATTGACATGACAAAAATGGGACTCTCCAATAAAGATGAGGTTGGTTTCTATGAAACGTTTTGTTCTTTATGTATATTATTCTAAAATCTTTGAAGTGCTGTTAGACAATCTTTTGTATAAAGGTGCCTACATGTGTCTTGGCTTAAAGAAAATAATGGCATAAGACGCATTATGTGGTTCTTTAAAGTCATTTATACATTTTCAAAAGTAAAGGGGGCATTTGGCTGACGGTCTTATCCAGAGCTACTTACAATTAGTCACAGGGACAGTCCCCCCTGGAACAACTGAGGGTTAAGTGTCTTGCTCAAGGACACAGTGGTAGAAAGTGTGGGGTTTGAACCTGCAACTTTGTGGTCATCAGGTTCCCAGGCATGTGTTTTAACCTCCTGGTTACTACCGCCCTCATTGGTTCCTCATTCACTGGTTGGTTCTTATGAGAACCAAAAGCGTTTATTTTATGGCTTTGCTCCATTGGATCCTTTTTGTCACCATGCTACAAAAAGGATCCTAAAACATCACAGGCGCTCTTCAGATTTTGAGAAAGCTTTTCCAGCTTTCAGTGTATGCAGCTCATTTGCAATACAGTTAATGTTTACATATAAAACTGCACCTTAAAATCTTGAGATACTTCAGCATTTCTATTTCTTGCAGGTTCTTCTGCCTCTTGATAACCCAGCGGGCAACATCACAGGGACTGTGCGCAGGAAGCCGCGGGCTAGACTGTGAAACTGATTCAAAAAAAAGGGGCCATCCACAAACAGCAGCATTCTGACTGAATTTTAATCATCTGTCAAAAACAAACAGCTCACCATGAGTATTCACCTTTCTGTTTACTTGAAACAAATCAAAAAAATAAAACAACTGCAAAAATGACACTTCCATGCCTCACTTTATCACACCAAATCTGAAAGCAACGACAGCACAACAGACTGCTCATATTTAACAAATAAAGCTGCATGGAAATATTTACATCATTAATATTGGGCAGTGTGTAAGCTACCATTTAAAAGTCTGGAATCTATTTTTTTTTTTTTAATTAAAACAAATTTTGGTGACATAAAACCACAGGTTCCAGACAAGTATATTTTTAATATGCCAGTGCTGTAAAACTTTTTCAAAGCAGGTTTCAAATCATGATTAAGAGGGGAAGCTGTAACAAAAAAATGTGTCCAGTGATGAACAAAGCTGTAAAGATTTTAAAACAACAAATCTGTACAAAATTAAGATTGAGGTCATAAACAACTGAACCTCCAGAAGTGGATTTCACAAGTGGAGATCAAATCACAAGGCAAAAAAAAAAATGTACACAGAACATTATAGTCTATTATTATTTTAATAACTTTTGCGATATTAAACATCTATAATACTTTTGGCAATTAGTTCATAATTTAATGTTAGTTTTCGAACATAAAATAACAAAATGCATTAATATGGCTAGCCAAACTGAGTGTAGACTTTCATTATACAGAAAGGTCCAAAACCCAGGGTCTTCATTAAATGTCTTGACACTGATTGAAATCATCCAGTAAAATGAATACAGAATTGGTTTAGGGCACTTTTTAGGGGAGTTCACCAAGGAAACGCACTACAGAAATGCAACAAAGACTGGATATTAACTGAATAAACATGCAAGTGATTAATGAATCTCAAGCTTAATATCTAATCAGAACACAATCTTTACTATTTAAATAACAGATGCATTTTTGTTAATTCAAGCACAATTTATTGCAAACTTCTGACATACATCTCAGACTTCGAAGGGATCCTGTGGAAATCACATTTTGTCAAAAATGATCAATACTCCTGCCCCTCCCTGACCTACTCAAAGCACCTCTGACCAGGAACTGACATATAACTGCCATTTTCAGTCCGACGTCAATAACTGGTATTAATAAAGTACAGACTAAGGAATCATTTGTTCCAAAAAAAAAAAAAAAAAGAAGTAGTTATTCTGTCAATCTGATGCCAAAATGAACATGACCAGCCAGTCCTAATCATACAATAACCAAGCAACTTGCACCAAAAACGAACAAACACAATATCAAAAACAGACATTGTGAGAGTCCTTAAGTATATTTAACTAAAACCATAATAAAACCACACATGGGTGTAGGATGGTTACAGTTTGAGCCCTCTCTTGTTCGTGCTGTAAATTACAACTATTCATGACAAATATCTTAAAGGAGGAAAAAAAGGAAACAAGCACCAGAAAAAAAAAAAAAAAGAAGAAAATTTCATAATTTACCAGCCTCTGCCCATAATCACGTTGTCTTTGTATGTACAGCCCGATGAAGCAGTGCTCATTTCCCAATACACCCCAGGAGTAATGCAAGTCTTCCCAAGCAACATCCTACACAAATGTTTAAAATCTTAGTGCCAGACACATTCACGCTTAATCTTTTACATTTACAATTAAAATCTTTAAAAATCGCAAACAGTAAAGAATATTTTAAATGTATGTACAATTTCACAAAAGGGTTTTCTGTTTTAAAAACAAATTTCAAACATAACACCATTAAATCAACGAGACGAACAGAACGACAAAATGTACAACAAAATTCAGACTGAGAAAGACAAATTCACATTAAAGTTTTGTTTCTTTGTCCACAAAGATGCATAAAACGCACGTGAGGACGTGGCCTTGTTTCAGTCTGCAGTTACCCTGCTGTTCCATGGCATGATTGTCTTCCAAGGGGGGCTGGCCTGTCCTGAGTGCTATGAGGGATTGCTTTTTGAGTGTTGGGTCTGAAGTGGCTTCACGTGGTATTCATAAATCTTCAATGCCGGACCCAGTTTTATCGAGAGTCCGGTCAGAACGTCATTACGAGTCATTAATAAAAGAGATTTGCCATCGATTTCCTGCAAATAGAAATATTTTTGGTTGAGGTTACGTGAAACTAAAAGTCTGCAGAAAACTACTAATACTACAGGACTTCAATTGCCCCAACACTTGTTCTACCCCTAAGCTAACGGAAATAACGGCCAGATGATAATGGTGGTCTGTCCTAACCACTCCACATCACCTTTCTAATGTAATGCAAAAAGAGCAAAAAGAGCCAAAAGGGGAGGGGGGGGTTAAATTCCTGTCAATCCTTTCTTTTACTAAATACAATCATATATTATCCACTTGTTTTGGATATTTTGTTTCCAATTTCTCAGTCAATTTTCATCTTAGTTTCATCACAAAACCACTGTAATTGCATTTTAATTATATCTCCATCAGCTATAACAGTAAAACCTCTTGCCTAATATTGGGTGATATTTCATTATTTTATTATTTTATGAGTAAAATTTGAAGTGTTGGTCTTTTTTGTAGACGGAAAAACAGGCTTTACACTTTTCACATTTCATGACATCAAAACAGAAGCCAGAAGTGCAGACTCAAAGCAATTAATGCAAACAGTAAACTTAATATAATTGTGACTTTGTATTTCATGAAATGTGTAACTACGTATTCTGAATTGCATTGCAAAAAATAAATAACTGTTGAATTCTAAAAATTTAAAGGTGCTATATAAACACATATTCTTCGTATTATTACTACCTGATCTTGGAAAGCGTTGGCCTGTTCTTCAAATCCAGTAGCTTTAAAATAATTGACGACATCTGCTACTGCCCAGTGGGCCGGATCTGGAAGCTGCCCGTTCTCCACCGAACTGTAAAAGCAAGAGGAACGCTGCATCAGTCACCACATATAAGACATTAGCCAGTTCATTAACCTTATTGAAACCATGCAATAAACTACTTCAAAATTAATTAACACTTACGTACACATTGGGAAAAAACATGACACTAAAATGTTTATCATGTCTGAATGATGAGCACAATATAAAAACATTTGGTCTGCAATTCAGAATAGAAATCAAGACTCAACTTAAAAAACACAGTATACAGCAGGACTCTCACTCACTTTTTGAGCCATCTTTAATGCAGATTGAATTACATAAGATGAAAAGTCAAAGATATAGGAAAAAAAAAGACAAAAGCTTGTATTCCTGGCGCTGGAATTAATGGACATAAAAAACGAAGGTAGTATAAACAGAGAAAATGTTTCTTTAGGAATGAAGTGTATCTGACAAGTTGCAGATGTAAGTTAGGGACATCACAATATGTTTGGTGGGCCTTAGATTTGCAAACCATTCCTGCAATTAATTGCATTCAGAGATTATTTTTAGATGTCCAATTGTTTGCTTATGCTAAAAAAGGCAGTAAAGGATTGTGAAGTGGACCACTTTCTACCCTGATTGGCTTGTATTGTGCTGGACAGTCCTAAAACTTCAGTGTGAACAGCAGGGAGTAAATTGCATACATATTATATATATTTAAATTGTTAAAATTTCAAAACATGCCTTTCACTCCCCAGTTCTCAGTATAGAGTGAAACTAAACTGCAAAACAGTTCGT
>JBBPCX010000038.1:13839135-13859034 GCA_037974365.1 Hydrocynus forskahlii
TGATGTCATATATATATATATATGACATCACAAAAACACTGAATTCAAAACGAACTGTTTTGCAGTTTAGTTTCACTCTATACTGAGAACTGGGGAGTGAAAGGCATGTTTTGAAATTTTAACAATACTTGTTAAGATTAAACAAACTATGTAAAAGTTAATGAAATGGGCCCTTTTTAACTTAAAGGAGAGAGAGTGAGAGACAGAGAGAGCGAGTGAAAGAGAGAGAGAGACCATGCTTACATACCTTTTGGAGTCCATCGAACCATTTGCCTTGGTTTCCATGACAGCTGGAAAAACACAGACAGGCCATTAAGAAGCTGCCAGGACTCAAAATTAACAGTGTCCCTTTATCCCCAGCACAGGATCTGCGACACGTGCTGCTCTCTTCACTTAAATACTAACGACCAAATTGAAGCCTGAATCCCAATCAAAACAACTCAATCAAAGGCCAAAAGCCACAATTTTCTCTGCTCTAGAACCTCTTTTCTGGTTGGACTGTTCAGCAATGCTTCAAAATGGATTTATAAGCCGTGTAGTGACCGCTTCTATATGTAAACACATCAGAGCTAATTTTAACTGTCCGTGTTACAGAGTAGGGTAACTTAGCAACTACCTCAAGAGAAGGAAACCAATTCATCAAGAACGGAGCCTTAAAAACAAAACCGCAATCACAAAACATCTCGCAGGAAGGCAACTTATCTGGAACTGATATGCTTTTGGCCTTGGTAATCACCTCTAAATCTTCACACGATTAAAGACATCTCTACAGTTTAACACAAAGAGAGCAACTAATTGCTTAGCAACATGTTTGATCAGCAGTTGTTGTAAAAATGAAGAATTAAAATAGAAAAGTGCAGCCGTTTGAGCCACACATGATACACACTCTAAAAACTCTTTAACACAAACACACTTTTTTGTCAGACCACAAGAGAAGTGCAAGACTGTTCAATTAGAATCTTTTAGACAATTATAATCACTTAGAACCTTATCACACTGCCTGAGTTAACTAGAATGCTACACTGTTTGCATTAAAAGTTAAACAAAATGTGTTAACCTTAAGTGAATGCAAATATTAAATGAACACACTATGAGACTGGTTACACTTTGCAGTAACAAGTGGTCATGTCTGAATCATAACTGAATACATTTTGACTAGATTTAGTTTACAAAGTGTGAAGGCATGAGATCAGATTTTACCTTCCTCCTCTAAAGTGCAAGAAGGCGCTTTGTTTCAGATTACCTCCAGTTTACAATTCCTAGTCTATCCTCTCACCTATCCTCTTTGGTAGAAGTGCTTCCACAAATGGTAACTGATGCTGTCCTGTTTGTCACTATGGGTGATGATAGGCTGGTTTAGGTCACTTTTGGACAGAATGTTGTTGCATTCAGGTCAGTTTCGTACTTAAAAGTTGATGTATTTCAGGGACAGGCAGATCAGCTTCAAAAAGTAGGGCTTTCAACCACTTTTTCCTCAAACTGAGTGCAAGATGCTGAGCAATTCACTTGAGTGGTCACTTGATCAGTATCAATTATGAAAAAATGAACTGACTAAAGTCTACAGTCTTGATGAATCAGCTTAGCCAGTAAATTTCAATTTAAATGGTAAACAGAGAAGATGCAGGTCATTTTAAAGCTGCATTCATTATAAACATTCTGCACAAGCCTGGGCTGTTGGTGCTCAGGTCACTTTTGTGTGCACCACTGAAAGTGAGGAAACCCACACCAGCAATGCGCATGTGGTTACAGTTATAAATGCTCTGCACAAGAAGTAATATTACACATTTGCTGTTTCAATTTTATACATGATTACTAATCACTGGGAATGTTTGTTCAGGTTACATTATACACTGTGTACGTAACTGAAAAACACAATGTATGAATAATGAATGTCGAAATTAAGGTCTACAAGTGTTTATGAGGAAAATTTGACCTATGCAGCACAACACATTTATGTATAAGAAAAAGCTAATCCTAAAACTCATTAAACACAACGTAACCAAGAGTGAGGGGTGCAAGGTACTAACAAGACCAGTTTTGTCTGTACGTCTGGTTCAACACAGTAAATCCCAGAGTCGAAATGATTAACTTTACTTTTGGGACTATTATCCAGCAAGTGTGAAGTGATATGACAAAAATATTATTAAAAGCTACCAATGTATAAAGAAGCCTGACTGGGTACCTGTTTGTCACCGATGAATGCAATGTTTCATTTGATGTCCTCAGCTCAAACCTCATGGTATTCCCTCCTCATCAGTGGCATTGTTTTCTGTGTTCTCTGCTGTTGGTCGTCTCTAAGGTGTGTCTCCGTGAGTAAATGAGCTTAAAGTAAAACACAACAGTTTTGTAATGTCAAACATTATTCTATGCCAAAGATAATCTTCAGTGTAGGTAAACTATATTTCCAAAAGTTTGTACACAAATGTTTCTTTTGAAACCAAAGGTATTTAAAGGAGTTTACTGCAGTAACAGACTCTATGTTCTGAGGAAGCCTATACACTTCATAGCATAACATTACTATGAAATGTTCCATCAAGGACACTCAAACCCACCCCAAATGTCCTTGATGGAGCTTTTTACCCTTCTACTCCATGCTTGGCATCAGGGATGGTGACCTTTGGCTAATCTGTGGCTGACACAGTGTCCCAATCAACCGCCAATGGAGATTCTATGGAGACTATACTGTGGAAACTAATTAAATAGGATTTGTGGACATACAAACATATATTAGTAATCACTGATTATTGGAACATTCTGGCTTTGTGAAAATCTCTTCAAACAAATGAAATTAAATCATTTTATTTAATACCATCTTTTTTCCAGATGATGTAAAGGAAAGAAAATTATGGACTGTGGAGGAAAAACGTATGGAATCATTATAAAAAAAATACCGGAAAAATGAGTTTTATTCTATTGGTTATGCTGTTTCTACTTCTACTTCTTTTTTTGTAAAGGGTTACCTTATCTTATTATATCTTATCTAACTTCATCCATACAGAACTATTACTCTGTCTTTCCCTCATAAATACACAACTTGTGGAGGTTGTTCTCTTAAAAATAATGCAGAAATGGATACGTCTTAAAAGATGCAACAGAACTCTTTCTGTGATGGGACAGAAACTGATTTCTAGTCATCTAGCCATCAGAAGTCCAAATGTAAATACTTGTGTATACAGTGTATTAATAAAAAAACCTCCATGTGTCATCCAAGTTAACTTTTTTGTTGCTATAAAGCAGGTGAATTTGGCTAGAGAAGAAACTGCCATGGGGGGGGGGAACGAAGAGATGATGGTATAAGAGCTGAGAGTCAGAAGAATAACGATGTTAGCCAGCTAAGCTACTCTCTGCTTTACTGCTGCCTGCCCTGTTTCACTTCTAATTAAACTCGCCTCGCTTACCTCTACAGTTAAACTGCACTTTGTTCAAGACAATAAAAAATATGTCCACAAAACAGATACCTTTTTGAGTCCCTCGTAGCTCAACAAACCAGCTTTTCTCTTGCAGCTCTGCTAAATTTGACACAATCCGACTTTCCTTCCGGCAAAATCCTCCTACGCACTCAGCCCCTCAGCCAATCAGAATACAAGAAGGCTGGACACCGGCCCCGGGAATTTTGGGAGTTGTAGTTCTTTTGGGAAAAACCGTTTTTGGTCGTTTGTTTGGTTGTCTGTTTAAATTGACAAGTGCACTTATGCGTAAATGAAAATGAAACTTACTTTTGTCAAGTACATTTGTATTGCTACAGAAAAATGCATTTGGAATTCAGTTATGACGTCCTAAAACAATCTAAAGCACAGCAATGAATGTTTATTACAGTCCCTTTCGTGTGAATTCACATATACTATATGGACATATGTATTGGGACGCCTGACAAAACACCTACAGGGATTTTAATGAGATTGCATTCAAATACATAGATTTTAATGTGGAGATGGTCCCCCCTTTGCAGCTATAACAGCTTCCACTCTTCTTGGAAGGCTTTCCACAAAATTTTGGAGTGTTGCTGTGGGAATTTGTGCCAATTCGTTCTGTAGAGCATTTATGAGCTTAAGCGCTGATGGACAAGGCCTGGCACGCAATCTCCGTTCCAGTTTATCCTATAGGTGCTGGATGGGTTTGAGGTCAGGACTCTGTGTGGCCAAATTCTTCCACACTAATATCATCCAACCATGTCTTAATGGATCTTGCTTTGTGCACTGGGGCACAGTCATGCTGGAATAGAAAAGATTCTTCCCCAAACTTTCCACAAAGTTGGAAGCATGGCGTTGTCCAGAAATGTCTTGGTATGCTGAAGCATTCAGATTTCCCTTCACTGGAAGTAAGGAACCACCCGAATTCAATCATTGAGGTGTCACACTACTTTCATCCATATTGTGTTTCTTATAGAGCCAAGTGAAAAAATAACCTAAATAAATAATACAAGGCATACTACAATTAGTTCAAAAAGTCTGATGCTCTCCAGTCACGACCACTACAATTTAACGTTTACACGAAACTGTCTTAACATTTTGTAACTAAATAATTGCCATGTTGTTGCAGGGCTTGAAGGATTGGCCAATTTGAAAACTGTAACTACAGATAAGATGCATGACGATTAAGACGTCAAGGTAAGTGTTTAATGTGAATGAAAGTGGAGATGTACAATAACTTTTAAAGTGTAAAAGTGTACACTTTTGGGTGTACAATTGGGTCAGTATCTATAAAAAGACCCCAATAATTTTAGAGGCCTCAGTGCGGTCACCCTGTCCCCCCCAAGAGTGAGCATTAGCCGAGGATTTTAAAAACAACACAGAAATAGAAAGCATTTTCTTTTATTTGTTACAGTGACATATCATTTGATACATAAAATATGCTACAGCGAAGAGGTGTACACATCCCTTAAAAATACATGTAATAATATGGGGAAAGGGGCAGCTTTCTAAATGACATTGTGCAAATTATCATACAAACTAAATACATAGACATTGTATACTATAGCTCACACCGACAAGTGAAATAACTAAATCATTTTTTTTTAAATATTGTTTTTTGGGAGTGTCCAGTGCTAAACATTCCAATGAAATAAATAAAACACATTGCCTTCAACTAGAACCTTCAAAGACATTTCAAAAAAATGTCAGAAAGGGCAGTTTGACAAAAAGAATGTTACATTGATAAGCCATCTCTTTAACATTTATAAATAAAATCCGTAAAGAAAACAGACATATGAAACACAGCCATAAGGCTGACCGTCCAGTCAGCAAAACAATGTTTTTGTGCTGGATGTGAATGCCACTTTGTAACTACCATTTGGCTTTACACACTAGCTCCAACTGCCTTTTGGTTTAATGAATGAAATAAGCGGTGTGTTTGAGAATGTAAGGTGACTTAAAAGAGAGGAGAAGCAAAATGGACATAGTTCATGACAATTTTTTGCAGTTTCAAAACAACAAGTTAAGCTGTTGCACTTAAACCAGATGACATGGCTTCACAGAGGAACAGCCTGTCATTTTCATGCTGGTGTATTCATCTTTTACTGGAAATAAATATTTCTATGTAATTAATCATTAAAATACCAAAACATAGTATGCCTAAAAATGACAAATGGTACATTTTACTGATATGTATTGGTCTAGCAGTTGGGGGGTTTGCCATGTGTACGCTCTGGCTGATACGGTGTACCTTTCTGATGATTGAAAAGAAGAGGAAAACAAAAACAAACAAACAAACAAAATCATGCTTTCAACAGTTTTTATTCTTCACACACACACACACACACGCACGCACGCACGCACGCACACGCATGCACGCGCACACACACCCTAGAATCTGCACGCACGCACACAAACTGTGGGGGTGTAAATTTGTGGTACGTCATAGACAGTGTGAAGCTTAAAAACTGTATTAACATGTAACATACAAAAGATGTTGCTGGCAAGAACAAGCAGCACCAATCCTTAAAAAAGTGCATCATCACAGACAAAAATTAAAACATTTGCTTCACCACAAATAAGAGTAACTGGCCTCTTCCCTTTTCATAAATATATTAAAAAAATCTGAATAACATCAGGAAGAACACATCATTCTTGAAAATGATGATAGATTCTGAAATAGAACAGAAAAAGACTAAGAGTGTGGTCTGGTGCTTCGTGTTGCAGCTCAAAAGAGAATCTGCACTTCGTGCCTATGTATAGCTTTAGTGCAAACTGCACACAGAGAAACATGGCACTCATGAATCCCTCTCAGCCTCATGGAATGAAGAAATGTCAAATAGTTGAAACACGTGATGGTCATAGCTTCACTCTCACCTTTGAAGGAGTGCAAAACAAAGGAAAAAAAATCCCAAATGTAAGAGCCCTAGGAGAACCCTCTTCCCACTAAAACTCCAGGAATTCCTTCGCACACTTTTCTGTGTCTGAGATCCGGATCTCCTCCTCTTCATAATCATCAAAGTTGCTTGTGTCACCTGGCCCTCTGCACTTTGGTATGATGGGTGCCTCCACCTAAAAATGAATGAGAGACACTAACTTGACAGATGTTTCATTTACACCAGGACCATAACCTTTTTGTCACCAGACCAAGAAGACACTCTGGTGGCAATTAATATATAGAAAGTTCTGTTGTTCTTGAAATAATGGGAATAGCAGTTAAAAACTATGTTGTACAGTGAGCACTACTTTATAACAGGTAATTAAGGTCCATTCAGCATTAATTTTACATACTTCTTATTTAAAAATGTGTGTGCTGAGTCTGGATGGGAATCTGTGTGCTGAGTCTGGATGGGAATCTGTGTGCTGAGTCTGGATGGGAATCTGTGTGCTGAGTCTGGATGGGTATTTTCAGTGAAGTTTACCACAGCAGATCTGTGATGTTTATGAACAATTCACAGATGATAAGAAATCATGGTATAAATGAAGGAGATGGGAGTGGCAACTCTATTTACATACTGCCTTCTCTTAACCCAAAAAAACCCCAAAGAAAAATAGTTCAAACTGTACAATTTTTAAAAAAATGTAAAATGATTTTAGCCATTGATTATTTTCCCCTAATAATCAAGGTTGCTGTTTTTAAATGATGGCAGTGTGCCATTTTCATCTCAACATTTTTCTGTGATCTGACATGTTTTAATTTATAGAATCTTGTGGTTGAGAAAGGAGAGTACATTTGTTTTTGGCTTCATTTAAACTACAGAGAACACATGTAAATGGCTCTTTGAGTGCTTCCATAGTTAAGAAAACTAATTTTCCACAGAATAACGAATTTTTACAGGCATGTTGATTTGCACAGGATTTTCATAACCTAAGATTGTTCTGACAGCTCATTTTATAGAAGACAAAATGTGCTGTGGGAAGTACACAGCTTGTTAAAAGAATGAAATTACTGAGAAAAGGCCATGACATTACCTCATCTCTCAATGTAAACTGAAATGTGTCCAAATTGTGTTTAAGTCTTTTTATAACAGGGTTGTCACTGTTTCCCATTAATCAAACTTGAATCATTGCTAAAGATTTTGTCTATTTAATAACACTGGAACTGTGAAAGAAGTAAGTAAAATACTGGGGATATACAATGGGGCATACCTTTCTCTCATAAATGGCAATCCAATCTGTCGTAGCAAACCACTTGTGGTTTTTAATGTCGTTGACCCCATTCTTTAGATTCCCAAAGCGCTTTGTAAGGTCAACTTGAAGAAGATTCCTCAGCAGGTCCTTTAAATCGGAACTGAAGTGAGAGGGAAATCGTACCTGTGGCCAACAGACAGAAATGTTGACTGATTTAATGTTTAAAGGAATATCATTTTCCTCTCCTGAAAGTTGCTTTTGAGAAAACAAAGTAGTTCCCGAAATGTTATCAGCTAGATAATTTGAAACATGCCACGAGACCATACCACTGTTTACCTTGCCAGATACAATTTTCTCATAAATCTGGATGGGCTGGTCAGCGAAAAAGGGTGGGTAGCCTGCTGCCATTTCGTATATAAGAACACCAAGGGCCCACCAATCAACAGCCTTATTGTAGCCCTATAGACAAAGAAAGACCATAATAATACCCATTACACAGCCAACTGCTGAAAGAATTATAGATATAAAAACATGAATGAGTAGGATGGTTCATTTATTCAACCTTGCTAAGGATAATCTCCGGAGCCAGGTATTCAGGTGTTCCACACAACGTCCAGGTTCTGCCTTTTACTCTTTTTGCAAAACCAAAATCTGTGACCTATGACAATTATAGTTAAAAATAAAATGTATATAATTAGTAGGTACACTTGGATATTTGGTCAATTCCTACATAACCTCTAAAATCCTTAAAGTGTGTATGTGGGCCAGCAGGCCAATAGCATCAATTGCTCACTCTCACAGTAGTTAGCAAATTATTTATAGTAGTTTCTTATGCTTAAAACACAAATAACATAAGGATAAGCATAAGGTTTAAGGGGTTAAGACAATTTTACGATTAAAACGGGTGACAAATTAAGATTTTAAATGGGGTGATACTGAGAAATACGAATTTTATACCTGGATGTATCCATGCTGATCAATGAGAAGATTCTCAGGCTTCAAGTCTCTGTATATAAGGTCTAGAGAGTGGAGGTACTCAAATGTGAGGACGATCTGAGCTGCGTAGAACCTTGCATGGTGCTCGCTTTGGACAGAAAGATTTGGAGTATAAAATAGGATGTTAACAAACATGAGTGCAGAGAGACTAAACCAGAGAATGGATGAGTATTATTGAGTATTAGACTCGCAAAAATTATCACCTGAATCTTCCGATTCGTCTAAGGTGCGAGAACATTTCTCCACCAGGGACATACTCCATAACCATATATAGGTTTGAGTTATCCTGTAATGTCAGAATATTATTGATGAATGAACTCATGCAAACCACAAAGGTACCAAGATCATTACACTTTTAGCTGAAAGCTCAAATTGTTGTCTTATAGGGATGACTGTTTATCTCTACTGAGGGATCCCACCCACCCTTCTGTAACACAACAGTTACTGTCCGAAGCTTTATCAGTAACGTACCTTGAAAGCATATTCCAATCTCACGAGGAAGGGGAAAGAGACTGCCTGTAATATTCTCTTCTCATTTAACGTATGCTCAATTTGTTTCAGTTTTACCACCTTTCAAACAAGAAAAAAGAAACAGGTACAACTTCACTCATGTCATGTTCTTGATTAAGAGTGTATGAAACACTGACAGTCTGAGGTTACGCCACAAGTTGTCTTTAACACTAAATACAAAAACGGACACTGCTGCCTTATATCAATCTAAACTTATTCAGGGCCCCTCATTTGCAATGAGAACAATAGACACGGGGGGGGGAAATATGGAACTGTTTTTGTTCCTTCACCTAGTGCAGGTTAGAAAAACAGTCTCATGGTGCCTTTGGCACAGTTTCATCATGTTCTAAATCATACCCAAATGTTATATATGAACTCCACTGAATTAAACTACAGTAACACATCAGGATCAAGAAAAAAGTTTAATCAAAGAAAATTAAGAGTAATAATTTCTTAATGACTCCAAATTTACTGTTGTTGCATAGTGTAAACATCTAACAAATGTGGCACAGGGGACACAAATTCTAATAGTAGCTCTCTAAAACCTACCAATTTTTACTATATTAGCAGAGTAAATACTTTTTGAAGGTTTTGTTCTAGGCTATTGTGTACCAGGCCTTCTGAGTGTTACAAAATCAAATCAATGGGGAACAAAGTGTAGGTGTACTCTTTGAGGTTTTACTCAGAACACAAATAAGTTTCCATTTACGGTGAATGCCGACACTGAAACCTTTCGATTGGTTAGGCAAAAGTCTACTGGTCAAGTTTCCATCGGTGTACTCACTTTTTGCTTGTCCAAGATCTTCATAGCATAGTATTGCTCTGTTCCTTTATGTTTCACTAACATAACTCTTCCAAAAGAGCCTGTACCAAGAGTTTTCAGTCTTTCAAAGTCATCAAGGCATGTTGTGCTCTGCAGATATCAAATAAAGGAGCATTTAAAGATTTGAAAATGGGAATGTGACATGAAGACAAACAAATAACAGTAAAAAAAATTTTTTTTTACCTGTGGAGGACATTCCCATTTTCTCAAGAAATCCTCTTTGGCTTTGGCTAAAAATTCTTTCACTAAAGAAGACATAAAATAAATCAGCAAATGTGGTTTTGCTGTGTTATAATGATGTACTGCATATTCACTGCACATCAAGCATGCACTACTTAAAGCATTAAATTACATTTAATAAAAACACACAACTCTCATTCTCTCACTATTTATACACACAAACACACACACACACACACACACACACACACACACATTATGCAGTACATGCATATTCAGTACAGGTATCAACCCACAAGCAGAGCTGATCTACACATTAAACTAGACGTGTCTGCCCACTGTCAAGGAGACCGAAAGTGACAAGAATCACATTTCACTAGAAACTGCGAGACCAAAAAATGTCTCAGGTGGATCTGGTCAGTTAATAGAAGAAAGGGAACTTTTTGTGCTTATAAGTTAATGGGCTTTTTTTCCTAATAAAACAGACTGAGAAAGGGCCTGCTATTGCCGCACAAGGGAGAGGAGCTGCCGTCCTTTACATTTACAGCATAAATTATTTCAGAACACTCTCTGTATTCACAGGTTTCTTGTTGCAGGTCCACTTTGTTAACCCAATACTGACACCTCAATTTCAACAATGATTCTTCAGTAATACCTGTCTTTTTATTACCTTCTTATTAATTACAAATTGAAAGTGAGTGTGCCTTAACCCTGAAGCGATTCTGTGGTTCTGGATGGAGGCTTCTTTTTTATTTTACTGATTTCAAAATGAAAGCTCATTCAGAGTGTCCATCAATTATGTCTTCTACTCGTAGCCAAGCTGCTACTTAAGAAAAAAAAAAAAAACTAGTCAAAACACCAACAGGCCCAAAAATATGCTACAAACATTCCCATTTTTATTAGTTTGTCCCACTGGCTTGTTAGAATTTATCCCGCTGGCTCAGTAATATTTATGCAGCAAACAACCTATTAAATGCTACTTAATGGCTATATCAATTTACAATCCTTTCTCTTTATGAATGCACTGAGCTGTCATTTAAACTCTGATGTTCTCTGAGACAGTGGGCAGCTTAAGAAACATGAGCATACCAAAAGCTTCTACAGTTCACCACGGTTTGCAGGAACATTCACCCACACAGATGGGAGAAAGAAGAGAAGGGGGGGGAAAAGAAGAGTGGAAAGAAATGTTTATGCATGTCAAGATTTACAGTGCTCATTATAAATCATTGACGTTTAATACTATATATAGTTTGTTAACAGTTATTTCGACATTGACCCTTGCGATACAGACATCGCAAATTTGTAAATGAGCTCCGAACAAATCAGTGACCTTCTGATTGTGTGCTGTAAGCGTCCTGACCAATCACAGTGGTTCCAGATGAGAGTTTCAGGGAGTTTGAATGAATCTAGGCATTCACGTGATCCAACAAACGTGAATAATATTGGTCTAAATAATGTAGGTCAATTTTATGTCCCATTTTGCACAATGTATAGCAAAATATATGCACATAAACATAAAATGAAACAATATTTCCATAATACTGCCATTAAACCCTAAAGAACTGAGATATTTCTAGAGAATTCTGAAATGCATGCCCTAAAGTTCATTAGTGATAACTGTAAGAGTAACGGTCGGTGTGTACATGAGAAGGAAACACAAGTCTTCCTGCCTGTGAGCAGATACCTCTGCACTAACCGCAGAGAACAAACTCGTCAGAGGCAAAGATCAACGTCTGCAGAAATACATATTATGACCAAGTCACGCTTCTCAAACTTGTTTGTCTGCATTTGCTCTTCCACAGTAAATAACCAAAACACGGTGAAGAAAATATTTAACGTAGAAGGTCCGTAAACGGGAGATGAAGGGAACAGAAAGAAAATGAGTTAACATGCACCACAAACTCTGAATAAGCCATTAAAATGATTGCTTGTAAAAACGAATTCCCCATGCAGGCCAGGTTTATGCTTATTTCTGCTACTTACTGTGCTCACAGTTTAAGCCACTGCACAAACTGAATTGATTAAATAGAGCACTTAATGCAAAGATGCTGAGTAACTAGAAATTAACTCGGACATTTAATGAACAAAGATTAACAAGAAGTTGCTTAAATTAACTGGAAAAACAAGTTACGAAGCAAAAACAGAGGTGCTTGGTTCCCTTTAGGCTACACAGTATCACCTTATGCTTAGTAAGGAAGCACCTTACCCCACCTTGACTTGAACTTAAATACATGGGGATTTCATTTGATACTGCAATTTTTTTTACCTTCTAATCTGTTACTAAAAAACAGCCTGTTATTAATTAGTAACTGGCATTCCTGATGAACTACTCTGAGGCCTGTTCTGTAACAAAATTGCACTCTTTGCTTCTCAGAAAGGCTCAAATCTCACAAAACTGCCCCAGCACTGCAATAAGTGCTACAAAAAGCGCCAAATCTGCTCCATCTCACTTACTTGTTCCATCCCAAATGAGGGTGTACTCTGAGATATGTGGCCCATCACTCTCTTGAGATTTATCCTGATGTCCCTTGCGATACTTGTAAAAAAAGCGACTGGCCAGTGTGTCCAGCCTTTGCAGGGCAGAGTTGGTGCCCACAGACTGGCCAAAGTTTTGATCCCTCGCCTGAGCCATTGGCTGGTATGTTGTAGCGCTTTGCTGCCCTACAGCCGCCTGGTAAACACACTCTGTGTCAACTGCAGGTTCTGAAGCCCTGATGAATGATAGATACTTCCTGTTTGTGATGCTTGCCTTGGCTTAGTGCACTACTGCTTTGTCTTACCGCATACAGTGCTAGTTACACTTCCTGTTTAAGATAACCAGCTTAATAGCTGTAACTGAGGGACGACCATTCTGTGCGTGTTTATCTAACTGTTCAAACGGTCCCTTCAAACTGAACTGGTCATTCTATCAATGATCACCACCAGAAAGTTACAACAAAACACACTCTAGGCTGCGAAGTGGGAAATATGGCAATATTTTACTGTTGTCTGATAAATGTTATTATAATAAGGTTTACTGAGTGCATAAAAAATGTTGCAAGTTCTTGAACTGTGAACCTGTTTACTTGGATTAGGAGCAGCACCAGTATGTGATATTTACATAAAAATCATTGCACCCAAAGTTTTATTAGCAAATGTCAAATGTGGTTTTAAAATGTCATGTATTGTGAAAATGGGACATTTTTTCCCCAAACCAGTTACCCTTAAATATATTACATAATTATTACTGAAATGTTTTTCAAACTGTGTTACATTTCTGAAACATTCATGGAAATCTCATGACATGACAGATTTTATGTTCATTGTGATTTTCTGGAACAAGACAAATGTATTGCAAAGTTGAACCTATGTGTTGCATGTGATCGCTATTTGGCCCACAAGCTCTAATGCTGAGCTGAGGAGAACAGAACACCAGAAACAGAGAAGTGAATAAACCAGATTTACCCCTGAGGAAAGAGAACAAACTATTTCTAAGCAAGAAAACATTATAATCAATAGTTAATCATGTCAAATGACTACTAAAATATCTCACTGGGTTTTACCTGTTTCGCCTATTTCAAATCACCTGAAGAAAGAGACATTTTTAAAACTAAATATTCAGTGCAAGGGTCAACATTCATGTATATTCATAAATAAAGGCAGCATAACTGACAGGGAGCAGTGAGGAATGATCTTAGATCAGCGTCCTTCCTCTTAGATACCTGATTAACATGGGCCCAGGAGTCCAACTCCTGATAATTTCATACGTGCAGCTCAGAATTAGACAAATGCTCCTAATCATGTTAAATGGTCTGTGGAATCTAAAACAACAATCAAATCAATCAGCAAAGCGCTCTCACTCCACAAGTTACTTACAGGTGGAAAATACGGCAATGTTTTATCATTATCTGATAAATGCTGTTATCATGACACACAATATGTTTACTGAGTCCATAAAGCATATTGCCAGTACCTGAAGAACTGCCAGTTTGACTATAAAGAGGCAAAATTAGTCCTGTTTACTTGGATTAGGAGCAGCACCGGTATGTGATATTTACATAAAAATCATTGCACAAAGTCTTAATAGGAGTGTTCAAAAGCAGTATTATTAGTCTGTTTTTAAATATTGTAATGGATCATGTATTGTGAACATGGGACATTTTTTCCAAACCAGACACCCTTAAATATTTTCCATAATTATTACTAACATGCTACTCAAACTGTATCACATTGCTGAAATGTTTCCTGAAATCTCATGACATGACAGATTTCATATTTAAATGAAAGCTAAGGAAGTTATTTGTTTCTATTAAATATTTTTACCTTTGTGCTTTAAAATACCAGCTTAAAGATCCTCTCTAATATATTTCATATCGTCGCTGTCGGTCTGAAACCTCATATGTCCAAAATTGCTATTTTTCAGGAAACTCAAAAAACTATGTATATTCTAAATAAATGAATACTGTGTGATCAAAATTGGTATAACTATTTTCAACACTTTTCATTGGTCAATAATTTCTAAATTTTACAGACCCACGCGGAGACTGGCCAATAGTATCGATTGATGAAAAAAACCCCAACAAAGACCAAAAGTGGAGTTACAAGGATTCCGCCAGAAAGCGACGATAAAGTATTTTATACAAGGTATAAATCAAGACGTTTTATTCAAGGTATTTGACGGGTTGTTATCTATATGATATCAAAGGTGACAGGATGTGTTGTATGCATCTAAATCACAACCCACATCTAACTAAACCCTCATCCATTCAGTTCATAGAGAAAAATGTATTTGAGTATACTTTTGCTTTGAATCTATGACTGTATTTTGTATTAAGTCTCTAAATATAGTTTGTATTAAATTTGAATATATTTTGTAATAAATCTCTGAGTATATTTTGGTTGCTACAGCTGTTGGTGTCTAAAGTGCAACCTTGCAGAAGAGAAAAATATCCTTAATATCTTACAAGTACAGACCTCAGATCCTGTAAACAATGACCACTGTTTGCTTTCTATTTCATGGGGTCTCATCTTTAGCCTCAAGAACAGAATGATCTCAAATGCATACCAAAGAGATCAAGACTAAGGTGCAGATGTGTGAGGTTGGATTTCCTATGGTGATTTCCACATAATCACAGTGGTCTAAGGCAAATTAATTCATTGCAGTCCTAATCATGGAAGGACAAATGAATAGACTAAACCACAACTGACCACTTTTACAACGTTTTCTTTCTTGATTGGACATTTACAACAGAATATACAACATCATGACTGACCTTTTAAACTAATTACCACCTTCAGCATCTGTCCAAACCTTTAACTTTCGCTACATAAAAGAATGAATGAAATATGAGTGCTCTTTCCCAGGCTAACTGGAATAGTGTCAAACAGTTCATAATATTAGCTAGTTAGCCAGACTGAAGTTACTTGCACAAATACATTCAATAATGGCAGTTTTATATTATTACTATTACACAAAATCAACCTTGGTAGTGGCCACATTTCCAAGATGTACGTTAGCACACCTGGATGAGAGAAGTTAGTTAGGCTGAAGGTTTTTGCAGAAATACATTGAACTTACAAAATAACGGCAGTTTTAAAGTATTACAATTACACAATCCCCTGACAAACAATTGAATGCTTTTATCTGCAAGGCTGTAATATATAAAAACAACCTTGTTCACAGCCAAATTTCTAAGGTTTACGTTAGCACACCTGGCAGCTAGACTGGAGGATCTTACTCAAATACATTAAATAATGGCAGATTTTAATTATTACGATTACACAATCACAAAAAACTGAATAGTTTTATCTGCTATGCTACGCGTTTTTTGGGTTGCTTTTTGGTGGACAAATTGCTAAGGTTAATATGAGCACACCTGGCTGCTCGACTTAAAGTTCTTATACATTCAGTAATGGCAATGCATTCAATAATGGCAATTTTATATTATTATAAAACAATCCCCTGACAAACAATTGAAAGCTTTTATTTGCAAGGCTGTAATGTTAAAACAGTCTGGTTCATGGCCAAATTTCTATGATGAACGTTAGCACACCTGGCTGAGAGCACTTGGCTAGACTGAAGGTTCTTGCAGAAATACATTAAATAATGACAGTTTTACATTATTATACAATACCATATACAGTTGGGTGACTTCATCTGCTTTTATCCGCAAGGTTGTAATGTTAAAACAACCTTGTTCATGGTCCAATTGCAATGATTAACGTTAGCATGCCTGAATGAGCAATTGGCTAGATTGAAGGTTCTTGCAGAAATACATTCAACTTACCAAATAATGGCAGTTTTATATTATTATTACACAATCAATTATTAAACAACTGAATTACTTTATCTGCAAGACTGTAGTGTCAAAACAACCTTGTTCGTGCCCAAATTTCTAAGGGTAATGTTAGCACACTTGGCAGCTAAACTGGCCGTTCTTGCTGAAATACATAAAATTGCGGCACCTATAACTCATTACTACTATACTACCACGTTAACAATTGAACGTTTTTAATTGCAAGCCTGTAATGTTAAAACAATCATGTTTGGCTAGCTTTCCATGGCCAAATTGCTGTTAGCACACCTGGCTGAGGGAAATTAGCTAGACTGGAGGACCTTGCAGAAATACATTCAACAATGGCGGTTTTATATTATTGTTACAACACAATCACCTAATAGACAACTGTATGCTTTTATTTGCATGGCTGTAATGTCAAAACAACCTTGTTCATGGCCAAATTGCTAAGGTTTAGGGTAGCACACCTGGCTGAGAGCAGGTGCTAGCTGTCCTCCATAGGACACAAACAATGTTAGCTAGCTGGCTAACACAGCTAGGCTAGGCTATCCTGGTGTTTTGATCCTCACCGCTCTCTAGCTCGTTGCCCTTCTTGGCTGCAGCTGCGTTTCCCATGGTTAGGAAGACACGGAGAAAAATGTCAGCTTTGAAAAAAGGTGGCACGACGCTCTTAAGGGGTCTGAGGATGGGGATGATCGGTGGGCTGGCTGGCTAGCTAGCTAGCAGGTGGCGTTCTCCAGATCTCCAGTTCTCCAGTTCTCCAGGCAGGGAGCTGGCTGGCTAGCTAGCAGGCTCTGCAGCTCCAGCTCGCATCAATCGCGCCTCTCGCAGCCAGCTAGAGAGCTGTCAACTCTTACAGCTTCTAGTGATCTACACAGACACTCCGAGTTTCCTCACACTCTCATGAGCATTATCAGTCTCTTCTCCAGCCCACTGAGGTCTCAGTCACTGCTGACATCCATTTATTGTCATATTAATCTGCCCCGAACCTGTCTCTGACTAACTGAACCTCCCTGCAAAAATAAAAACAAACAAATCCCGACCACCAGCCGGACGTGGCGTTACTGTGGAGAGAAACACCTCCCATCTGAAACGTGGCGCCACACAGTGGAGAAGAAAGTACAGGGACCCCTGACCATCACACCAACTCTAGTGGCATTGCATTCAAATGCATATAACTTAATCTGGTCTCTAATAGTTGGTCCCTCTTTGCAGCGATAACAGCTTCCACTCTTCTTGGAAGGCTCGCCACAAGAATTTGAGTGTTTTAGCGAGAATTTGTGTCCGTTCATTCTCTAGAGCATTTATGAGGCCAGGCACTGATGTTAGACAAGAAGGCAATCTCCCTTCCAGTCCATGCCAAAGGTCTTGGGTGGGGTTGAGGTCAGGGCGCTGTGCAGCCAGTCAAGTTGTTTCACGCTGAACTTAAGTGACGGACTAACATTCGATTACAACAACGAGTAAGTAATCATATATAAACAACAACATAGAACATTTATAACATGTATAACCTATCTAGACCGCCTAACCGGCTAAAAAACTGCTATAATCGGTATAATCGCAAACTCAAACAAATGATCCATAACTGTCGTCAGAGAGTGACAGGCTACACACCACAGTACACATCAGTAAAATAATTTTATCAACGTTAATTACATTTATACGCGTGGATTAAAGCAAAAAAATCATCTGACGGATTTTTTTAACCAAATGCGCAGTGTCCCTCCACTGCCCCCCCACTCGAAAACGGGCAGGATCGCGTACCACACCCACCCCACCCACCCCCGGACCACGGAACTTGTAGCCTGTACTATTTAAGGGAACTGCCGAAACCATACTGTTTATTTTTATTTTTAGGAAGAAGAATTAATTGGTAATGAAACCAAGGAAAAAGACAGCCTTACCAAAACTTTGTCTGCCGAACCTTGTTTACCTCCCCCCCCAAAAAAATAAATCTTCAGATCTGCATCAATCTCACAATTGACCTTTTGTGCCCTCTGTGCGACGGAAACATTTAATTCATGTTATACGAAGCAGTTGCCTCCGCTTGTGCTTGCACCGGCATTTCACTATTGGCCGCCATTATTCAACTCTGAAAACTTGTCGAAGGTCCCTCCCCTTCCGCTACGTCGTCAAAATGGCGTTCGTTTAGTGCGTGTAGTGTCTATCGTTCCGCACTGCGTTTTTTGGGCGTTATCAGTGCACCATCGGGTGCTTTCAGTGCACTGAGTTTTAGCTTGGTTGTCAGTGTGAACGCACTATGCACTAAAACATAGTGTTCGAAGTGTGCAAGTGCGCGATTTCAGACACCCTCATAGTGTTCGAAGTGTGCAAGTGTGCGATTTCAGACACATGTCTTTATAGACCCTGCTTTGTACACTGAGGCACAGAAAAGGTTCTTCCAAACTGTGTCCACAAAGTTGGAAGTATCGCATTGTCCAAAATATCTTGTATGCTGAAGCATTAAGATTGCCTTGCACTGGAAGTGGAGGGACACCTGAATTCAGTGATTAAGAAGTGTGTTCCAATACTTGTAAATTTAGTGTAGATTTTGAGACTTTTAATAGAGCATTTTATATGTTTAATAAAATGACAATAACCTGTTCTATAATTACAAATACAAAAATGATTGGCTTGTTTAAAAGATACACCATATGGACAAAAGTATTGGAGCACACCTGTTTTATAGGGTTTGGGCTAGGCCCCTTGTCATTAAAGTAAATAAAAGTCACTGTTGGTGTAATGGTCAGGTGCCCCAATACTTTTGTCCATATAGTATATGTTTAACAAAATGGCAACAAACATGTTCTATAATTTTGTTAGGGCAATATGTAAGTGGGTTAACAAGGATCTTTGGGCCCCAGTGCAAAAACAATTCATATCCCCTCTATTCAGAAATACCTTTGTTTTTTTAAAATGATCATTTACTAGTTTGTTCACTTTTATTCTCCTGAGTTGCTGCTTTTGAGGCATACCAATCCACTGACTAGCATCTAACATTAAAGTAAATGCTCACTTATTTGAATTGCAATAATTATACATTATTGTGTGATATACAACTCACCTGTTCAAACTGTCAATTGTTTGAATGTTAATCCCATTTCCTTATCATCTGCTGCTATTTTATTTTATTTTATTGCATTTATTTTCACTGCATTAACAGAAGCCTTTTTGCACTAATGATCTGGTATAGCACACTAATTCTTTACATACAGCAATATTACAGTGTTACTCTGTTATTTGTTACACTAATGTTCCTGTCATTGTGTTGCATTATTGTATATTGTATATATCGTTTTTTTTCTATTGTCTTATTGTCTTTTATTCTTTATTGTTGCACTGACCATGCTTAAGACATATCTTGTCTATATTTAGCATCCTAACTGGTCACTGCCTATGATAAAAAAAGTCAAATAGATTCCCAAAAACCCTTTCTGCAATTGATATAATATAATATATATATATTTGTATTTCTATTTAATTCTATTTATTTGTATCCATCTATCTGTAACAAGCTAGTGTGATAGTATTTTACTCAGATATATTTTATACACACACACACACACACACACAA
>JBBPCX010000038.1:13859134-13869496 GCA_037974365.1 Hydrocynus forskahlii
TATATATATTTTAGGGGTGTCTAATTAATGCATTAATTTAGATCAATTAATTACAAAAACAATAAAAAATTTACGCCGATTAATCGCACCACGTGACCTTGAGGACCTGTCCCGTCCTGGCCACAGGCGCTCTGTGAAATGAACGCTGCTCGGCCCAGTAAATGGAAAGTTTACATTTAAAAACGGTAAGATGGAACTGTTGACAGGAGTATCCTTATCTGCAGTTCATGCAAAAACGAATTTTTGTATTATCGAAGTACATCAAGTATAAAATATCACCTCAACGCAAAGTGTTTAGGAGCGAACCCGGTGGTCCGAGCCAGACCAGCCCGATACCAGCACCAGCGGCCCGCCACACTGGACCAGGCACTCAGACCCATACTGAGCACGTCTACCTGAGACCCAGCAAAATGGTGTTGCTGAGTTTATTCTGAGCTGCCTTGTATGCTGGGGTGACATACTGATCCACCCAGCGATTTGTATGAGTGAAACACGTGAGACGCTGCCCCCGGGAAAACACTATGCTACAGCTTTTACCCCTCACACCCCCACCCCGTTCCAGACATTATAATGCTTCTGTAACCCGGGCATGAATGCACATTGTCTTAAACGGCACCTTATAGCCAGACTTAATTCTATCATTGTTCTTGCTGAAGCATTTTTTTTTTTTTTTGTCCTCAGCATATTAAGTCATATTTTTGATTGCTGTAACCTGAACAATGCAGAACCATAACTTGAAAAAAGAGACAGTGGAAGTCTGTAATGTTGATTATTCATTCACTCATATGCCCATATGTATTTACATTTTTCAGTACTTTTACAGCAAAAATGCTAGCTTGTAATTAATTTGATTTTTTTTTTTAATCGTATGGCACCCCTAATATATAATAATTATTATAAATAATAATAACAAGATACAGTAAATAAAGTTGTTCTACATTTGTAGGCCACATTTTGGCCGATTAATTGATTGTTGCAACAGAAGATTGAACAGAATAAGTCGAAATCAAACTATGTAAAAGTGTGGAGGACAAAGTTGGAATTAGGCCGTTATTCCAGAAGAGTTTAAATAAGGTGTGTTTCTGTGGATCTTTGGTGCAATACTGTATGCACAGAACACTTATCACATGAAAAGCCAGGTGTAAACACACCTTTGTGAAAGCTAGGTGTAAACACATCTGTATGAAACGCCAGGTGTAAATACATCTGTGTGAAAAGCTCCTTGATCTTTGTTCTGATTGCTCAAAGAGTATTCAGATGTGGTCAGAAACAAATCTTCACCACATTCAACACAACTGTAAATGGAATGTGCATACCGTTAGGTAGGTGGAGATATATCAGCCAAGAACTGACCAGCAGGAAATGCATGATGCAAGATTTGTCCTCCACCCAAATGTCTTAGTGCCCTATGGGTCTATTTGAGTGTTCAAGCCAAGCCTGTGGATTCCTTTAGTAATGGGGAAAACGTAAATAGAAGTAAAATGGAAGTTCTTTTTATGCATGAAAGTAATATTGAATGGGGGCACATTGTAATGAAAAGTATTAATGGGATCCGGCTGTCCTATTAATTTCATGTTATGCCATGTTAATGCAAGGTATAAAAAGCCTAGTTGTAGTAGAAGAGAATATTGTATAATAATAAGATAGTAATAGTAACGTAAACATTCTGGGGTTAGATGGGCTAGATTCTAGATTACTGCTGAGGGACGACCCTCAGAAATCGTTTGTTTGTCATCAGGGTAAATGTGCTGAGTGACGTAGTTAGATCAGTGTGACAGTGCTGCTTTGTCTTGATTCTGAGAGTCGATAGTACGTCATTGATTCAGTAGCTGTTTGCTGGGGTATACTTTTACACTGAGCTCTTTGTGGATCATTCACTAAGTGTCCTATGTGATTCTCTATGTGATGCTGATTCTTAACATAGAAAACTGCTTTTAGATCAGCTGTTAGAAACGCAGGCTGTCGATTTGAAGCGTGAATGGCAAGCACTGAAATGCTGCTAATTCTGCCCATATATATCATTTAAACACACCTGTTTAGAGCTGAAGATCTTTGCCTGAGCCCGACGGGACCCGACAGGTTCAGTCTTAATTTCTATCATTTTACATGGGCTCGGATCGGGCTTGGGCTTGCACAGTAAATGAGCGATCAGATGAATCTTGAATCTTGAAATGCGAAAATGGAGGCTGAGGAGGTGAAACGTAGGCTTGCCTGTGGCGATTACGTTTTGGTTGCACCGGCAACGAAAGCAAAGTCTGAGGTGTGGAAAAGTTTTGACCATGTGCATAATGAGAATAATGAACCAACTGGTTATGTGAAATGCAAAAGATGCAACATTCTGTTAAAGTACGACAGCAAAGCGACAGGGAATATGTCGCTGATAAGGCATGTTGATCGAAGCTGTTCAACACCTGCCAGTGCCCAAGAACAACTTTCAATCAAATCGTTTTTACGGCATCAAAACCCATCCCTACAAATGTGAAACAAACGATGACGGAGAGGTGTGTTAGCTTTTGCTGTAAAGGCATTAGGCCTTTTAATATCGTAAATGGCAAAGGATTTGAAGAGCTGGCGCAAGAACTAATGAATGTCGGGGCTGCATATAGGAGGGTTCACGTAAAATCATTCCCTGCCATATGACAATTGCAAAGAGGTGCACTGACATGGCAGAAGAAAGAAGGAAGCTTTAGTACAGAAACTTAAGACTTTGTTGAAGGATGGCACAGTCACAATGACCACATATATGTGGACAGAGGATTATCGGAAAATTAGTTATTTGACAGTCACATGCCATTTCATTAGTGAGGACATGGAACTGGTGAATTAAACCCTGACAACTACAATGTTCCCTTTGGAAGAGGCAAAGATGGGAGAAAATATCAGATTGGAGATATTGAAACTACTGGTGACAAAGTTTGGCCTTGACGCCTCCTCTCTCAGCAAAATTGTATGGGTGACTGATGAGGGGGCAAACATTAAATTAGCTCTGCGGACATACCAGAGATTGGACTGCATTGACCATGTCATTAATACGTTACAGTGCCATGGGCTCAACATTGCCGAGTTATCCAAAGCCGACGGTGCTCCGGACATAGGAGATACCATTTCTTCTGCTAAATCATTTGGGGTTGGCTGCGCAACTGTCAACCACTTTGCTGCAAATGGGAGACACTTGGTTCAGTACGGCGCGCGCATTGAAAAAATAGCACAGGACACACTGGGCTTTTTGATAGACTTTCTGAAGCCGTTCTATGAAGCACAGCGGGAACTTGAGGGAGACAAGTATCCAACACTTAGTCTTGTGTGTCTCTGGTGTGAGACACTGAAATGCCACTGTCAGCCCAATGCCCTAGAGTCCCCTCAGCAAGCTGTTGTGTGTAAACGGCACGAAGGCTGGCTTGCGCGTAAAGTGATAATACAGGACCTCCACAAGATCGCAACATTCCTCTGGCTCAAACCGAACCAGCTGAGAATGTTGTCACACTCAGACAGGAATGCCGTACATGCTCATGCCCGCACTCTTCTGCAAGCCATGTCTGCAGGGGCACCAGATGTGGAGAGTCGAGACCCAGAGCTCTCTGGAGTCGAACCCACTCCTCCGGCAAAAAGAGTGAATTTTGCGGAGTGGGAAAATGTAAAGCAAGCTGACTGGGAAGATGACAAGGTCACTCGCTACATTGAAACGGCTGTCATGGAAAATGAAATGGATGTTTTTGGCTGGTCAAAGATAACCAAACCTTCCTACCCAAAACTTGCAAAATTAGCCAGATCAGTACTATGCATCCCGGCCGCTAGCAGCAGCAGTGAAAGGGTGTTCAGTGCTGCAGGTCGCACAATCAGTGAGCGCAGGACCGCGCTGAAGCCATTGACGGTGGATTCAATACTTTTCCTCCACAAAAACATGTAGCCTAATCTTGGTAAGTAAAGCTTTTTCAAATAATAACTAAATATTAATTGAGTCTTAAATGTATAATGTAGACAGAGTATGTAGGCTAATGTTGGCATTATTCTTTTACTAAATTTCAGATGCTGTTCACAGTCACGTTGAGGTTGGATTGTGGAGAGAAGTGGCGTCTCAGTTTCGTTATTGCCAAATACCTATCTTTTGAATTTATCTTAATTTAATTTGTCAATAAATGATGTGAAAAATGTATCAATGACTCATTCTTGACAAAAGGCAAAATAGTT
The DNA here is from genome assembly GCA_037974365.1 of Hydrocynus forskahlii. Taxonomy (NCBI): domain Eukaryota; kingdom Metazoa; phylum Chordata; class Actinopteri; order Characiformes; family Alestidae; genus Hydrocynus; species Hydrocynus forskahlii. Next base: position 13,863,323 of record JBBPCX010000038.1, read on the forward strand.
GTGTGCATGCACACAAGGGTTCGGGCTTTTAAAAAGCTGTCAGTCAAAATGTACTTGTCTGGCTCGGGCCGAATTCTGTCGGGTTCTGCAGCAGTGATATGACCAGTAGTGACCTGTTGAGTGTTGCACAGTATCCTTTGTATTTGTTTAAACGGCTAACGTTTTGTGTGAATATTGTTATTATTTGGGTTTTAGCTTGGAAGAGCCACTTGGTCTGTGCAGCTTGGGTGGAGATGAGATAAGTAAACAGATGAGTAAACGCAAACGGCTCGTTTGTCATTGAACAATGGGTCGGTTGCTATGATATATTATTGATGGACACTGTAGGTATTTGAATGCGACACGTGTCTTATGACATAGGCACAGGCAATGTTTGGAGTCATCAGTAAAAAAAACGGTAATTGTATAAATAAATCAGTCAATCGGTCACTTTTGTTTAAACTTGTTTCAATTCAGAGTACAATGAGGGTGACCCTCATTTACGGTGCAGTGCAGTTCGAAATAAGCAGTAATAAAAGAAACATTTTCAAAACACCAAATCAGTAAAAAGATGGTAAAATGTAATGATACAACTATTTAAAATCAATTAAACAGAATATCAGAAAATTAGAATAAACAGATTAAAATGCACACATGATTGAAAAGGTAAGATGAAGAACATAGAAATTAATAATAAAAGTAAAAATAGCGGCTGAAACTGTTAATGATATATAAAATACTAAATGTGTTTATAATAACTAATACAGAATCAAATAAAACCTAACTGACAGGCTGACTGGAGGTGGTTAGAGATTAAATATTAAAAGTGATGGGGTGATAGCAGAGAGCTGAGATACAGAGTGTCCTGTAATGAATTCCAGCTCACTAGTGCACTGCAGATTTTCCTTTTGGTACCTGATGGGTGATCCATTCACTGGAACGAGTCTGATAATTTACATTCTTTGTGTTAAGCATTATTGAGATGTATAGTACTTTATAGATAAAAAGTCTCCTGACACAAAGATAGAGGCGACCAGCATTTTCATAAACAATGAAGGGTATTTTAGGGATCACCAGTAATGAACCTTAAAGCAGAGTGACATACAGAATCTAATGATCTAAAGAGTGGTAGTAGATGCGTATGTGTCTCCATAATTATCTCCGTAATCATATTTTGTTTCAATACAGGAAACCAAATTTTTGTCTTAGTACTCTTGTTAATGTGACAATTAAAGGACAATTAGTCTGTAATGTAAATATTAAAAATTAGAAGAAAAATGTGTGGTGAAAGGGGGATTTTCCATTTCTTCCGCCCCCCTTTGTGCTTGTGCTAATGATGGAATCAAAGGCTGCAAAGGCTTAATAGACAGGTAATTGATCTGTCAGAATTTGAAATATTTTCACTCTTTGAAAATGCTCAGTCTTGTTGAAAAGGTTACAGTCTTACTGTGTGGCCCAATGTAGATTAAAGACAGGTTTCTTGCACATGTGGTGTAGTTTGATGTGAAATGTGCCGTTTGAGAAGCATACAGAGTCAGAATTGCTCACAGAGGTGCTGACAGGAACCAGAACTGTCTGAAGTGTTAAATTCCTCTAAAAAATCACTGAAGCCTATTATATGAAATGGTTACAGATACATGATGTCTGCGACGTCGGTTTTGAGAAGCAGTTTTGGCCTAAACCTTATTTTCTTTATCCATCCATCACAGAGAAGTGCATAGAGGGCATTGTAAAGAAAATGATCCCCACAGAAAATCGAGCTGTAATCTTTTCAGATTTACTACTTATATCATTATCATCATTATATACAATGTACACTAAGGGCACACTAGGATCACTTGGATACTGATTAAAATACCTGTATTTGCATATATATCATGACCCTTGGTTCTATTGTTCCTGTTGTAAAAAGTTTGTAAATCTTTTTGCAATCCACCATTTCACTTTGTGCAATCCATCATTGTGCAAACCACTTGAAATGATTTCATTTATGTCTATAATGATTTGCAATGAATTGGTTATGTAAAAAAATGATAAAACCAGTGTACACAACCCCTCCTCCTGATACTTAAGAATGTCTCTCTATAGTCAACTTATTGAAACATCATTATTTTACATACTTCTACACATAATTGTTTATGTGGATCAGAGATTTTTTTGTTCACTGACAGCCGAATTAATTTGGTTATGGTTGTTAATATTAATCTTGCAACAGTATACCATGTACAGTAATACCGCTTTTTCTTTCAGTACTAGATTAATGCAAAAGTGCAGTAAAGACATGGATACATATTGGTATAGGTACATACATGTAAGATGGTGTTTCTTATGTTAGAGGGGGAGTGGAAGGTGAAACATTAATTGTTGATATTTTTCCCAAAATCATCTGGGGCATGGTGACAGTCATAACTCAGAATGTTTCAGAGGTGAGCATTGATCATTTTTGTTGTTTAAAAGAGGTAAAATAATGAATTGTGCTTAGTACAGCAATAAACGTGAAAATTCAGGTTGAATTTAAAAGTGAACCTAAGTGTGTAGTGTACTGAATTTAGTTTATTATTCCAGTCAGTTATCATCACTATACAGTGTAGAGGGGGGAAACAGTTTAAATGTAATTTAAAGAAACAAGGACAAACAAAACAGTGATATTTACCATCTAACTGGGCAGCGAGTCAGTCCACGTGTGACCCTGTTTGAAATAACTGCTTAAAAATGTGAGGGACAAGTTCTGTGCTGTGCCACATATTTCTTTTTAATCGATTGAGCATGGGTGAATCATTAAAGAGAGTACAGTATTGAATATCTGTCAGGCAGCCCGGGTCCCTCTGGGGGAATGGCACAGCCCAAATTTGAAAGCTTTTCTTGCTGAATGGGCAGAGTGAGATTGGCTGAGGGGCCAGTGGGGGGGGGAGTGCTGAGCAGATAGCAGGAGCACACAGAGTTAATGGCATGGCAGAATGAATGGATTAAGCTGTAGATGGTGGTGCATACGGCTTGTTGAACAGTACACCACCTTGGGGACGGCTGAGCTCAACCAACCACTCCTCAGGCCTCCTGTGACCTGCTCTCTGGTTTCCTGCTGTGCAGTGATGTGTGCATCTAGATTGAAATTTCAAAAAGCATTCACTGTGTAATTACATGGCCTGATTATCAACCTGGTGATGTATTTGCTATGAGGATAAGACCAATAAGGCATAACCTGATTAGTATATCAGCGAAAAGGAGAAGTAAAACAAGTGTTCCAACTTCTTACTCAAGACTGTTCAGCTTAAAGGAATAGTTCAGCAAAACATTACATTTACACAGTTTACCGCACTTAGCCCATTTACCCCAATTTTCCACTTCTATTCTGAACTGAATTTAATTTTTTTAATTTGGAGCTTTTTAAATTTTAAAGCTCATAGTAAGCCATACTGTGTTCTAAACAACATTGGCAAGTCAGCACTATTCAAGTGAAGAGGTGAATGTGGTCTGAGCAGGTTGAGTGAAGTTTAAGGGATGTATGTACAGAAAGTATTTGGGTGTCTATTGACTTCTAGTGTTCACCCTCAACGTCATCATCTTAGCTCCAGTTTCCAGTTAAATAAGTCAAATTTAAACTATCTTGGCTGATTGACGACATCCAGGGTAAATGCAAAGTTGTTTGAGTTTAATACTGGAGCTAATAGCTTGTAAAGACTTGTTGTAGATGGTGGTGCATACGGCTATAGTCTATAGTCTATACGGCTATAAGACTATAGTCACCCAAATCTCTTATCTAAATACATCCTCAAAACTTCTCTCAGACCACATCCAAGTCTTTAATGAAGTGGTGCAGAGTTGTCATTGTGATTGAGGATACAGCATGACTTACTGTGAGGTTTAAAAACAAACAAAACTCAAAACACCCTTAATTTGCAGAAGGAATGTTTGGACTCCAGACATGTCTCGGACGATTGACTACACCTAGGGTAAAGTGGAAAACTGTGTAAGTGAACCAACACAACAAAGGTGCAGAATTTAAAAAAGAAAGACCTATGAGGGTACTGACTGACTATTTGTAACACAGTATTTGCAAAAATCAAATTATTTACAAGGGAAAAGGAAGAAAATTAAGCAGTTGATAAAAATAGGACAGTATGACAGTCACATCTAATCAGTTACTTGTTGCTAAGCAGTTTATAGTGTTATTATACACTGATTGAATAGGCTCTGTATAAGTATAGAGTTGTTCATTGTTCTAGAAATACTGATGATACCCTTAATAGGCTCAGAAGAATGTACTGTGGTGTAATTAATCACAATGATAATAACATATTATTAGACTGACCACTCCCAACTCTGTTGTTGAAGGAAATTTTCTAACAATGGCTATGATTTGGAATTCTCTGCATCGATGTGTGCTGTACATATGAGTGCATTTCGGAAACGTACCACCAGAGGTCAGTGTCGTCTAGAGCATTGCGCACAGCTGGCCCTTTAGTAGACAAACAGTTTAAAATAGTTATATTTCAAATAAAACTTTAAATACTGCAGTCAGATACTTAGACAAACAAACCTTCAACATGTCATACAAGACTATCATGATTTATGACACAGATAGCAGTTGTACAGAGTGAGCTGCATTCTCTGAAAAATGCAAGACCAAAGCTCTTCATTAGAGCAGTTTCATTAATGTTTCATTTGATAGACGGAAGACAGAAAGTTGTCATCTGCTCTCAACGACCGCTGAAATCCTCAGTCAAGTGCTGCAACTCTGGCCGACACCCGTCAGTGTCAGAGGGCGATCGGCCAGGCGAGACCGGCCGTGTCAGATTGACTGATATGTTTCAGAGCAGCTCAAGCTGCACATCAAACACCAGTCTGGCCATCGCACTTGCCCTCTCCACCCCAAAGTTTCTCTTGTCTCTGTAAATATAACCAGTGCTCTCACTCTCTCTCTCTCTCTCTTTCTCTTTTTCTCACTCTGACTCTCTTTTTTTTCTCCATCTCTCAACAGACACCTCGTCCATCCATCTATCCATTGTTATAAATGCACTGTGGCTACGCTGTCTGGGAGAAAAAGCCCCAACCCCCCTTCCCTCCTTCCTCCTCCTCCCCCCTCCCTTCCCATCCACCAGCAAAGAGTGAGAGAGGGAGCTGGACAAAGACAAAGGGCAAGGGCTCGATGATCCTGCAACCTACTGGTCAAAATTCCACACACACAAGGTAGGCCAAGTAGACCTGTGCCGAATTGTGCTGGTCAGTCCCGGAGGCCTGGCGGAGGAGAGCCGTGACCCGCCCCCCCCTGAGATGCCCTCCCTGCCCAATGATGGAGGTGAGTGACCTCTAAAAAGTGGACAATTTGAGAAAAAAAAATCTCATCATCACCGTAAACATCACCATACAGTTTTTGGTAAAAGTGATTGTATTGATTTTTCCAACACTTTGTTCAGGAACATACATGCTACCAGTGACAAAAATTAGTATAAAAGTATAAAAACAAAATACAAAAAGATACATGAGGCAGGGAGAGGTCTTGTTTACTTGTCCCAAATATTCATATATAATACTTGAAGGCATTTTCATAAATGACAAAATACTTGTTCTATATGGTGTCTGTTGATCACATTTTTAAAAAGTATCAATGTTGAAGAAACATTCTCATTCATTTTGGATCATTCCTTTTGGTCACTTTATATAATTTTGACTCAGTGTAAACAATAGCAAAATAGAGATTCAAAGTTGTTTTCAGCTGCGTTGATCTTTGGAATCATCTTAAGTGAAGGTAAGATAACAATCTATTGATGCCCAAAGGGAAATTAGAGTGCACAAAATAGAAATGCTTTGGTAGAAGGATACAAGATAAACAAAGGTCAGATTAACTATGTATGTACTATATGTGTGATGTGTGTTGTTGCATATAATAACTGAAGTTCCATTGCACTTTATTGATGGGTTCATGGGACTGAGACAAATGCATGTAAAGCAGAGAAGACAGAAAATGCCTGAGGCAAGTAACATGTCTAAGTTAGCGTGAAGATGAAATCAACTTTGCGAATTTACAAGCTTGTGTACTCTATGTTTTTCGCTGTTATGAGCCTGTGTGTGGATGATTATACACACACACACTATATACGTGTGTGTGTGTGTGTGTGTGTGCGTGTGTGTGTGTGTGTGTGTGTGTGTGTGTGTGTGTGTGTGTGTGTGTTTGTTTGTGTGTGCGTGTGTGTGTGT